>JAYEPQ010000020.1:5597500-5962500 GCA_036321105.1 Dracaena cambodiana
ACCACATTCGCCGCCGTCCTCAACTCCCTCCTCCGCCACTCCCGCTTCGACGACGCCCTCGCCGCCCTCGACATTGCGTGGCAAAACTCCGGCGTCGTTCTCACTCTCCAAACCTACAGCTCCATCGTCCTCGCGCTCATCGACAAGTCCCAGCTCTCCCTCGTCCTCTCCATATTCATGAAAACGCTCCAGTCGTCGACGCATCACCACCCGGACACTGCCACCAGCACCCGCCTGCTCGTCGCACTCCGCAGAGCCGACATGCAGGAGGACTTCCGCGACCTGTTCGACGAATTGTCCAAGAGAAACTTTCAGTTTGATCGCCGCGGTTACAACATGCTGATACATGCGTTTGGATGCTGGGGGATGCTGGGCGCTGCACTAGGACTATTCCGGACGCTGATCCAGGGGTGTGCCAAAACGTACTTGGTGGAGGAAGCGAGCCGGGTGTTTTGAGAGATGGAGTATAATGGTGTTCGGGCTGATACCGTGATCTATAACAATTTGCTAGATGGGTTTTTGAAGGTTAGGAAGCTGAGTGAAACTTGCCAGCTCTTTGAGAAGAGGGTTTCGGATGGTGTTCGAGCGTCTTGCAATTTTCTTTGTCTCATCTCGTTGCTGGTGGATCAAAATACTAGAAATATGAAGCTTGTAATGATGATAATAATTTTAGAATCTGTCATGTTTCGTAGAATTATTTGTAATTTGTAAATTAAAGATAAATTTAAAGTGAATACACCATTAAAGAAGGACAAATATATCCGTTTGTCTTCTTTCCTTCTTTATTATTATTTTTTTGTTTTCTTTTCTTTTCTTCTCCATGTCTGTGTTGTTAGCAGTGCTTTGTGCGCCGGCATGTTTATACCATTATATCCATAAATGAAAATTACATCCAGAAATGAAAATTACATGTTTTTTGTTCCCTTCCATGTTTATTTGTCTTTCTTACTTTTATTTTGAAGAAACAAATACCTAAATTTGATTTCTTTCGGGAACTTGGATTACAGCTACTGTTTCTTCATGTTTGCTTTTCTATTAAAGGTAAATAAAATTTTGAGAAAATTCTTTAAAGAATTATGAATGAGAATTTTGACGCTTTGGCTCGGGATAAATAGATAGCAATGACACTTCTATCATTAAGTTTTGTCCATGTTAGATAAGTGCTGGATGCAAACTTCTTTGACAATTCGTAATTACTTTCAAAATTGGGGCACTTCTCGAGCTCTTATTGGACATATGTCATATATTTTTTATTCACTTCTTTGTTTAATACATGTTTGAGATTTTTGTTTACTTTCATTTCTGTATCAAAAAGTATACTCTCTAGTGGGAAAAGACTATAGCAAGCAATTTTTACTTTCATTTCTGCATCAAAAAGTATACTCTAGTGGGAAAAGGCAATAACAAGCAATGATGATAAAAGAGAAGAAATAAAAATTGCACATCCAGGGAATCAAAGAGTATACTCAAGTGGGAAAAAGTAATAACAAGCAATGATGATAAAAGAGAAGAAATAAAAATTGCGCATCCAGGGAATCGAACTCTGGTCAATATCATAGGAGGGTAATATGATAACCACTACACCAAATGCGCATGTTATGACATGTGAGTTTTATCTTTTTTACTTATTCTCTGATCCGGACTAACCAGCCCGGACTTGTGCTCCCTGTCCGGGGCTGCTAGCCCGGATGAGAAGGCTTAATCCGTGCTGGCTAGCCCGTATATTATTGGTTAATCCGGGCTATCAGCCCCGAATAAACCAAACTGATCCGGGTTGGCTAGCCCGGATCAGGAGGCCAGAGATTCTATTTTCTAGGGCATTTTTGACCAAAAAAAATAATGGCAAAGTGGTAAATAAAACGATCTTTTAAGTGGGCTCACTAGGAAATATGCTGTGCCCATCTAGAAACTCCCCTTGATAGGGGAGTTTCCAAAGAAGCACACCATTTTTTCCTGGTGAGCCCACTTAAAAAGGATCCGGACAAAAAATACACTAAACAGTGAGCTCACTAGGAAAAGTAGTGTGCTCCTTGGGAAACTCCCCTTGCTAGTACCATTTGGGCTTGGTTTAATTCAATCCAGGTTGGGCCTATTGTTAAGCGTTACAGGCTGAAAGTGGTAACAGATAAATTCTTTTGAAAAGCCCATCTTAGAGATATTCTGGGTGTACTCTACCCTATGGATGTAAGATCTTCAGAGCAAAGACCATTAGAAAAATATGAGGCTTGGATGTGTTATTTGCTTAGTGCTGGAACACGGAGGATCTTGTTGTTCATAGCGATGATAAAAAAATGTATATATATTTATAGGTTTGTCCCTTAAATCTTCATAAATTATGATTTAGTCCCCAAAATCTTCATATTTAGAATTTAGTCCCCCAAATCCTCTAAGTTACTACAATTTAATATCACCGTTAGTTTTCCGTCCATAAACAGCATAATTTAATTTTTACTTTTTTTTAAAATAATAAAATGACTTAAATACCCCTATGAAGAAAAGATGGGAAGAATAGAGAGGTAGAAGAGAAGAAGAAGGGGAGAAGCTAATAAATCCAATGAAGAAAAGGAGAAGAGAGGAGGAAGAGAGAAGGAGAAGAGAGGAGGAAGAATGAAGAAAAGGAGAAGAGAGGAGGAAATGGGAAGGAGAAGAGAGGAGGAAGAGGGAAAAAGGAATTAAGGAAGTGTAAAATAAGAAAATCAGGTCAAAAAATAAACTGGGTTAACGGAAGTTAGGAAAGGGGACTAAATTATAGTAAGTTAGAGGATTTGGCGGAGTAAATCCTAAATATGAAGATTTAGAGGACTAAACTATAATTTATAAAGATGTAAGGGACAAATCTGTAAATACCCAAAAAAAAAAAAAAAACGGCTTGGGACCCATTGAAAGTGTCAACTAAGAACCTTGGCTGGAAGCTGCAAATATGAAAAGTGCAAATTTTGGATTGAAATTTACCAGATTTCATGGGATAGGTTAAAGGAGGGAACTTCTAAAGGGGCACAACTTTTTTCCTAGTGAGTCCAAATTTCCTAGTGAGCCCAGTAAATTTTTCATTATAAAGAAAATTTCTTAGTGAGCACATATGGTATTACCAAAATATCCTTCCCCCTATATCTCATATCCTCTTTCTCTTCTCTCCTCATTTCTCCTCCAAACCCTAATCCAAACTTACACTCTTCCTCTCCATACTTGTTCTCTCCTCATTTCTCCTTCCAAATCTCCCTCTCTCTCTCTCCCATTCGTAGACCCCTGCTACTCTCCCTGCCGCCGCCGCCGCAGGCCGCCCTGCCGCCGCCGCCGAGGTCCCGCCGCCGCCGCCGGTGTTCTCCCGCTGCCGCCTTCCCGTCATTACTAGGTGAGTTTTTCTAATTTAGTAATATTTATTTTAAAATTTAGTTTTTATTATTTTTGGATTAAACAACTCTTGAATATTAGGGTTTGGTGATTTTGTTTGGTTTGGAAGGAGGATGAGAGGATGAGATAGCAAGTTTAGTTGTAGCATTTTTTTGTTAATTTTAATTTTTAATATTTAGATTATAATTATTAAGAAAATTTAATATTGTAATTCCAATTGTAAAATATGCGAAATTTAGTTATTTTTCATAATTATGAACGTTAGTATTAAAATTTATTAGTTAATTATGAAGTTTGATGGTATTGTCCTAATGGTTGATTAAGTTGCAAAAGACGATTTTAGTGTCTTTAAAATTTAATATTATACTATCTTGCAGAAAAAAAATTAGACAAAAAATTATATTTGTAGCAAATTTTACTTTGTAAGTTCATACTTACATGTACAGAAGTTAGTGTTATGAAAAATAACATCTAAAAATGAAATATCTTTGTATTCCATAGATGGATCCGGCGGAATCTTCTCGCGTACGACCAACTGCCTCGTTAAGGAGGAAGAAAGCAGTATTTCGACCACAAATTCGTCGCCCGATACGAGAGCAAGAAATCGAAGTTGGAGGTGGAAGGTTTTTAATAATATATGAAATTTTTTTATGTAATGTTGTTTATAATTGGGATGGTGCATTGGGGTCTTGTATATATTTTTTTATGTAATGTTGTTTCTAATTATGGCCTAATTTGTTTATAATTCTCATTGTGTGAATTTACATTATTATTTGAATTTGAATTTCGTATTTATGTGTTATTGATGTAATATGTAGTTGGAAAGAACTAAACTGTGTACAAATTTGAGAGATGAATGAATTTTTTGTGTTTGTTGCATAGAATGAACTAAACTTTGTGTTTTTTTTATTTTCTGCAATGGATTGTAAAGTATTTAATTCTATTTTCCTTATTGTTAATAGAAGTTACACGGATTTTAAAAGGGCACATAAAAAAGGAAAGGAAAAATTTGTTTATAAAGTAAAAGAGTTTGTTTTGTACGTGAAAAGGGTAATGACAAAATTAGTCATCAAAGAAGGACCTGAACTAAATTTACCATTATTTGAAAAAATAGATAAAAATCTAAAATAAATGCTGTTGCCAAGGATCGAACCAGGGCCACTTGCGTAATAGGTGAGACTATGCACCAATATGCTACAATGACTTTGTGGATAATGGGCAAAAACAAACCTATTTAACTCCCTGTCCGGACTGACAGTCTGGACAGGGAGAGCCGGTCCGGACTGGCAGTCCGGACAGGGAGACCCTGTCGGGACTGTCAGTCCGGACCGGAGATATCTGTCCGGACTCGCAGTCCGGACCGGAGTTTTCTGCCTCTCTTTTCTTCTCTTCCAAAAAAATCATCTCTAATCCAAATACCCAACTACTCATTCCTCTTCCTCTTCTCTTATCTAAACCCAACACTATCAAATCTCTCCTCACTCTTTTAGCCACTATCGCCGTCTTCGCTGCAGATTTTAGGAGTTTTTTTTTTTTTTTTGGTTAACTGAACTCATGAAAAGGGAAGAAGGAAGATAAGGGCAATTTGGTCCAAAAAATTCGATGGCAAAATTGTAATATTATAGAAGTTTTTAACTGGGCTCACTAGGAAAAAAGTTGTGCCCCTTTAGAAGTTCCCTTAAAGGAGGACGCCAACCTCAGCACTACAGAGGGGCTGAGAAAGATTGCCCCAGTCAAGCAAGAGGACACTAAAAACATAGACTAGTTTTGCTCGTATAAACATTGAGATAAACACCTCCACACATCAGCAAACAAAATTCTCTTCCAACTGCGGATGATGAAAACCATCATGTGTTGACCTAAGTTATAGACAATAAAAACAAATATTGAAAACAACACATTATGAAACACGTTATATTATTGCGTTACATAATAATTGGAAATAACTCAATATATCATAACAATACGTTTTTTTATTTTATTTTACATTATATTACATAACATTACGTTAAATTACGTTATGTTACGTTATTTACAATTATCTTTTTAGTAATTTCTATATTATTGTTGATTATTTTTTTGATTATTAGCGAATTGCTGTAATTTTATTACTTAATTAGTTGTTGGTTTGTTTGATTACTTATAGAATTGCTAGTTTGTTAATTTGCATTTGTTTCTTTATTCGCTTTTAATTCCTCTCTGGTTGCTGAAGTATCTTACTTGTTGAATTGTACTGAATTTTTAACTGAACTGAAATCAACAATTACAAATAAGATAAATTGAATATTACAAAATATAAATTACAACACTGATAATAACTGGAATTGAAATAAAAAAAATAAAATATTATTTTCCTTTTTAAATGATGACTGGAATTACGGTTGTAAACTTAATATAATTTATGAAGATAAATGTGAAAATTATTATAAACTTAATATAAAATTAAAATAAGTTATGATTACAAAATAATTTTATATTATTTTTTTATATTTTAAATTTATATTTTAATTTATAAAAATTATTTTATATATTTTATATTTATTTTTATTAAATAAATAGGAAATTGCATAACGTACGTTATGCGTTACGTTATATGCAACATAATCTAACAAATACTAAACGTTACGTTACCTTTATCGCTATTTTAAACATTGATAAAAACATAATATATACAAGACCATTTGCATCAGTATAGATAAATCTTTATTGGCACAACAAAGTTATCTGCACCGACACAACAGAACTAAGTGTGCCCACGTAACAAATTTTTTGAGGGAGTTGGCTATAACTTACGCTACAATAAATATGCGTGCAAAAGGACTGTGTAGAGGACCAAGGCCTGTGGAGATTAATCCAGAGATTGCTTATAAAGAAAATAATCCAAAAGAGAGAGAGCTCATATTCTCCCCAAAATTTCAATTGAGTCGAATGTAAAGAGAATTTTCTCTATGTCTAAAATAAATCAAGAGATTTTTAGTCTTTTTTCCTTATGTTTTCGAGACGTTTCTTTCTTTTCTAAACATTGAAAATACTAATCACTCAAATTGGTGGTGGAATTATTTGGAGTTGAACTATCCCGAATATAAAAGCGAAACATTCCTATTAAGGATGCAGGACCTAAGTACAAAGGCGAAGCGTTCCTATCGAGGATGCAGTATCTAAACACCCAAACCAAATTATCATGATTTTATTCTAAGTACGTTACTAGAATATATATCTACTTAATATAGTAAAGAAATATAATAGTCTAATAGTTATGTTTCTTTTTAATTATTCTTGATGCAATTCAAAAATGATGAGACAAGTAATCCATGTGTATGCATCTGTATAGTGTATGTAGGAGAGAATAGATTTCAAAAGAAATCAACATGACTAAATCTTATTATCATTATCTTTTAGGAGTTTGAAATAAAATAAAAGAAAAAAATATATTTGTGCTCTATGAGAAGCTCCCAAGGTACCGGTACTTTTAATGTGTTAAAACACAAAATAATTTTCCTCAACTTTCACCACAAATTCGGAGTTTTTGTGTAGTTGAAGGACCCTTCCACTGTGCCAAAACTCCAAAGTTATGATGAGTGTTGAGGGAAACCGTCTTGGTGTAGTGGAAGGGTCGTTCAACTATACTAAAACTCCGAAGTTGGGTTTTCAATATTTGCTTTTCAATTTGGTATCAGAGTAACCCATGTTCAATTTCCGCCGGACGCGCATTTAAGTGTAGGTTTTAAAAAAATTATATCGCTGCGTAAAACCTAAGTTTCTACTCAAAAATGGATCTTCAACCTACAAAAACGTATTAAAATACAAAATAATTTTGCTCAACCCTCACCACAACTTTGGAGTTTTAGTGTAGTGGATGAGTCTTTCAATTTATTGCGCGATAAGGCATGAATCGACACTTTGCGAATGGTCAGCCCACATTGGTTATGCCCTTAAAAGAAACCAGTTGTAGACTAAAGAATGCAAGAAACTGGAGCGTAGACTAAAGAATGCAAGAAACTGGAGAGTTTTTTTTTTTTTTTTTTGTAAGAACAAACTGCAGATATATACCATGCATTTCATTAATTAGCTTATAATGAAATAGGCTAGAATAATTTGTTCATAAGTTGTGTTTCTCTGTACTTGGACACTACCACATATAATAATAATACATACAAATCCAAAGCAGCAGATCAACAAAAAATGACTGTGCCAGCAGGCTCCATCCCTACTAGTTGCACATGTGTAGCCGCCTGCTCCACTCTCTCAAGTCCTGTCTTTGTGTACTTCACGGACTAAATTTTGATTCTTTCTATAAAAAATTTTGAATTAGAAAAAAAAAATATTTTTAATTCAAAATTTTATATAGAACGGACTAAATTTTGGTCCGTAATTGCGCCCATTATCATCCTTAACTGCAACTCGCGATTCTTCTTTTCATCCTTCTTGATGTTCTATGGGTCAAAGCGCCTACGAGAGTCCCGATAGTATTTACTGGCAGAAATTGGAGAGTTGTTAGAAGTATCAAATCGTAGACAAGAAAGTCTAGGTCCCTAACCATTCTCTAGAGCTGCTTCAACCTAGAAATCAAATAACATCTAGGTGGTAGCAGCAGTCGCCGTTGATCTCCTCAACCATCCTTCCCAGCAGCAACCCCAACCGCAACCACCATGGCCACAACTCCACCCCAGTCCAAATCTCAACAATTTTCTGACCTAAATCAAGCCAAAACTTAACAATCTTCTGACCTAAATCCAGCCAAAACTTAACAATTCTAAACTCTTCTCCTAAATCCTAGCCTTGATCCATACCAATCCCCAATCCCCTCCATCAATCAACAGATATGCAAAATCCAATTAAACAACCAAGAACCCACAATCATCACTTTTTAATGGATTCAGATCCTCTTCAAAGTAGAAAATTATATGAACAATATACACTGTAATTTCAACTGTCCATTTAAATTTTTAAAGTATAAAGTAGATATTAGTGGAAATCATGGACATAAAATGATGTTAGTTTAGAAAAGATTTTAACAGTTGGCTAATTTAATGAACGGTTAAAACACACTTTGGTTTGAATAGTACTTATAGTTTGCTGTCTTAAAGAAAAATCTAAGTCCCCTTCTAACAGCCCACAATTCTCTTGCAAATTCAAAATCAAATTAAAACCCATTAAAATTCAATTTCCTCTCTAAGTTCCAACAAAAGGGAGTTTCCAAAGGAGCACATCATTTTTTCTAGTGAGCCCAATAATTCTTTTTTGTTCGTACTTTCAGTTGAAAAGTGAGCTCACTAGAAAAAAATAGTGCGCTCCTTTGAAAACTCCCAACCAAAATCATAAAATGATTGGTCTTAGTTTGGTGCACATAGAATTTGAATTATACATATTTTATTATTGTACGGATAATGATTGTTATTCACTCAATCTTTTATTATTATTATTATTATTTTGAATTTAGACGGTCCATTCTAACACGTTTGCTTATTTTATCACTATGTTACCCAATCGTTTCTCTCTCCGAATCTTTATAAACTTTTTTTTTTTTTTTTTTTTCCAAATGCAGAAAAGGTCAGAGCTTGGATCCAATAATTTCAATTGACTATGATTTTTGCGAACCAAACCCGCACTTCAAGTTCGACACGTGGCATGATGGTGTTTGGTAAAGAAGGAGTGATTCTTGGGCGTACGCAAAATTGGAGGGGGAAAAAAACAATATCTGTGAAGAAAGTAATGTGTGCCGTGAGTCCCTTCATCACTATGAAGAGATTTCTTTTTCTAATACAGCTGTTCGTGTTGTGTGCTTACGGGCAATATGAAAAGGATATCAAATTAAACTCTTCGGATTGGATATTCTAACTGCACATTCTTTTGAACATGAAAGCAAAGTGAAATTATATTCTGCTAGGATTTTTGATCTCTGAAAATCTGGTCCAAATACTTGAGGATAAACCAAAGTACAGGCTGATAAAAACTAAAGGCTGATAAAAACAAATACGACAATTATATCTAATACATTTGTAGAACGAGACCCCGCACCGATCCAAATCAAAACTAAAAAATAAAAAAATCGGACTTGGCCTCGCCTCGCGGGCGCAAGGCTGGCTTGCACGAGGCAAGGCTGGCCTAGCCAGTCTCAGCACGAGGCTGGCCGCTCGTCTTGCGGAGCACTGCTCGACCTAGCCAGTCTGAGCACGAGGCTGGCCGCTCGCCTCCTTGTGCGAGCCCAACCTCCATCTCGCATGGCGAGCCTAGTCTCCTTGCGCGAGTCTAGCCTCTGTCTCAATAAAAAGTGGGCCCCACCTCAGATTATTTTTCTTGTTCTACAAATTCTAATATGAGTCTAATTGATTTTTAGTCAACGAATCTTGGAGTAAATCTTATCTAAAGGAAATTTAAATATCTTATCAAAATTACAACAAAATTATGTTTATATCTACAAGAAAACCACCTCAACAACCTGAAACCTATAAATACCCCTCAAGAGAGTCTCAAAAAGAACCTTTGGCCAGATCTCTCTCCCGCGTAAGAGTTCAAATTTCTTCCAAGATCAAAAGAGAAGAATGAGCTCAAAAAATCTCCACCACCTATAACCTTCGACGTCAAATCGTCAACGAGGAACGGATCAATCTTCATAACTGTCTCGATCCCACGATCTTTTGTAAAAAGAGAGTGATATGTTCTATAAGTCATCTCGTCTGTTTTTTTTTTCTTAAATCTTTTTATAGTAATCGAAGAAACAAAGAGAAATTTCTGTAACTTTAATTTTCTTAATGGCAATGGAAAGATCTCCGGTTTTTCCTAACAACAGACTAGCGAGCACAGTGGAACAAATCTTCTATACTAAAGAGGAGATGTGGTTCAATCCAACGTCAACAAAATTGGATAAACGATGGAGAAGTTAGAGATCGAGGTCGAGGTCGACCCAAAATGTTCAAAATCACCTGAACAAAAAGATAACCTGATGGTTTCGGATGACAAGGAGGCGTTGATCTGTCAACAGCCATTTGGATTTTCAAACTCCGGTTCAACGAAACAGATGGCATCCTTTCCAATATTCAGAAAATTTGCCGCGTTCAATGCCAAAGGCCAACCCATTATTGCACAAAGACGGACTCGAATCCGCAACCGAAATCAGAGGGCGTACCGTAGAGCACTCAGAGCCTGTTTTGGACGCCAGGCTCAAAATCAGCCTAGCACAAGTTGATGTGGATGTCAGGCTCAAAATCAGCCTAGCACAAGTTGATGTGGATGTCAGGCTCAAAATCAGCCTAGCACAAGTCAAGATGGATGTCAGGATCAAAATCAGCCTAGTACAAATAAATGTGGATGCCAGACTCAAAATCAGCCTAGCCTAAATTAAGAAGAATGTCATGCTCAAAATTAGTCTAGCACAAAGTAAAGAGGATGCCAGGCTAAAACTCAGCCCAGTAAAAATCAGCCCAACAAAAATCAGTCTAACACTTCTCAACTTGGCAAAAATCAGCCTAGCTATCGTAGCACTCAACTTGAGCTATAATTTGAGCTATAATTTTGAAACTTGAGCTATAATGTCAATCAACTTGAGCTATAATGTCAATCAACTTGAGCTATAATTTTGATAATTTCTACTCACTTGTAATTGTCTTACAATTCAATATATGTAGATCTGCATCTTAAATAGTGTGTCTATGTTTGAAATAGTTTGAATGTAGAACACTGTCTATGACTGTATAGCAGATGAGTTAAATCTTAAACTATTGGTCAGTTATATTTATCTAGTGGTTATAGTCAAATTGTTGTAATTGATTTGAAATCATAGTGCAATTTTTTCGTGGTTTTTTTCCCGTTCAGGTTGTCAACATTAGAAATTTCCATGTTAATTTGTATGATTATTTGAGATTTAATTTTGCATGATTGATTAGCTATTTTTAATAATTAGTATATAAATTGATATACATCGAATTGTTGGGGATCAAAACACCCCATCAGATTTCACAAATATGACAAAATCATCACATCAAGACCAACGAGATAGTAAAACAAAAACACAATAAGAACACAAAGAATTAATATGGTTTGGTCAATCAAGTTCAACCTACGTATACAGAAACAGTGAGAGAAATATCCACTATAAGAAAAAATATTATAAGAAGAGATTCAAATATCTCTCTACTTTTCACATCTCTCATAATAACATAAGGCTCTCTCTCAATTGCTCTCCTCTCTCATATTACATACAAAAGATACATATAATGTTCATATTCTAATCATATTAGAATAGTACTATCATCATCTAATTATTATTCCAATCTAATTAGAATACCATCAGCTGATATAAGTCCAACTAAACTGAAACCGTTTGTGATCTCTGATCACATCTAGATACTTAACGGATGCGAGATACAAACCCAATACGAATAACACACTTTCACGATAGCTAGCCTGCTTTTCTCACATTCCAATGATGTAATCTCTGGCATCTTAGGAGAATGAGAAATAGAGAGTCATTTTCCGAAGGCACAAAAAGACGTCCCTATCCATTATATACGTACAAAGACGTTTCCATATACATGAGAGATGAAAAAAAGATTTGTAACCGATAGAGAACTTGCGTGCGAGCAGAAGATGGCATCTCAAGTGGTAACAATAAGCATGATTGCAAACTTAGTAACGTATATATGTTTTTTTAATATGTTTTATGATGCGAAAATGAGAAAATCATGAGCACACTCTCTTTTTTTTAGAAAAGTTAAAACTCGCATATACTTTACTAATTACCTAAATTAGACCGGCCTTAATGTTACTCGCAAGTTTAATCAATATTTACGAGGCGTAACAATTATATAAAATCACTGAATATTCTGTTGCAAAGAATAATGCTGGTTCGTCACCTCGCATCTCTCCTGGATAGTTTAATTCTATTATTAAAAATGGAAAACTGGAAAAATGTATCAATTAAATTAAGTATCACTTGATATGATTACTTTATTGTAGAAAAGAGATTTAAATCTCCATGATCGGCGACGAGAGAAAATTTTCAATTTAAAATGTGTAGAAATGCACGAAAAAAAAGTATTAACTAGAAATTATAGCACATGAAGATGACTAATCATAGATAGTGATTCATGAATAATTGCATGATATATAAATAAATTCTAATGAATAATGAAAGAAAATCGTTTTTATGTGATCCAAAAAATTAGTAGTTTCTCTTCCAATCTAGGAGCTAAATTTTATTCCCTATCTCAATGATATAACACAAGTAGAAAATTTTCTAATTTCATATTCAACATTGACAAAAATGTATCATTATTGTTCTATCTTAATTATCAAAAAATTTAGGACCGTAGGAAGACCAACAAACTGTCCAATCTGTATTTTTTTTAAAAAAAAAATTCGAGTTAATTTTCCCTCTTTTGTTCTTTTAGTTTCTTGGGTTTAGGATTTGCTATTTTTACCAGGAAATTCCATTCACCCACACCATTTTGCGCACTATGTCCGCCTCTTAAAATTATAAAAAACTACAAGTTTGTCATTAATTTTTATGATTATATTTTTTTGTCCCGATTAGAAATTAATTTCTAATATATATTAAACATGTTCGACTAGTATAAAAACAGCTTGTGACTAATTTCTGACTAAGAAATATGAATGTCTTGAGCAAAGTGGTGTGAGAGAATAGAATTTCCCACTTTTACCTGTGACCCACATCCCACATGAATTTACGAGAGTTTCTAGAGGGGCACACCATTTTCTTAGTGAGCCCACTTAAAAACTTCTTTCATATTACAAGTTTGCCATCGAAGTTTTTAGACTGAAATATCCCTATCTTCAATTTCTCTTCTTCTTCTCTTCTCAAGTTGCATTTCAATTAATAAAAAAAAACCTAAAACGCATAACTATTCCATCAAATATTTTCCTATATTAAATTATCTTGCAAATTAAATTCGAAAATTGATTTTATTAGGCTTTTGTTTACTCAAAAATCCTAGAAACAGTACGGATTGATAAAAGTTATGAATTCAAAAAAAACTCATAGTCTGGACTGACAGTCCGGACGCCTCTCCACTATCCGGACTGGCAGTCTGGACGGCCTAATATCCGTTCGGACTGGAAGTCCAGACAGTGGACTACTGTCCGGACTTCTAGTATGGATGAAATTTTTTGTCCGGACTGCCAGTCCAGACAGGCAGTCCACTGTCCGGACTGGCAGTCCAGACAATTGAAACTTTGTCCGGGATGCACACCCCAGACTGTGTTGGTAGTGAAAATTTCTAAGTAAAAAAGAATTTTCCACACATAACGCGGAGTTAACTCTGTAGCTCCGCGTTTGGCTATTTTAGCCTCGCGTTTGAGCAAAACGCAGAGCTAATCCATAACTCCGCGTTCTGATGAATTTAACTCCGAGTTAACTCCGCATGAGCAGATTCCAATTAGAATTCCAAATTGATTGTGATTTAGATTTGGGCTTATCCAATACCTAAATTGAGTCCAATCAGAATCCAAAATTGATTGTGATTGAGATTTGGGTTTATCCAATACCCAAATTAAATCCAATCAGAATTTCAAATCAAGATATTTAAATCAATATTAAATATTTGATTTGAATCCTTGGTGAATACAAATTCTATTTAATTAGAAACTCTCATATTGGCCCAAGACTATAAATACCCTCTTGAGGATACCTTTGAGGATCTTTTTTTTGAGTATTTTTGTGAAGTTCAAGTTACGCGTGAGAGCCTTGAACGAATCAAGACCAGAGAAAGATCAAGAAGTCGGCCGTCATCTTTATCGAGCAAGAAGATCATCGACGTCAGATCGTCCAAAGAAGCTACTAGATAGATCTCATCGCTACGAGAACCCACTTTTCATTGCAAAAGGGAGCGATAATTATAAATCCTCTCGTTTTTCTTTCTTGTTCACTTTCGTTGTAATCTAAGTTGTATTCAATGGAAGGAAGCAATAATTTTGCTACGAACAAACTGGCGACCATGGTGGGGGAAGTCTCTTTTACCGAAAAAGAGATCGTGGCGCAATGTGATTTCGAGAGGATCAGATCCGACTTTAACATGCTCGTTGTGGAGATCGACCAGCAGAAATACGATGAGTACCTCTCCTCTGAGTCAGGTAATCTGACTGAAACACGGTGCTATCGCCGCGTGCACTCCAATACCCGTAAATCGGGTAGTCGGGAATCCACTGTTAAATGGGAACACTTGGAGACCGCGGCCATGGAACTGTTGTTTGGGCAGAAAATCCTAATAGAGGATGACCTTTCTACTGCCGAAGAATGCCTGGAAACTGGTTTGACCAGAACTTAACTCTGCAATCGAAATCGGAGAGCTAGGCGAAAGGCCCTCAAAGCCCGTGTTAAACGCGAGGCTATTCAGGTAGCAGAACGCGAGGCTACTGTACCTTGCGAGCTGGCTTGCGTTAATCGCATGACCAGTCACTATCGCGTTATATGCGAAGCTGCAACTTGCGTTAATCGCAAGGACAAGCCAGTGTGTGATTCTCCACGCGAGGCTATTTTATTTGGACTTAAAACCAGATAAACTCGTGTTAATCGCTGGGATAAAATCCTAATAGAACCAGCGTGCAATGGTGATTCTCCACTTGAGGCTAAAACTGAGCCTAGCGTTAAACGCGAAGCCAGTAAGACTTGCGTTAATCGCAAGATACTTGATACTCGCGTAAATCGCAAGGATAAACTTCCCTTAAAACCAGCGTGTGATGGTGATTCTCCACGCGAGGCTAACACTGAGCTTAGCGTAAAACGCGAAGCCAGTGAGGCTTGCGTTAATTGCAGAACTCCTTACCTTCGTGTAAATCGCAAAAATGATTTTCAGACTTGCGTTAATAGCAAGAATCGCGTTAAACGCAAAGTTATGACTTGCGTAAATCGCAAGAATAAGCCAGCGTGCGAGAATTTTTCTCCACATGAGGCTAATATTTCAGAAGTTAAACTTTTGCAGAAACGCCAAACCATCGTAAAAGGCGAGACTAGCGTATCAAAATGCGAAGCTATTACTCAGCCTCACGAATCAAAACGCGAAGCTACTTCTCAGCCCTGCGAATTAGAACGCGAAGCTACTTCTCAGCTCCGCGTAAGTCAACCTGAATACAAAATCAGGGTTGATAATCGCACTATTAGACCAGAACTTGACACCAATAATTTCAAGAAGCTCCAGTGGGCCCCTGGGCCCTCTCAACAGATGAGTGGGCCCCACAAATTCGTATTCAAGGCCACTGACCTCAGAGAATACCTAACCAAGAAAAGAAGTATAAATCAAGTTCAGCCTGATCATATTTGTCATTGCGAGCAGCTTGTGACAGCAGTATCTGCTGTGATGAATAATTGTTGCTGCAGTAAAAACAGGGTATCGGTGTTCGACCGATTAACTGAGTCGGACAAAAACCCTACTAAGAAGACAAAAACTACTCCCCGAGAAAAAAATGGAGAATTGTAACTTCTAATATGGTCGGAAAGGGGAAGAAAATCGTAGATAGGGATGATGATTCGAAATCAAGTGATGAAAAACCTCATCATCTTACTCAACTTAAGTTAGGTGCTGTCCCTACTCGAAATTACAAAAGACTTGTAAAAAGTTTTTACGACGACGACAGCGACAACTCGGCCATAACTTCTCCTCGCTTTTCAGCGTCGTCCAGACTCTAGAAATTAGCATCGCATATGGTGGATAAATCTGATGACATCAATCAGAGATTGGAAGCCCAGGAACAGATGATCCGAGAGCAACAAAAAAGATCGAGGATCTCAAAATGATGCTTTTAAAGGTGGTCAAAAACACCCAAAAAATAGTTGAGGATAAGCTAAAACTTCTTCAGAATCACATCAAAGAAAAAAAAAAGAAACTCTATTTAAGATGAACGAAGAAGATAAGGAAGAAAAGGCTTACTCGGCACATGAGGATAAAGATAAATATTATTTCCATGACCCTCATGAAGAGAAAATTGAGAAATTACAGAGCCAACTTGATGCCTTGATGCACAAGAAAGAATTGAAGGAATCGAGGGTTTTGAGACCATACCCGCTTGAGTGGGATTTAGCAACCTATCCAGAAAAATACAAACCCCTCAAATTGGAGTCATATGATGGGAAGGGGTCTCCAAGCCAGCACATATATTACTTCTTATCGCATGTGGGTCATCTGATGGTAAATGATCCCATAATGACCAAGGTATTTGCGAACCCTGCGAGGGCCTGCCTTTACATGGTTTATGCAATTGCCCCAGAGAACCATAAAAGTTGGTATGATGTCGAGAAATAATTCTTGGCACATTTGTTTTAGGATAATACCGAAATATCGGTTCATTCCCTCCTTGCGACAAAACAAGGGGAAGAAGAAACGGTCAAGAGTTTCACTTCAGGAAAAAATCCGTGTATTGTCGACATGGTATGATCCAAGAAACTCTGGTGGAAACCTGTAAGTATAATTTCAGTACCGGTATGCTGATAAGAATGGGAGCTGTGGAGTTCAAAACTTAGAAAGATCTGCTGAAGCAGGGAGAACAGGCGGAAGATATAATTCGCTGGATTGAGGAATCTCGTGGCATGAGAAACTCTACGAATAACAGGCCATATCCATAGAATCCTGAAAATAAAGGGAATGTTGTGATGGCATTAGTTGCAGATTCGAAACCAAGATCTCAGAATCCGAGAGGTACAGGTCAAAATAGGCCCCGACAAGATAGAACTTATACATTCAAGACTGAGCAGACTGGTACTTTGTTCCATCTCCTCCTCAGAAAGAGCATGCTGAAACTTCTGGAAAATAGAAAATCGGAAGACGCTGGTAAAACTAACAACCCTAACTATTGCCTGTCCCATCAGAACGTCAGGCACCCAACTAAAGATTGCTATCCTCTTAAGAACCGAATTCAGGTATTAATAGAAACCAGAGTTCTCACACTTAAAGAGGAACAGAAGAAAGTTTCTGCAAATATGATAATTTTGGTGGTACGAATCAATGAGTTCCCTACCAGAGCAACCCCTCTACCAGTAGGGAAGTCAATATCGACACCAAGCATGGGCAGTCCGCACTTGCAAGCTGACCCCTTGGGTACAATCCGAACCACAGCTGTGATCGAGTCGTTCTCATTGGCTAGCAGCCGGATTGGGCTGAGGGTGCCGAAGATATTGACGATGATAAACATTATGTTACTTCTGCTACTCTTGCTAGCCATTGGAATGGCTAATTGAGTGTTATAAATAAAAAATTTTGTTGTCCAATGCTGTGAAAGCAGCGGGAAGAGGAGATCAAGTTTCTCGCCAACCCTATCATACTAGGAGTAAAAATATAAATCAACTACTCAATACTGTTAAAGGCAAAGGGGAGAGGAAGTCAATTCCTCAACAACTCATTATGCTGAGGGAACTAGCATGGCTGGTCCAACTCAAACGGTAGTTGGTAAAGACTAATCAAATCCGTTGATAGCTGGAGGTTTGCTAAAAACTCCGTGAACCTGCCATGTTAAGCTCTTATCTTTGACAGTATGATTTGGATTATTCTCATCTCCGTTCAAGTTAATCATGAGAGCACTTGGACTAGGCATGTGCAATTAGGCGCCTCTGCCGAAATCGATGATCCTGACCCAATCATCTTGGCGTGTGCAATTAAGCACCTCTGCCAAAACCCTAGGCATGTGCAATTAGGCGCCTCTGCTGAAATCTGATGATCATGACCCGATCATCTTGGCGTGTGCAGTTCAAGTTACGTATGAGAGCCTTGAACCGCCTCCATCAAAATTTCAAGCATGTGCGATTAGGCATCTCTGTCGAATTTCTTGATCTTAACCTGATCACCAAATTGAAGATCCAAAGTATTTCAAAATTTACTAAGTTCTAAGCTATTTTGAAAACTTTGGAGGGGGTTCTGTTGGTAGTGAAAATTTCTAAGTAAAACGGAATTTTTCACACAGAACGCGGAGCTAACTCTGTAGCTCTGCGTTTGGCTATTTTAGCCTCGCATTTGAGTAAAATACGGAGCTAATCCATAGCTCCGCGTTCTGATGAATTTAACTCCGCGTGAGCAGATTCCAATTAAAATTCTAAATTGATTGTGATTGAGATTTGGGCTTATCCAATACCTAAATTGAGTCCAATCAGAATCCAAAATTGATTGTGATTGAGATTTGGGCTTATCCAATACCCAAATTGAGTCCAATCAGAATTCCAAATTTAGAGATTTAAATCAATATTAAATATTTGATTGGAATTCTTGATGAATACAAATTCTATTTAATTAGAAACTCTCATTTTGGCCCAAAGTTATAAATACTCTCTTGAGGAAGCCTTTGGAGATCTTTTTTTTGAGCATTTTTGTGAAATTCAAGTTACGCGTGAGAGCCTTGAACGAATCAAGACCAGAGAAAGATCAAGAAGTCGATCGTCATCTTTATCGAGCAAGAAAATTATCGACGTCAGATCGTCCAAAAGAGCTACTAGATAGATCCCATTACTACGAGAACCCACTTTTCATTGTAAAAGGGAGCGATAATTATAAATCCTCTCGTTTGTTCTTTCTTGTTCACTTTCGTTGTAATCTAAGCTGTATTCAATGGAAGGAAGTAATAATTTTGCTACGAACAGACAGGAGAGAGTTGCTAATGACAGGTTTAATTAAGGGATATTTCATTATTGAGTCATGACGTGTTGGAACAACTGACACTTCTTTCCTATCTCTCTGTGATTTGCACACTGCTGCGGCGGTAGCGGCTGCTACTCTTCTTTTGTTTCTTCTCCCTTTCCTCATTTATAATATAACCATGTAACCATGTATTGCCGAAGATAGGACAAGTGGATAATTGAACTATATGGATGTGTGCAATATATAAAAATAGTTTAACCTTTAATTGAGATCATGAGAAATTGTAACCATGAAATTGTAAGCCTCATTTATAATGTAACCATGTAACCATGAAATTGTAGTCCACATCTTGGTCATTAATTAAATGAAAGAACTTCAGCTTTTCAGTATTAGAAAATAGTAGATATAAATGATATTCTAACAATTAATATAGCGTTCAAATTTGGATATAAAAGAAATAATAATATTAAAAAATGATTCAAGATACAACTCATTTAAGGAATATTATTAACCTTGTGTATTATGGTTTAATTAAATCATCGAGTCATAATAATAACCATAAAAACGTAAATACAAAAAAGTTCATCATAAGATTTACGATGATGAAACAAATACAAAGAATTTACTCATCTCTCAAATTTATATACAAAGTTTACCCTTTCCAACTACAGATTTCATCGATACACAAATAAATCCATATAAATGCAAAAAAATCTCAAATTTGTACACAAAGCCCTCTCACCCTTACACAACCTGTTATCAAGCAAAGAGATATGCATAACAACATTTCCCTTCATGCCTATTTCATCAAACACCTCCAGCCTTCCCATCCTTATACAACCCATCATCAAGAAAGTGCTATATGAAACCACATTCGGCTGAATTCCTCTCGTGCCCATCGAACACCTCTAGCACCTCATCCAACCACCCATTTGTACACAACCTATATATAGAGCCAGTAAACGTAATAACCGTCAGATCAATTTTGTTGTTGCTCATTTCATCGAAAATCTTGAAGCTTGGAAAATAACAAACAATAAGCAATTACACTCACCACGGTATGTCCACCAAAAAGTTTTGATTCTAAACTTGTTGTCATTTTCTACGCAACTTAAAATTTAAAATCCAATGGCTTCCCTATAGAACACAAATTGACAACAGCAAGCAGGTAACTAGTAACAGTAATTAAAATCAAAACAACTAATTGGTGGAAATATGAATGAGAAAATTCAAAATTATGAAAGTTTATAACTTAACCAAATTTAAACTAAAATAAGGAAAGTAATTAGCTTTAACTAAAAGTAATCTAAATGTAAAAATGGGATCATTGATCTCTAACATGCCGTAAACATCAAGGTATTTTTGCAAATATACCCATCACAGTAGATTCGCTGCCCTAATAAGGAACAAAATCGAAAGAAACAAATTGAAAGGGTGAAATCTCATAGCTAAGTCATCTTTTTTTTTTTTATTTTTACTTCAGTTTCTCTCCCAAATCGATCCTCTCGTTGTGGCAGTTGAGGCGCAAAGAGGGGGGGAGGAAGGAGGAAAGAGGTACCGGTTGGTAGAGTTCAGGTCGAATTCAAGAGACGAGATGCTCGGCGGGCTTGAGGAGGTTGGCAATGGCGAGGCGGCGGTTGAGAAGGAGGGAGAGTTGGATTTAGCGGGCGGTTGAGAAAGAGGGAGAGTTGGGTTTAGCTAGAAAGTGAGGGAGAGAACGAGGGAAGTCGGGGGAGAGAAATGGAGGGAGGATAATTTTGTTATTTTTGATGTGCTTACTAGAAAAAATCCTCTCTTTCTAAAAGCAAGGATGGGCTGAGTAGAAAAACTGGGCTCACTAGGGAAAAAAAGGTGTGCCCCTCTAGAAACTCCCTGGATTTACCAACCCGGCCCGATCCGAAAAGTCCGAACGAGGTACACATACTGGGCGGTGACCAGAACCTGCGGAACAGCAACAAAACCACGATCGGATGACCGCAACGATCCAGCATCCACTCGAGAGAATGACGATTAGCTCGAAGTCCCGCTCCCGCTCTCTGTTCTTGTTATTTATCCTTTCTCTCTCATCAATTTCTCTAACAATTTCTGCGAGAATTTCTCCATTAATCAAAGAACCAAGCAGGCCCATCTTCAGAGTCAGCCCATTCGATACTTCCAACTATGGCAAATTGCAGCTCAACAATGGATTGGCTCTCACCCCTCAGATGGGGTCAGCCCTTTTCCAACCATTTAATTTCTTTTCGTTCTTTTTTTTTTCCTTTTTTTTTGGTTTTATCAGTATTTTTTTTGCATCTGGATTTGTTGCAAATTTAAGTGTTCGCATCAAAGTACAATTTTTTTTGTTCGTTTGGGTTAGTTGCGTATAAAGTGTGCCTCAAGTTCTTGTCTTGTTGCAGTTTTGGAATTTACTAGTTTGACTGTAGATTGAGTTGATTAGATTCTGCATAATTACTAGTCTTTCTTCTTCTTCTTTTTCCCCATTTATTTGGAGTTTTATGTATTTTCCTGTCTTGGTTTTTGTAAATTGGTTGTTGTAATTGGGATTTTGTTGCATTTGCATAATTTTAAGGTATGAAAATTTTGGATTAATTATGTTTATTTGATGGTTTGTTGATGCAGATGGAATAGCTGGAACTTCTTTGCCTGTAATATTAATGAAACAGTTATTAAAGAAACAGGTACCTGGTTTGCTTTGGTCCACTGATATAGTGATCTATAGTGTGTAGAAGTTGAATATTGAGGTTTTAAATTTTGGAATCGGTATTGGTCGATGGTTTATGATTGAAAATCGACAATATAGGAAACAATGATAGTATGTCGGCAAAATATTAGCAATACTGGAATGCCGGTTTCAATATTATAGGGTCTATATATCAAATTAGAAAAGGTTTTAAATTTCATAATTGTTATCGGGATTGACTGATCACATATAGTATCAGAATCAACAATATAGCTGGTGTATCATATTAGCAATATCAGACCAATAATGTACGGAGTAAAGCATATCAAGTAGCTCGAAATCGGATACGATCCATGCAATATATACCAGTGATATTTAAGACCTTGGTATTAGCTGTCTCGAATCTGCAACAAGGTTCGCGATAAGTATCAATATCATATTTAAAACCATGGTATTAAATAGTTAAGGATAGCAAATGAGATACCTTGTTTTGCTATCAAATTTTCTTTTTCTTTTTTTGGTTGGTATTTTACAACCACAGAACAAATAAAAGAAAATTTGGTTGAAGAGCATGATAGCAACCTTTCTTCTTTCTTTGTTGATGAAGTACCTCTGCTTTAACTTTGTGATTGTAACTTCTGCTTTGACAGCTGATGCACTCATCTCAACTGGGTTGGCTAATTTAGGTTACATCCATGTTAACATAGGTATTGCTTGCAAATCTGCAATTGACATTTTCTTTTTTCACGGAGCTAACTTTTCTGATTTGTTTTTCCATGGCAGATGATTGTTGGTCTTCTTTGTTGCGTAATGCGAAGGTATGTTGTAAGTCTGTTGGTGGTTATCCAAACTGATTTGTTAACATAGTTCATATGAATGAGGGTCTAGGATTATTAATTTAGCCTTTTGCATTGGGAATCAGAGGTGCATGCTCTTATAATCCAGATAGAGAAATAGGGTTTATTGAGATTAAATAGATAAATAGATAAAAACAGAAACATCAGAGAAAAAGCAAATAAGAAGATCAAAACAGAGAACACTAAAGATTTACATTGTTAGGAGTAAGTCCTACATCCACGAGGCAAATCAAACTTCACCATGGATGATGATTGCCTATAAAGCATGGACACATATTTGGGATATGAATATGATATGATATGACGTGGATATGAGGACATGACAAAACCTAAAATGATGCGGGGACACGACAACACAATATGCATGTATTTATACATGTGATATATATAATGTGCATCAAAACTCTTAATTGTTAATGGTATATTTTCTTTGAATAAGAAACAAAAGAAAATATCTTAATAATTTAAAATATAAGTCCTAATCAAGTAATTTTATTAAAGAAACAAATCCGAATTCAATCCAATAAACTAGTACTTTGAATAAAATATTTGAAGGCTCTATTTTTAAAAAATATTTGGGCATACTAGCTTAGTATCTCTTTTATCTTAAAAGAACTTTTTTAATCTTTTTGGGTAATGTATGATTTTATAATTCTCAAAATATGATTTTTATGACTTTTTGAAAGTGGACATGCTCCCAACACGCGACCTGTATGACTTTTTGAAAGTAAATGTTGCACAAACACGTAAGTTTTTGGGTCTTTAAGTTCGACACGGTTTCACTGTGAAACATATTGACAAGTATCTTGTAAATATCAGTATCTGATACATAGCCTACACGGACACGACACTCAGTTTGAAGTGTTCATGCTTCATACATGATTGCGATTACAATTCTTGAGACTCTCAAATCTCTCAAAATTAAAAATTGGTCTATTTCAGAGAATACGATTACTAAAAAACTCAAAGGGTTTGTAAATAGAGTTCTCCAAAATCTCAAGAGAATGCAAAAGAGATACACAAAACCTTATCGATATCCCCCATATAGATTAGGATTGATAGGAATCAACATTAAGTGAAATAGAGGTAGATCTGGTCAATTCTGAGTCCGTAACTGTCTCAAAAAATAGAGTAGAACACCTCGCCATCGATGAGACTGATCTTACCATTGATTCCTGCATCAATGACAGTGGTCAATTTTGGCCATCGATGGCCACTAAAATTGAGTGACCATTTCAACACTTTGCTTAGTAATTTGGTTTCTCTTTGACCAAATTAAATATTGTTGATCCCTATCATTTCGCTTTCATTTGTTGGCACTAGATATATAGGTTCTTGGAACTATATATACAAATATGATAGTAATGCATAGATTAGGATGCACTCAGCCTTGTAGAAGAGAGACATAACATTGGCAATACCTTTCTCTTCCCAAGGATGTTGCTAATTTTGTGAATCAGAGTAGCTCTGATATCACTTGTTGCAAATCAGAGGTGCTCTCTGATACCACTTGTTGCGGAAGGGAGAAGCAATCCAAACAAATAACTAGGGATTATTGAAATAAAGAAGATAAATCAATAAAAAAACTCTAAGAAAGAAATCAAATCAGAAGATCAAATCAGAGAATACCAAAGATTTACGTAGTTCAGAGCACGTCCTACGTCGACAGGATGAATCAAACTTCATTATTAACAATGTTTGCAAATAAAAAATCTTGGATCTCTCAAATCTCTCAAACTTACAAATAAGTCACTCCCAAATTGAGAATACAACAAAAAACTCTTGAGAGATGCAAAAGAAGTTTCTTCTCACAAACGATCTCTCTAAATCTCCAAAAAAATTTGAAAGATGCAAAAAAGATTTCTCTAAAAAAAACCTTATCTAACCCCCTTATGTAGATTTGGGATGTTCGGTACAAATCCTAAATCAAATAGGATAAGTTTGGCACAACCCTAAGTCAAATAGGGTTAGCTTGGCACACCTTAAGTCAAATAAGATTTTTAAAAATTGAGCAAAAACTCTCCAAATCTCCACTTGGCGAGATTTCAATCTTAATTCTAACAACTCGGAGTATCAACAAATGAATTTCCGTCAAATGATCCAAGTCACAAGTAGTATCCTCACGAACGTAAATGCAAATATTGGTTGGCTACACTGATCCTACGCAGGATATTGGTTGTCCCTATAATATTGAAACTTGACTCACACAACCTTAGCCTACCCCAAATACTTGGGATAAAAGGCTTAGTTGTTGTTGTTGTTGTTGTTGACTCACACAACCTTGGTTAATATATCAGTTAGGTTATTTGCATTATAAATCTTCATCTGAAGAATATCACTTTCATCCAGTATATCCCTAATGAAGCGAGATTGAACTTCAATAAATTTCATCTTCGAATAATATACTTGGTTTTTTGCTAACTGAATAGCACTTTAACTATCAAAATGAGCATTTACATGGTCATGAAAGACACACAAGTCATCAAGCAAACCTAGTAGCCAAATTGGCTCCTTAATAGCCTTCGTCTCCATTATATACTCCGCCTCCGTAGTTTTTCGACAAAGCCACAATAGACTGAAAAGTGGATCTCCAACTTATTGGATTTCTAGCAAGAGTAAATAAATAATATATAATCAGACGATGCTTATACAGATCACCTACAAAATTAGAATCCACATATCTAACCAACTGACCAAGATTCTTATCTTGCGCAAATTTTAGATCAATATTCATAGTACTTAGAATATATTGTAAAATTCACTTTACTGTCTCTCAATATTCTTTACCAGAATTATACATGTACCTGCTCACCATGCTGATGGACTGGGAGATATCGCGTCTTATACACTCCATTGCGTATATCAAACTTCCAACGACACTATCACATGGGACTTTTGACATCCATCTGAACTAGACGAAATCTAGCTACGCAACCGAAGGTAGCAAAATACGAATGGAAGAATGTTTTACAATTGGAGGGAATACCTCACTGTAGTCAATTTCTTCCTGCTAAGTATAATCTTTCATCACTAACCTAGTTTTGTATCCCGACTCTTTGTTTATAAAAGAATCATCTTTCTTAGTGAACACCCATTTGTATTCAATGGTCTTCTTTCCTTTCAGAAATTTTACCAACTCCCATATGGAGTTCTTATGGAGAGAACCCATCTACTCATCCATCCTTTTCAATCCTCAGCTTCCATTCACGTTAGCTTTCCTGTATGTACTAGGAACATCTTTTCAACAAGTAGAAGTGTGTATGCCACCATGATTGAACCATGCAGGCTTTTTGATATGTTTTCTAGGTCTACTGATTGCAATGGAGTTTTATTATTGTTCTTTAACATCTATCTTCTTGACATCATCTGTACCATTGTCCTCCATAGCAAGCTTGTCTCTACCCTTTCAAAGTGGGAATCTCGCAGCCCACCTACTATGGGGCACTTTTATGGTTGCTGTCACCTTGAGGTATCTTATGCAAGTTTTTCACTGTGGAGGGCTTGTCAAAGGTTATCTCTATTATATATTATCTTCTTAGTCTTAAGGCACCATAGTCTAAATCCCTTCAAAAACTTGTTAAAATCCAAAAATATGGCTTTCTTAACTCCACGATCAAGCTTACTTTTCCTAACTTGATAATAAACAGGATAACTAAAAACATATATGTTATCATAATAAGTAATAGAATGACCAAACCATACTTCAAGTAGAGTCTTTCCCTCATTTGCAGCTACTGGCAACCTATTTGCATTTTCTTCGGAAAGGTGCGATTTATGCACTTTGCCACTCCATTATGTTACAGTGTTTCTCTAACAGACCTATGTCTGACACAGATTCATGAGAGGATCTGATTTGTACTCACCGCCATTGTCCGTTCTAAGCTAATTTATCCTTTTGCCAGTTTGAGTTTTGATCATCTTCTTTCAATGGGGAAACACATCCAAAACTTCATGTTTGTGATGCATTGGATACATCCAAACTCTTACAAACTTATTTGAACCTCCCAATGAAGCTATTTTGATTAGTTCCAAGTGTCTGTGTGCACATAGTCTAGAATCACCTGTCTAATGAATTGTGGTGCCAAATTTGACTTTAATCTGCTTTCCAATGATGCAATACGTACAAAACTCTAACTTTTCAGTATTTACTCATTTTAATAGGCCTTGCTTTACCAAAATCTATATAGAATCTTCTCTAGCATGTCACAACCTCGTGTGCCATAACTATGAGGTGTTATCATCTATATCCAGCATATGTGAAACTATTGTAACTCCCCCAACAACTGTGCTACCCCATAGTTACAACATTTTTCTTGGATACTTTTTATCACTATAAAAGAACCTTTAGTACCTTTCAAACCTGAATCCACCAAGTAATTTTGAGGCCTTTACCTACGAGGACTCCCAATGAGATAAAAATTCTTCTTCATGTCCACAACAAACTAAATGCCAATCAAATCCCTAATAGTTCCATCATACATTTGCAACTGGACTTCAACTTTACCCTTAAGTTTTACAGGGTATAAACCACTCCACTTTCTAACTCTTCCAAGTTAGAAAAGAATTTCTAATTGGAATAGATGTGATAAGTGCAACCCAAATCTAGAGGCCACTCATCCTTGTGGCCGGTCGTAAGTCAACTTGTTAGAGTAATATATGAATCTTCATCTTCACCTTATATAACATTTGCAGTTGATCCCTACTTTTCTTTACCTTTGGCGAATTTGGGGCAATTTTTCTTCCTTTTTCTGGCAAAGGAGCGCTCATCTTTTTAAGATATTTCTTCTTGGACTTGGAACGAGTTTTTTCCTGTCCACCTTGATTTTTGTTTTCAGATCTACCTCGTATCATCAAAGTATCCGAACCTGACTCCTAATGAATCTTCTTATCAAGCTATCGATACTAATTTTTCATCAAAACATCTTCAAATCAAATTTCTGACTTAACATATAGTAAAGTGGTGTTGGATGTACATATGAATAGGTAACAAGTTCGACAACAATAAGGCTTTATCTACATCCAATACTCTTAAATCTAAATTTTGCATTTCGGCAAGTATTTTGTTAAATTCATTGAGTTATTCAGACATAGAAGCAGCTGATTTATGTTGGAACCGAAAGAGCTTCTTCTTCAAATAGAGATGGTTCTCTATGCTTTTCGTCATATGTTTATGTTCAAATTTCTGCCAAAAGTCACTTGCTACAGTTTTCCTCATTATAAAATACTTTTGAACTTTTTCAGACAAAGTCCAATTGTTCCACAAACCAAATATTTCATCTTCTTCCATTCAACTTCTGTCATATCCTTGGGCTTATCCTTCTTTAACACCATCTGCAAATCTTGTTAAAACAAGACATCTATCACTTCGTATTGCCACATACCAGAATTGTTAGTTCTATTGAACTTCCATACCTCGAATTTAGCATTCGTCACTATGGAGCTTGAGAATGTTGAAGACTTTAAAGGCTTCCTTGGAGTCGATTGTAGTGCCCAAGGGCTTGAAGTTGAACCTCCCGGTATGATTTTCAGAAAAGGTTTTATCTTTATAAATATCCAATAATCCTGATCTTCCAAAATCTAAGGAACCAACCTTGGATGTACTGATAGCGCTTATTGGGAATCAAAGTATCCAGATAGAGAACTAGGGTTTATTAAGATAAAGATAAATAGATTTAAAAAATAAAGTTTTAAGAGGGAAATCAAATTAGAAGATTAAACCAGATAACACTAAGGATTTACGTGGTTCAGAGAAAGTCCTACTTCCACGGGCCGAATCAAACTTCACTATTGACAATGTTTGCAAATTGAGAATCTTAAATTCTCTCAAATCTCTCAAAGTTACAAAGAAGTCACTCTCAAATTGATAATACAACCAAAAACTCAAAAAATGCAAAAGAGTTTTCTTCTCACAGACTCTAAATCTCCAAAAGTTTTTGAAAGATGCAAATGAGATGCCTCTAAAGGTATCAAACCTCCTTATATAGATTTGGAATATTTGGCATAAATCGTAAACCAAATATGATTAGTTTGGCACAAATTCTAAGTCAAATAGAGATGTTTTGGCACAAACACTGAGTCAAAATGGTTCCTATTGAGCTAAAACTCAAAAGATGTGGTAAATGGGGTGATCATTGGCTACAACGCGGTGATCATCGGAGTGGAGGACGTAGTGGCAATCAACTTTCAGTTGAGGTTATTGGAATTGGAGTCCGGAGTAAGTAATTAGGGTTGACATCAGAGGAGTAAGGGCAACAGTGGGTCTGATTGTTACCGACAGGAAGGTCAATGTGTGGCTGGATGAGCTGAGATGCGCGAATCAGAGCATAATGTCATGCAGACGACATGGTTCTGAGAGGGGATGGGTTGACCACAAGTATGATCAGCAATGTTGAAGTTCGAAGAGTGCAAATTTGCGAGGACCAAGGAGATGACGTCAGAAGGGGGCTTTGGTCAGAGTTTTCTTGTTGGACTACAAAGCAAAGGTCGACTCGGGCTATACATGCGGGTGAAAATTTGAATTTGAATTTGAATTTCAACTCAGATCAAACCTGCTGCACTCTGCTGCCCAAGTGGGTGAAATTTGGATTTTCTATTCAAAATTTCAAAATCAAAATCTGTTTCTGAAGGTACATGTAAATTAGAACATTAATACCATGTGGGTGAGTCATGTTACTAGCTACAGATATTATTACCTGCTCTATATACACAATACCCATCATTGTATCTTGCCTTGCTTATATGTATTTTCTTGTAGACCTTTTCATCTATATGCATGCAAAGAAGGTTTTTAGCTTTTTTGGTTTTTCTTTTCCTTATTGTGAAGGGGTCACGCTATATGTGAGTTTCATGTATGCTTGTTTCTCTATGTAATTGGAGAATACAACAACAACAACAACTAAGCCTTTTATCCCAAGTACTTGGGGATGTAATTGGAGAATGTTCTGCTAATATATTTTTGGGAGTTTATGCTGCACAAAATGAGCAAGAGATCAAAATCCTTCAGGTCAATGCTAGAAACCTAATTATTTATTTGAATACTTATGATTTCAAGCTATGATGAGCAAAGGTACAAATGCTCAAGTGCGTATGACACAAAATTTAAACATGGATCTATAAATTATATAGGAAAAGAGCTCAAAATGTAAATTTAAAGTGCATTTGACCTATCAAGCCATTGAATCAGCTTTGTAAATCCTAATGTAAGAGGTCCTAATCTTATCCATTCCATGAAATAGTAGTTGAATCTGCAACTTCAAAATGCAATGCAACTGAACTTTAGAACACTTCTCATGAATAATGTCAGTTGAAAGTGGTCCCTGTTCATGGAAGTTATTATTTAAACAAAATATCTCCTTGAAGTTACTAGTTAAACTTTAAACCATTTTTTGTTGTAAATCTCTCTCATGCACACCCAACCGACTCCCACACCCGCGCCCATAGCACACACAGATGGGAGTACCATACAATAAATTCTAAAAAACTGATAATGGACGATCAACTCTTAGCCTCATCTGAAGTTGAATCTCAAAACTGTACGTAATGCTGGCTTACTTTTAATTCTTGTGCTGATGAAAGCTCTTTGATCTTTTGAACTTAAGCAATCGAAAGTATAACAGATTCATAGATGAAAATAAAACATTAATGGTGTTTTTTTTTTAGCTTAACGGGGCTATTACAAGTTTTAACTGCCAGCCATACAATCTGCGTTGATTTAATTGTCCAAAATTTGCACTGTTTTCAGCTTATATAACAATTATAGGGTGTCCGAGGACATTTCTACCATCAATCTATTTCCTGTCACCATATCGTGGTAGAAACTCAATATCAGAAGAGTAAAGAACAAGAAATCACACAAATATAGAGATTTACGTGGTTGTTGCCAAACCGGATAACATCCATGCCGGCTAGAGGCTTTTCACTATTTGAGAATAAATGTTACAAGTACAATATGAGAATATATTTATAGTTGGGCAGAAACCTACTAACATTTTCATCTAGGCTTTTAGCATTTCATAATTTCACATCTGGCGGGAAAGATTTAATTTTGGGTTTTCCATCATGTAAACTCTGTCTGATCGCAATCATCTGCTCACAGCTTTACCATAATTATAATATCTGTATCTGTATAACTAATTTACTGCTGGAAATGATATCTTTGAAGGAGACACCTTAATTAGAGATGTCATGTCTCTGCAGGGTGAATTGGTTCCTGATCCCAAGACATTTCCTTCAGGTATTAAAGCACTTGCAGACTATATACATGGCAAGGGTCTCAAGCTTGGTATTTACTCCGATGCTGGGTAAGGGACCTGTTCTGTCGTTAACTTAGTTCAAGCTGTTCATTCAGGGAAACAATTGATAGAATTTAAGTTGTACATAATCTATTAACTGTTACTTGATGCTTTATTTTTACTGTAAGCAATTTCATTTCAATCTAACCAGCATCTATGCTTTTATCCTGCATTCCTGTTGATTACTATTCAGGGTATTTACATGCCAAGTTCGACCAGGATCTCTCTTCCATGAAAATGATGATGCAGGGCTTTTTGCATCTTGGGTAAGTATAGCTATATTATTGCCATGAAATTTAAATTGTCTTATCTTTTCTTTTTCTTGGTTGGGATAAGAATGGGAAGTTTGTAAGAGAATTATTCGGAGCTTGAATATTATTTATGCTTAACAATTTTTGTAGTTGCACAGTTGCACTTGTGACCAATGTTCAATTTGCACCTTTTGAGTCTTTTTCAGGGTGTTGACTACTTAAAGTATGACAACTGTTTTAATTTGGGCATCAAACCAGAGAAGCGGTATTTTCTCATCATCTGTATTGCTATGCTGGTGTGCCAATGTTGTCAATTTGAATCATTTAAGCAATTTATTTACTTTATTTACCTTAAAAATTCACAGTTATCCTCCAATGCGGGATGCTTTAAATTCAACTAGGCGGACCATTTTTTACTCACTTTGCGAGTGGTAAATTTACTTCTTTGATATATTTAGCTATTTCCTTTAGTGGCACCCTCAATCTTAATACTCCTCTCCTTATAGGGGTGTAGATAATCCTGCCTTATGGGCTGGCAATGTTGGTAATAGTTGGCGGACAACAGATGACATAAATGATACATGGGTTAGGTGGGAAATCTTTTTATTTACATTTTTTTGTGTGCTATATTGTACCACCGTATCAAAAGTGTTGATGAACGTTCCTTTTCTTTTTCTTAAGCATGACAACAATTGCAGACCTCAATGATAAGTGGGCATCATATGCAGGACCTGGTGGATGGAACGGTAGTGTAGTTTATACAATGGACTTTTTTTTCCTAGTGATGATAGATGCTAGTCAAGCAATTTGCCTCATTTTGGATGGAATGGAGCTTTTTCTTTTCAGGCTGTTGACCTTCCAGTGTAATTTATTGCTTTTGGTTTTGGTAGACCCGGATATGTTAGAAGTTGGCAATGGTGGTATGACATATCAGGAATATCGTGCACATTTCAGTATCTGGGCTTTGATGAAGGTGAGTCTTCTATTTCAACATTAGGCTCTGTCTAATGTTGCTTTAGAATTATATAATGTGGTTTCTGTTGTTAGCATAATGTTGGGCTTTTTGGTAAAGAATGCATACTATAAATGCATCTGAAACGTGCCTGACAAATGCCAATGATATAACCCTATTATTTTGCGATTATCTCAATTTTTCTTTTTAACAGGAAAGATAAGCATACTATTGTATAATAATGATTTGGTATATACTCAAAGAAAACTATGATTTCATATATCTTTACTTGCTAATGTTGTTTGTTGTTGTAGAATTCTGTTTTGTTTTAAACTTTTGGGGAAAAAAAATAACTGCTTCATCAAGCACCATCAATAATCCAAACAGAAGAAATAAACCAATAATAAATGTACCCATGGATTGTAAATGACGTAAAGAGAAGAGGCAACCTTAAATGTAATATGACTAACAAAAATGTCCAAGTTTGCACCTATGGTTCCCAGGTCCTCGCGAGTAATTCCATTGAAGGAATACGTTCACTTTATTAGTTGACATAGATGAAGGATTATTACATAGGTTACTCGTGTTGATTCAGAAATTGGAAAGCCCATCAAGCGAAGGTCCGTTAAGCCTATAAAGCCTAGTCCTTTGTCAATTATGATTCTCTAAAGAGAAGGAAACTAAATCTTCAAAGGATAAGGAAACTGAGTTCAACTACAAAAAAGGAAGCCTCTCTTTGAATGTAACAGAATCCATCTCATATCAGGAAAAGGCATGGGTTTCAACATGACTACAACTCCACCATCAAATAACTATACACTTCTCTTTGGTGGAGAGAGAGACATCTTCTTCGTATACTGAAGATTTGAGAGTTTGTAATTTTAAGAAAGAAAAGAAAAGAGAGAGCCATTGAGGGATTGTATTTCTTTTTTTTTTTCAATAAAGCTCAAGCCAAATGGCTAACTTACCACCGAGGACATAGATTCGAGATCCGTCTCGGTTGAACCACATTATATCACTGTGTACGTATCACTTTGCTTATTTTCCTTTATTATCTAATAATCTTTTTGTCGGTCACTCGTTCAAGATCTCGCATCTTGGCGACTTCCTCTCGACGCCTTAAAGTCTAACCTAAGTCCTTTTCGAGCCCAATCTCTTTTTGGGCATAATTAGACTTGGCAAATCTAACTGACCAAATTTGGCATCAACAATTGGTGCCATATGTGGGAAAGCTTTAGTAAATCATGCTTAATACATAGTATAAAAGCACAATTAAGCTAGCAAGCACCTCCTCGTGTAGAAAATGGAGTGATCGCAAGCACGTCGTGCGAATCTAAAGACCCAAATGCTCTGGTCATCCGTGCTGATAAGAACTCGCCAAGCAAATTTTTGCTTTCACACAGGCTATGACTGTCCCTATCTCAATTAGGCCCATATCAGATATGAGACAAAAATCAGTGTAGTTTGTAATAATTTCTATGAAACTGTAGATTATTGATATTGTACTGGAGGTTTAACATTTTCATATGAAAATATATTGTTGGCATTTTGCTATCTAGATTCCGAGCAGGGGGCATTACAATGAATAGTGCCTGACGATTCAAATCAATACGGAAAAAGCGTCACCCACACGCATAAGAGCACTGAGTGAGCCTTCCGGAGGCCAAGGCAATCCTAGTGACCTCCCACCACTTGAAGGTTCGAGCGACTATCGCTAACATCAACTAAGCGTCGCTGAGATGATGGCAAAACCGAAGCAACTTTAGTATAGCAGAGAAAAGCCCTTGAAGAATCAGACTCCAAGTTTGAGGATCATGAGCGACTTTCCGGAACCATATTGCAGAGGGAGTTCAAACTTAAACTCCAAAATATTGGTAGATGGTATGACAGTACGTCGGATTCGTCTGATCATGTTAGCAATATTGTGCTGCGATGCGCCTCCAAGGTGCCACCAGTAACATCCTATGCGGAGCGTTCTCCATGACCATAGAGAAAGGGGCGAGGACCTGGTACAATAGCTCCATGTGTGATATTTGCTCCTTCCGCCAACAGTATTGCGAATTTGCTCAACAATCTGTCACAAGCAAAAGTAGAAAGAAAAGTGTTGTTTTCCACCTTGGAATGGAACATGCACTTGGTGAGTCACTTTGCAACTTCAATGAAGGAAAGCTCCAGACTGAAGAATGTTCTTCTGACATTGTCCTTGTAGAGCTTATTAAGGCACACCGGGCTTAGACATTCCATTGAAAAGCAGATGCCCGCATGACTTTTCAAACTTTTCGAACGATTAGATATGTTCATTGGGTGAGAGGATTCTGGCATGGTCTTCAAAGAGCGAGATTATCACAGTGCAAAAGGATCAACTGACAAAAAGTCTTAAGAACGGAAGGGAGATGAAGTCCAAAATGTCGTAGCGACTCTCACCAAAAAAGTGTCGGCAGATGTACGCCCTTGAGCACAATTCAGGTTCAAATCTGTAACGCCCCATTTCCCGGAGGGATACGGAAACGGAGTGCGTTACCGGCGAGCACGTGTAAGTCGACGTACACAAGGCCTATAAGTTAAGTATGTAAAAGCAGAAATGAATGGAACTAAATACTAGTCATCTACTAGGATCTTGGACGTTAGTCTACTGCCATATAAAAGAGAAGATATACATGTCTAAGATAAGAAGCAATAAGTACAATACTGATATAAAAGTTGGAAATAAAGTCCCAAAGAAGTAATACATACCAAACCAAAAATACAAAAGCGGAGGCCTAGAAATCTAATGTTGCTCGGCCTGCTCCAGAAAATACGGGTCGTGCAATGGCAGATTCTTCCTCACATTTTCAGTACCTGAGCATGTGAGGAGCTCAGGATCAAACCTGGCAAGTAAAATAATAAAAAATAGGGAGCGTATAATATAAACAAATAAGTAAAATATAACGTGGTTATGAAAATATATGCATATGTGGAAAACATTAAACAATTAAGTAACAATATCAAGCAGGGGTATACATGCATATCAAGTCTAAATTAATATCTTATTTTAGTTTATATTTTGAACTAAATAGTGAAGAAATAGACTCGTATCGTAAAAATATCCGTGCATTCCCGGGACCCGGCCAAGATGTTGGCGTTGAACCAGCCATGCCGCTAAGCACTCAAGCAGATATTGATACTGAGTAACCGGTCGTCTCATCAATATAGACTAAACAATAGATGATGGCTCAGTACCATCAGGGCGCCCTCGCGGATGGACCCCTATTTCGGTTACGCAACCTATCCTAAATCTTTCACGATACAATATTTGTCCACTCTTTAATTCTCCCATAACCCAAAGTTTCAAGTTATATTATATAGAAATCAATCCGAAACATGATGAACCAATCATGTCAAGATTTCTACATACACATGCTAGTAACAAGTAAGATGTGGTCCATGTCAAAATCAAGTTAACAGGTAAGTCAGGATCCATGGCATATCAAGACATGTGTACGTACTAATAAGGAAAATTCGGCATAATTTCATGTATGTTGTACAAGTGACTAGTATGTATATGTCAAGGCAAGTATGATAGTCATAAAATACTATAATGTGTTATGGAAATAATGATCATGTATGTAACCTACACATATACAATTATGCATATAAAGACATATTAGAAAGTGGATACTAAAGTGTAAAAATGGAAATTAAATAGGCTTAACACTATTATAACGATTAATTTAACAACATATGAATTTTTCAAATTCTAGTATAATTTCATTGTATGGAAAATAGTAAATTTATTAAACCTTATTAATGTATATATTTTTAAAGTGAACATGGATTAGCATAAAAAAATCATGACCTAATGTAATAGCTTGCATAAAAGAAATATTTTAGTAAATTTAATGTAAAACTTATATGAAACTCTCTTTAAAACATGATAATGAATAAATAAATATATATATATATATACATATTTTCTAATGGTAAGTGAAAAATGATTTTTAAATCATTGTATTATACACAAAGAACTTATGTAGAAAACTTCAAATTTATATCCAATATGATGAACATTCATAAAGGTAGCATTTTTATAATTTAAAAATTAAGCATATAATTTAACTTTACAACTTGTAGTTTAAGAATGAGAGATTATAAATTTGATACATAAACATAGAGTAAAGTGTAAAAATCATATTTTTATTTTTCTACAATAATCATAGAGATTTTTTGTATAGAGATATTATCTTTTTAAGTTTTAACAAATCAAGATTCTAAATTAACCATAAACAATTAGAGTTAGAAAAAATATGGAGAGTGGATGTGATTTTACTTGCCTAATCACCGGTGACGCACTCTGTTCCGTGTTTAGTGAGGAACGGGGCGTTACAAAATCCTGAACCAGTTCCAGAAGGAAGGATTTCTACCTCTACCACTGCTAATTAGAACTCCTCCAAACAAAATACGCTCCCAACAATTTTGTAAATATCACCAACATGTCAGACATAGCACTGAAGACTCTTATCAGTTAAAGAAGGATATTGAGAAGCTCATCTGATGAGGTCATTTTAAGAAGTTTATCGATAAGGAGAAATCCAAAAGATGACTGACTAACATTTCCTAAGAGCCTCAAACCGACAAAACAATCCAAGTAAGAGTAGTTATATTAAAAAGCCAAACATGTGTAGGAGATGAAGCTATCTACTTGGCAGCACGCCTAATAAAGTACCCGGTTCTGTGCCCCATAAGTGATCGGCTTTGTACCCTTATATTACAATAAACCTTTATATGTTTTCTCCATTCGATGTTTGATTTGATTAAATGATACTTTAAAGTTACTATTACATAGTTTTTTATACATGGTGATTTTATTCGGCGAACGCCACTTAAATTCTTTGAATGCCCAACTCATAAAATCCCAACTCAGCGAATGCTCATTTAAACTCGGTGAATGCCCAACTCAGAAAATGTCCACTCCTGTGAATGCCCACTTAAATTCAGAAAATGGCCAACTCCAACGAATATTCACTTCGGCAAATACCCACTTAAATTCGGCAAATGTTCACATATTCAGTGATATGCCCATACTTTCATGTCAGTCTTGTATAGCCTATTCGCCAAAACCCTAAACTGATTCCATAGGCACAAGATAGTTAAGTGGACTACCGAATTGATCCCACGGGCATAAGATTGCCAAGTGGACCTAATGGCATAGACTCGCCACATCATTACTACTATCTCCAAAGGATGAAGAAACTCATCTCCAGATGCAGATATAGGGGATCAAAAATCTAACTAGCCTACAAGGCCATCAAACATAGTTGCAGCTTAGCAACATCCGAAAGCTTTATTCGGTTAATCGATAAAGATGACTTAAGCTCTTTAAGACTCCGAGTATAATTTGCCAGCAATCTAAACTTGGCTTCTCGCAACTTCTTTAAAATTCAAGGCTTCACAACAAGTCATTCCAGAGGCACAATTCGCTGTCGAGGTGACAAGGCAAGTAGACTAAGTTGGAAGAATTGAAATACTCGAGCTCATTGGAGTAAACTTTAGAGTAGTGTGCTATTATTGATTCAAAAATTGATCAACCCAAGTCTGCAAGAAGAAATCTCATCAAATGAAGGTCCGTTAAGTCTATAAAGCCCAATAGACTCAAGAAATCTTTTGTCAATCAGGATACTCTTCATATAAGGAAACCAAATATTCAAAGGACGAGGAAATCGAGTTCAATTACAACAAGGAAGCCTCTCTCTAAATGCACAATAGAATCCATCTAATATCAGGAAACTAGGACCACAACTCCGCCTTTACATAACTATAAATACACTTCTCCATGGGAAGAGAGATAACTTCTTCATATCCTCAATATTTTGAGAGTTTGTAATCTCAATAGAGAAAAGAAAAGAGACAATATTCATATTCTTCAATAAAACTCATGCCGAACAGTCAACTTACTACCGAAGACATAGGCCTGTCTCGGCCGAACCCCATTATATCATTGTGTAGGTATCACTTTGCATATTTTCCTTTATTATCTAAAATCTTTCTGCAAGTTACTCGTCTAGGATCCACATCTTGGCATCTTGCTCTCGGCGCTCTAAACTCTGACTTGAGTCCTTCCCGAGCCTAATCACTCCTTGGCGCTTAAATTGACTCTGAAGATCCAACCGACCAAATTTGGCATCAACATCTAGAAATTTTGAATTTTTTAAAGTTAACCTGGTATTTTAAATGATTAATGAAAAATAATTCGTAATCCTAAATTTAATAATATCCTGGAAAACTTCCTTGAGGAGTTCAGAATTATAATGAATACAAGGGATGGAACTTGTAAGTTGAGTGGAACTACATAAGGGAGATTCCCAAAGAATCTGGTGAGATCAAGTGTTTCAAAGAGATCAGTGCCGCGGAACTTGAAAGTGGGGGGCAATAAGTTCCTATAGAATATCCAGAAAAAAAAAATCCAGCCAATAAATCTGTTAAATTGAATGGTGATAACCAGAACTTGAAATCCGACTTGAATTTTTAACTCTTTTGAGAAGATCCTGAAAATACGTCTTAGGATTAGCAATTTCAGCTTGATTGACATTTTGATATTTAAACAAAAACAGATTTAAAAATTCATTAACATCATTTCATTTGAACTGCGCATCCCTATCGCTCTATCAGTTTAAACTGATGCTAGGGCTTGTAAACATTTAATAATAGCTAGCACAAATAAAAAAAAAAATCATATTATTGAACTTGCTTGTGAAAAAGAACAAAGTAAAATATTCTATGGTCAATTATTTAGAACTTAGAAAAATGCACGAAACTAAAGTTTTGACCATGTTATGTATGAAATAATTATTTTGCATGATGCTTCTAATGAAAGCCATCAAACAACGCTATTAGCCTTATTATCTCTTCTTCTTACAGATTGTCCTAGGGAAGAGAAAATACCAGTTTAACAGTGTTAGTTTTATGATGTTTCTCCTCTTGATATCTTCATGATAGTTTGTGGGGTTCATTTGTGCCTTCCCCCTACTAAATTCGACTGTAGACTCTTTTCCTTCACCCTATTCAAGAAGCCCCAACGGTGTGCTTAATTATAAGGTTAAACATGTGAAGAGTAGTTTACAGGATTAAATTAGTCATCCTTGGGATGGTCATGAAAATTAAGAGAATAATGAATGTTTAACTCTGAGTCCTACAGGAAGACCACAGAACTATCTGTGTTGGTGCGCGATCATTACGCCCGAGCTTGGTGAAACTGTTGTGTTATTTAAAAAAAAACTTCATAATTTATTTCGCTTCTGTATTTCAGTTCAGATGCCAGTAATGACCTTGATTTTTGCAGGCTCCTCTTTTGATTGGTTGTGATGTACGAAACATGACAGCTGAAACATTCGAGATTTTAAGCAATAAGGAGGTTATTGCAGTAAATCAAGGTTACCTCTTTAACTATGTCCATTTACTTTGTCCTGTCAAACTTGTAGGTTATTCCTTTTATTTGATATCCCCTCTGTCCTTCTGATTTTCTAATCATTGTTAGACTATATCAGTAAAATAAACAAATAATATCAAGTTTTCTATGTGATAAATACAAATTTGTAAAGTTATCATGAAACTCTTTAAATTAGCTTTTGGTTTGCACCCATCCTGGATTAATTTATAATGAATAGAAATGGAATTTCAGATTGTTCTGGTTCTGAATATGCATTGCAGTTTTTTGTCATTACAGTGTAATGTGGCTTGCAATAGGCTCTCAAGAATGTGTACTGTGATTGTCATTGTGGGTGTCTTTGGTGGGAAAACCCTGGATAAATTTAAAACTTAAAGTAATAGGACACAAACATTATCATTTCTTGGATACTGGAAATGCTTTGAAAATTCAACTCCAGTGTTGTGCTTAAAGTTTTTATCTTTTCATTGCCTATCCCAAACTAGGATAAAGGAGAAGGGTTGTGGTGGGTCTGTGACAGTCAGCATAAAGCATTATCACATATTATGACATGAGGAAATGCTATTAAAAAAAATCATATTTATTAGTGTGGAGTAGATATTAGAAGTTTAGAAGTACACCAGTCGATGATTGAGCCAAACGAATTGGATCTGTTTAGAATTGCACCTGTTTGCTGGAAGATGAATGCCTGATATGGGGATACCACGCTGTAGATGTTGGTGCAGGTACTGGATATGGGTACTTAGTCCAGTATAGTTGAGATACACTACATTACAATTACCAAGAAGGGGCTTATCTCCATGTTAAAATACTAAACTGTTTTGTGCATGTCTGTTTCAAGACTTGTAATTATTTATAACATATCTTGATCTATTCTTGTATTTTAAATTGTGCTTATATCACTACTGGGTATCGGTCTAATACATTTTAATCTTTGCAGATCCTCTTGGTGTTCAAGGAAGGAAGGTCTCAGTTGCAGAAAATGATGGTTGCAGCCAGGTTAACATATTCACGAGTTCCATTCATTCGCTGCTTATTTGAATCTCTTAGCTTGGATTTAATGTGATAATTGTATCCATCTCATTACGTTTGCTGGGTTCCACAACCTCTCTCTCTCTCTCTCTCTCTCTCTCTCTCTCTCTCTCTCTCTCTCTCTCTCTCTCTCTCTCTCAGTTCACCTCTATAATGTGATTTTGATAGTGAAACGTAAACTAATGAAATCTAATGCTGAAACTTGTTTCGGGTACATTGTTGTTAAAGCTATGTACATATTTCCAATGAAATTTACCTTTCAACATAATGAGCAGTTAATGCCCTTTAGGTCATGGTCAGTTGGTATAAGATCAGTAGTGGGAATTCCTAGGTTCTGGTCAGGGTTTTCACAAAAACTAAAGAAAGCATTTCCTACTTGCGTCCAGCTTAATGCCCAGTATTCATGTTGAAGCATGTAAGGGCATAAATTAGATATGTGCACTATTTTCTCACTGTAACTTCAGCTACATTCGAGGTGCTTGTACATTGACATTGCAAGTGCATGTTTCAAAAATGATATAAATTAATTAACATATCCTTTTCCAGTTGACAACCGTTCCTGCGTGCACTAAAACATGTACATGGAAATCGTACATTTTCAACGGCAATATATGTTATGCTGCTTTTATTCCGTTGTTTTAGTCATTACTCTCTAAAATTCGTATTTTGTATTTTTCTTTTCACTTAAAGCTAAAGATAAATGTAGGTGACAACTTATTGTAACTGTTGTTCAATTGGTAACTGGGAAATTCTAGATGAACACACTACTTTGGCATTGGTGCTCACTAAGTCAAGTGGTGTGCTCATTTAGAATTTCCCTTGGTAACCTGGGACCGGTAACACTACATTTGGCAAAATATACCATTCTTAAGCGATACTATTATTGATTGCCTACTTGACCTATGAATTTCAGGTGTGGGCAGGTCCTCTATCTGGAGATCGGTTGGTAATTGTTTTATGGAATCGATGTTCTGAACCTGTCACTGTGACGGCGAAATGGGAAGTGCTTGGCCTTCAAAGGTCCACTAGTGTTTCTGTGAGAGATCTGTGGAAGGTGAGTTATTAGGACACGAGTTTTTAGCATAAAAATCCATGAAAGTTTTGCATTTATCATTTAGAAAATACATGAATTTGACTTCACCATCTTAATGCATTATGAAAATCTTAACTTTATTTCTATGATGGTGCCTTGTATGCTAGCCTTATTATCATACAAACAAAAAGCAAATTTTTTTTTTGCAATCTTAACCATAAGCTATATATAAAAAAAAAGAGGCACCCCTGGTATAAAAGAAAGAGGCAGCCCTCAACCTTCTAATTTCTAAAAAGAAAAGAAAAACTGTCACATATGACCTTGGCAACTTAATTATTTAGCAAATAAGTTGACTCCACTTTGTCATCCATCCATTTAGTAAAGAAAAAGAACTCTCTTTGGATAAAAACCTTTACAATTTGATAAAAACCTTTACAATTTGATTATCTATCAAGTAAACCTCAAAGCAGCCAATAAGACCCAAGTGAGTCATGATTACCCAAATTTTGCATAATTGGAGTCCAGCCCAAGATGTGAATGGGGCAGAATGGATCCAAAATTAGACTCATTTAAGTTTGGATAATTATAAAGGCAACCAAGCACATCCCTTTAAGGGCACAAAGAGGGCACACCTCTTTGTTTTTGAAAATTTGAGAATTTTCTAAGGGTATATGCCCCTTTTATTCCAAAATATCATCTTCTTCCCAAAAACAAACCCTTTCTTCCAATTCCCATCTTCGGCCACCCTCCGGAAGCCGCTATCTTCCCTCTTTGCCGAAACCACCCCCTCCCATGATTCCCCCTCCCCCTCTTCAGTCTTCAAATACACCCACCCACCCCCTCTGTCGCCCCCTCTCCAACCATCACCCGCTTCTCTCCCTTCTCCTCTCTCCCCCACCACATTTCCGCTCTTACCTGAAAATCCTTGTCATATTTGATCTAGCTAATAAATTGATAATAGTAAAAAATCTTTACTCTCTCATTTTAAAGGATTCAAAATTAGACCCGTTTAAGTTTTCGGATCGAACATGGATTATGCTAAAATTAGCCCGAGCAAAGTCTAAGAGGTCCGCATCTCATTCGGATCCCTTAGCCTATAACCTGATCACATGAAGAACCCGACTCATATTAGATCTAGCTTATAAATTGACATTTTTCATATTTCTAAATTCATGTTTTCAAAAATGAAAAAATAACAAAAAAATCTCGTATCCTCACACATCTACCCTAGTCAAACTTAAAAATTAAAAATTTCTAGAAAAGCTTTAAAATTAAGAGAACTAATTCGATCCGAACCTGGATTTAGCTGCTCGGTTATGGATCTACTCACCCAATCTGGTCAACTTGATATAATACTTGTAAAATTTGCCATAAACGTGATCCAACGGGTAAAACATGGATATAATTCTTTGATCCAAACTATGTATGGACCTAGTACTGATCACGGTAAACCTTATCCAACATGACCTACTTGCAGCCCGACTCTATAGTAGTTTTATGTTTACTATCATGATATGGTTCTCCATGACATTACCCACCAATTTATGTTTTCAGTTGAACCAACTGAAAAATGAGAGTAACCTTCTTTTTTTTTTTTTGAAAAATTTATAAAGAAAAATGAGAGTAACCTTATTGACATCAAAATAAGGTGAAGTGTACATTGGGTGTCACTTTAGGTAGTTAAAAGGGTAGCTTAAACTGTAGCAATAGAACATCAAAATGGATGATTTGAACCATTCATCATCATTCCCATGTCCTAAATGACTTGTGTACAAAGTCATGTGGTCTACACAATTCTTTTTTGTTCATCAAGAGATCTTATTTCTTCTGTTGTTCAAAACTGTGCATTTTGCAACTACCTATTTTATATATTGATGCAGGACGGAAGTGAAATTAGGGTTTATGGTGGGAGATTAATGAAGAACATAGGGTTTAGGATAAATTGGAAGTTTTGGACCTCACGTCCAGGCGAATCACATGCTATTATCACAAATCACTCGAGCGAAAGATTTGATAATAACAAATTACATGCTCTCAATTTATTCATCATCTCTCACTATATTAAAATTAGGGTTTTGCAAATTATATATATAGAAAATCCTAATGCAACAAGATAATAACAAATCTTTCAAAATCTAATCAAATCTCTTAAAATCTAATCAAATTTCTAATCCAATCTAATCAAATCCAGCTAAAAACTAATCTCATTTCTACTAATTCTCCCGTGCTTGGAAATATTCACTACCTGGTGAATATCGACAAGAAGAAAATCAAGCACGGTCGAATAAAATTGGTCAATATTTTCGATATTTGGCAAACCTTTCCACCGAACTAAATATAAGAAAGTCGAAAAAATCTGTAACTAAATGTATACTCCTTATATTTCAATGGTGACGCAGTAATAATTGTGGAAGGTGTAAAGAGAAGTTGAAATATGTCGTTTCTGTAAAAAAAAATGAAGAATTTGGAATGTGAGATAGGGAGTCAATGAAAACACGATTCTCATAAACATGACTATTGAATATTTCTGTAGTTGGCTCTGGCAGAAAAATCGAATCAACAACTTCTGGGCATATGACGGGCTCTATGATAGTTTCGATCTCAACTATAGCATCATCACCTAAATTCTTGGAACCTGATATATCGATATCTGGACTTTTCGAAAAGCACTGATATTCATAATTCCAAAATTCTCCACATGCGAACATTTGATGAAAGGACACTGATGAGCCGAGTGTCTATATCTTTCATATTTAGAGCACTGTTTAAAAACAAGATGCAGAGCATACCGTACACGAAGAAAAAGCCACAAACGATTCCAAGTTGGACAGGATTTATAGTTATTGAGATACAAATCAAAAACTTTTCCAGCCAACTTCAATTTAGTATAATTATATTTCTGCTCTGAAGTCAAACGAAAATAACGGAAAAATTATTCCAAATTGCTCTCCCAATTTTCATAACGATTATGGTCATTATTAACCCTGAAAATATAGGACCGCATCATATATAGCACACTAAACTTATTTGTAATCAGCATCAATGTTGGTATATTTATCACAAAATATGAATTGTATAACTCCAAAATTTTCAAATAAGTTCTGAAAATATCAAAGAATTGAAGTGTCTCGACTATAGCTCGAATCCGATATGAATCAGGCTCCAAACGACTTCAAAATCATGTTCAAATCCCTTAACAGGTCTATCGGGCCTTAAGGGTCGAGTTCACCGCTGAAATTTGAACCCACTTAAATCTACTTCCTTTTAAAACCGGGTCTGCAATTGTTAAATTGAAACCGAAATTGGATTGAACCTAACAATAGTTTGCTGAAGCGTGTTTGATGTACAGGTTTTCCAAAGAACCGAGGGGCAGCTGGCGGTTGGAGGTGGGGAGGTACTGTCGATGTCGAAGGAGGTGATCGGCGATATGTCGTTGAAGATAGGGGATTTGTGAATGCGGTGGGGCTGTCGTGTCGCTCAAAGAAGAAGGGATTTGGGCACAGTGGGCTTGCGAGAAAATGTGTAGTGTGTTTGCAATGGGCTTGTAGGTGGTTAGTGTTGAAACATGAGGGGAAGAAGGGAGGAGAATGCGTAGGAAATTTGAGTGTTTTTTTTTTTTTTTTTTTTTATAAATATCTCCTCTTTGTTTTCTAATCTTCTTTTTCTCCTTTTTCTTTCTTTTTTTGTTCACTCGATTTTTTTTTATCTTATTTTTTTCTTTTGCTCTCTTTTTTCAGATTTTTTTTAAACTTTTTCAGATATATAAGAAAATAAAAGGAAAGTGGAAGAATAGATAGAGATGGATTTGGACTCTGATATCTGAAGATACAGAATTTTTAGTTCTGATACCAATTTAACGCAGAACGGAAGTGATATAGGGTTTGTGGTGAAGAAATTAGGGAAGAATTTAGGGTTTGAGATAAATTGGGGATTTTAGATCTCACATCCAGGTGAATCACATGTCCACTTTTTCACTTTCTCACGAATCACTCGAGGAAAAGATTTGATAAAAACAAAAGTACATGCTCTTAATTTTATTCATCATCTCTCACTATAATAAAATTAGGATTTTACAAACCATATATATAGAATATCCTAATATATATAGAAAATCCTAATATAACAAGATAATAACAAATCTTTTAAAATCTAACCAAATCTCTAATCCAATCTAATCAAATCCAACTAAATAATTAATCTTATCTCTATCATATATACATCATCTTTTCGGTATATGAAAATCACAATGAACGATTATGGATTTGTCCATTTTGATATCGTATGGTATGCTTTTAGCCTTGGCTTCTTAGGTGACCACCAAAGAATACACATCAAATAAGATATTCACTATTCTAACCAACTCCAGATTTGTATAATTATTTCGATCACGAGCATGAGAATCCCTTTACTGAGTTTCCTCTGTAAGAAAAGACTCGTAAATTTTCTCTTACATCAACAAGTTTGAACTAAATGTCGAAAAAGAAAAATGTCATAAAATATTACTGACTTCATAGAACCAACTTTCTAGGACAAACTTATGTAGTTATGTACATAACCAACTAGCCATTTATGTTAAGTCAGTTTCTCATATTTGCTATATAAATTGCCTTACTGATTAGAGCTATTCGTGTCTTTTCGTATAAATCTAATATTGTTCTGCAATTCTTTCATTTTCAGCAAGAAAGCCTGGAGGAGAATGTAGCGGGAGCTTTCGGAAGCCATGTTGATGCACATGACTGCAAGATGTACATCCTGACTCCAGCATCCCAGGCTGTAATGTGATCGACTCACCATGTATCATCGGTACCTTTCTTCATGTATGCCCCCATGTTAATGTTTCGCATGGTGGCTTGCCCTTTGTGCAACTTGTACTGAAGGACTCGAGACATTGATCAGCCATCATATCAGCCTTTGGGGAATGAGTTATGAAAATGACTTGATGATGTTATCATTTTGGCTTTGCTTGGTTGTTTGTTGAAATTGTTTTTAGTTATTTTGTTTTGCTGACTGCCAAATTTCAAGCAATAATCATGGGGTACATAGTTATGTATTTCATTTAGAGGTGGTTTTTGGGTAATCAACCGTATCCTTTTGCTGACCGGCTATTTTTCTATCAAATCGCAAATTTTAGATTGGGTATAATTTTATTAGAAGGGGGAAAATGCAATTAATCTTATTGCCATTAATTTTCATGTGGAGGTTCTGTAGAGCTAGGAGTTTTGAGATTTTTAGAATGAGAAATAGAAAGTAACAAGAGTGATGTTAAATAGTTGTTTGTGGAGATTTATCTTCATACCATTACTTGGCATAAATTTATTTTATATTTTTTATATTTTCTGAAGGAAATTTTGTTTTAGATTATTAAACACCCCTTAATAGCCGCCAAGAAGAGAATGGCAAAATGTGAAAAAAAAAAAATCTTGCAAGTTAAAGAGAACTAAAATTTAAAAGGTACTATTCTTTCTACACTTCTAGCAATTGAAAGCAAAATAAATGATGCAGCAGCAAAATATTTGTAAGCCCTGCAGGTTGCTTGGTAGGGGTCACACTTCAATTCCCCGGAGTAAATATGGCATGGCCTAACCCCAGAAAATCTAATAGACAGCAGGACTTCTTAGAGATATCACGCGGGGCAGAAAGCCAAATTAGAAATTAGAATTTATTGGTGGAGAAATTGGGAATTCTAGGAAGAACAGCAGAATTTAGGTTTTTTTTTTTATTTGAAAATTTGAAGGGAACAAAAATAAAAATAATAAAGCCAAATTTGGGCCTTGACACTAGGTGATTTCCTATCCACTGACACTAGGTAATTTCCTATCCACTCTCAACGAATCTATTAAAAGAGATTTTAAAATTAATTCAAGCCTCTGGATGATCTTTTGCTCACTCTCAATAACTCCACAATGAAAAATTTAAGATTTTATATTATGCAGCAAAACACTATACTAAAATAAAAGAATTTTAATTCTCAACATTTCTTTCGGTTTTCATCAAGAGTCATAAATGATGACTTACGGTTTTCATCAAGAGTCATAAATGATGACTTATAAAAGAAACGACATGCACTGCATTATACTTGCAAATAAATCAAAATCTAATAATAACAATAAAATCATAATTAAATCTAATCAAATCTAAACAAATCTTATAAAATCTTAAATATTAAATATCATAGAATCCTTGATCAAATCTAAGTCATTGTTGTTCCCAACAAATTACATCAGCCTCAAAATAGTAACAGAAATTTCATGCATTTTGGCTGCTCGAGTTGCAGTAACTCGCATCCATGAGTTGCAGTAAATCCAATCCAAGCCAATTTCTATGCATCCCAGTTTTATCAGTGCATCCCTTTAGCCATTTGAGTTGCAGATTGTAACGCAGTTGTAGACAATCACAAATCATAACCATTACATCTCATGCAAGGAGATGAAACATCAATCAAACAAATTATTACTAAAGGCTGTACTTGAACCTTCCTAAACAACTATAACTGGAACTGCACTTAAGGTGCATGCTAGCAAGCTGTGCTTTACAACAATCAGGAAATAGAAAAAGCCAACTTAACACAAAACCAGCATAGAAGCAACTGACTAAATACTTGCATTATTTGTAATTATCATCATTTATATACTATAAAATAAAATAACAGAAACCGATAGACCTCGCCCCGGAGCTTGGTTCAATGTATCCATAAAACCACAACCAAAGTCGGACCCAATAAGAAAAAAAGATGAACGGAGGAAGTTCAGTCAGGAAAAGGTGAAGGAAACTTTTTTATCCCAGATCATGTACAGAAAAGGACTGATTCATCACGATGCATATTATGACGGGGGACTTGCCCTTGCCCTTTTCTCCACACAAGTTGTCGAAGCTGCATGAGGTAATACAGCTGGCATTTCTTTGTATCTCCCCTTTGATCCCACTCTGGTTTTGCCTTCTGTATGTACATAAATCTTGTTCAACTGTGTTCAGCCGGATAGACGGGGGAAGTCGCTGTCGTCTTGCAGTTGATACCCCTGGCTGGACCTGCACATGTAACCACCATATATTTTGGTCACGTTTACGATTATGTTTCTTCAATGCATAAACTTCTTTATCTTTGAATGTTAATTTGTCAAAACTTAAATAGGTCATGTATTAAAATGTTAATTTATATAGATGCATCACACAAGGCATAATTAGGATAAATTTTAATTTTTATAAAGCACTGATTTAACTGAATTAAAATGTTAATTTGTATAGATGCATTACAGAAGGCATAATAATAACTTTTATCTTCAGACATCTAAATTAACTATTAGAAAGTTTTACTCCTCCTGGTCCGAAAAGCAAGTCGTTTAACAACGTTCAATCATAAGAATTAAGGGAGTACTTGATCTGTCTTCTCATCCAATCATTGAACAATGAGATATCCCAATAGACCCTCCTCTCTTCTCCAGCTAAGAGAAGGGGAGAGAAGGGTATTTAATGCAATGAGCAAATTTGTTAAATTAGGTCTTCTATGGGAAAAAAGAAAAGACAAATTACTTACTATGCTGTGGACCACTCAAAATGACGATTTTGAACCAAAAAAAGTTTGTTAGAATGACTCTCTGTTGACTGAAGGAGTAATCACCTTGAACTGTAATATAAAATACCTGCATGTTTGTTTGTTAATTAATTTTTAGTTTGTACGGATTGGTGCCATAACAGTTGGATACCTCAAAATCTGATATAATATTTGCGATATGTATTTTCACATTATATAGAAATAGTAAATGAATCATTGCACAGAGTTGAACCTAAGAGCATAATAAGCTTCTTTGACAATGACGGACGAGAGGTAAAAGAATAGTCAATTTCAAGCTACTCAAGGACAAACCCAACCTTACACCAGGTCAGGCTACTCAAGGACAGACCCAACCTTATGGCAGCTCAACCCACCCCCCCCCCCCCCCCCCCCCCCAAAAAAAAAAAAAAAAAACCAAACCCTTCTCCTCCCACCAAATAATAATAATAATAATAATAATAATAATAGTAATTTAGTGTCAACAAATTTAAAAGTTTGCCCCCCTCAAATTTATAAGTTTGTCCTCCCTCAAGTCTAAAAATTCAAGACACAAGCCTCCAGTCTTTTTCTAACATCCTTTCAGCACTCTTTTAATGTCTCTTTCCAACTCTTTCGAAACTAAAACTCTAAATATTCCCTTCTCCAATCTATCGGAAAAAGTTGGGTCTTCATCTTTAATCCGTAGTATTGTGCTTAATTATTTCCAAAACTTGCACGTATTTTTTCTAGTTATTTAAAAAAATTCAAGAACATATTAGTCGATATCAAAGCTTGGATCCTCATCATGTCTTGGCTTCTAAAATTATTATTGGGCAGCCAAGAATTTTATGTTGCTATAATATATAAATTTTTAACTCTACATAGTGCAACATAGTTTATTATACAATCTTAAAATAAATATTACTTATAATCTGAATTCACCAATAACTCTATCCCCGGTTTGAATGCCTGGGTCCTCCCTTAGCAACTTGTCACTCCTCACAGCATTTGGGTCTTGACAAGGAGAAGAGAGTACTTGCAAGCACTTGCCACCAGCTTTGTTTTTTTTTTTTAAAGCAAGTGATTAATTCAGGTGACAGTGAGATAACGTGAATTGACTCGTGACAATGAGATAAGGTGAAGGTGAATTAACTCGTATGCTTATTACTTTTTAACAGCCCAAAAGGGCTAGCATCTTCATTTAAAAAAAAGGTGTAAGACCCGCTTCTTAATTTCTTAGTGATTCTCAAGGTACTAAAACTCTAATTTTCATGTGCTAAACAGCAAGGTAAAAACTCACTGATAAGTATTGATTCCTTGTATTATTTGTAACCCACTGTATTTATTTTTACATATAATTAATTGCTACTTGGGTATGTTTAAATTTGTTTTGCAACAATTATGTTTAATGACATAAGAAGAAATAAATTTTGTGATTTTCTAACATCAAGTTTTAATGAAAACAATAGAAGCCATAAAAATTCTCGAAGGCCAAATCAGAGATAGAGCATATTAGAAAAGACTAAGATGTAGGAAAGCAGTAGACAAAAACTGAGATCTAAATCAACGCTGGGCAGCAGTTAAAACTGAGATCTAAATCAACGCTGGGCAGCGGTTCAAACCGCTACAAAGTGGTCAAGCGAGACTGAACCCGACTCGTTTTCCTTCACCGATTTGGAGTCAAGATGTTTGACTTATATGAAGTAGGTTTGACCGTGAGCCAGCAGCATTGACTGCTAACTCGCGCTCACCGACTCCAGTTCTAACTAACTTCTATCAAATTATTTTGCATCATATTCCTACTCTTATGGTATTTTATTTCGATATAATCTGCCTCCTTGGTCAATGAAGGGGGTGTGAAGTCTCAGTTGTTGGGAGCCACTTTATTCAATTGTTGGGAGCCACTTTTTAAAGTTTTTGGAGAATCTTCTTTCATTTATTGGTTCACTGCTGTAATTAGATGCTTATAACATACATTTATTATAAGGTTTTTTTTCCCTTTAATCAAATTGGTCTTTTCATGCAATGTTTTTCTCTTTTCCTTCTAATATACATAGCAAACTTGTTTAAGCCTAGGGTAAATGAAACTAAGTAGACAATATGCTCATTTGATTCTATGCTTTCCACCTAAAAAATGAATAACTAGACTAATTGAAATAATAATTCAGAAACTTAACCTATGATAGGATATGCTTAGTGTATCATTTTGATGAATCTATGCTTACAGATAGATTTTTGATAGGTTATGCTTAGTAATATGTCTTTGGTCGTCTATATTTAGAAATAATAGTTTGGGCTCCTCGTGCTTACTTTCGACTATTCCTCTTCTATTGATTTATTTGCTTAAATCGATAGATTATTATGCATCCGATAGCCTATGATTTGTTTAAATTGATTTGCTTTTTATATGTAATTAATTAGTACGAGATTGATGAATACTTCAACCTTTATCGTCCAATTCATAGACCTTAACCATACACGAATTGTGTTAGAAAGACATTAATGGTTAGATACGCTTGTCTAGTTAGAAGATTCAAATTAAAGTAGTCAAATCGAGATACGTGTAGTGCATCGTTATCCCTACATATCGTATCGTAGCACATATACATTGATAAGTAATCAAGCACATAAAAAATATGTAATATAATCAATATATGGGTAAATTTAAAGTATAACTAAATAAATAATCAAAGGCAAATATTAAAACTGGTACTATGTTAAATATAAATTAATAACTATATATAAATAGGTAAATAACATTCAAAATATGATGACTATAAAGCTATTAATCAAATCTATACTACATTAGCAAATACATCGCTAAATTCAATTGAAGTTAAAAATGACATTCGTTTTCCTCATCTTCTTCTTTTTTACTCCACACAAACTCCTCCTTTAGTCTACTCTTATTTTCCTTTCTTTTTCTTTATTTATTCTGTTCAGTTAAACTTCGAGTTAAGAAGTCCTACCGGTAATTATAAAATAATTTACTAGAGACTAAATATTAGGAATAAACTACTACTTAATAAATTGTTACCATTACATTTTCTCTTTCTTTCTTTAGTATATCTATTGTTCCTCCTTCAACTTAACATACACATTGAAATCTATTCAATTAACATATTTCACTATGCAAAGTTCTTATTTCTCAATTCTCATCAATCCAATTATAATATGATTTTTGATTCAATAGTCAAATGATATAATATGTTTCTCAAATCTCTTCCTTTATTTTCCCCAGCTTCCATTGTACGTTATTTTCACAAAAGTCAATGCATTAAGCATTAGTTTGTTATCAGTCCAAAAAAACACAAAACAAATAAATGTAATAACAATTAATCATCCCTTTAGATATTACAATTAATCATCCCTTTAGATATAACCCTATCATCACTCTTAAAAAATTTTATTTTAATTTCTTCATCTTCCCAAATGTATACACAGTCTTCCTTTTATCGAGATTTTAACGTTTAATAAATAAGCTCATTACATACTTGAATTGAGAATTAGTATTTAAATTATTTATATTTAAAAATTATGATTTGTTTAAATATTTTTATTAACTAAAGTAAGTATCATGAACTTTGATGTTCTTTGTTGTTAAATGACTATACTTGTTCGGAATTTGTACCCCATATTTTACTCAAAAGATCACTTGAATGAGTTTGAATCGATTTATAAGCGAAATCAGCGTATCGTAACGTACTATATACATAGATACATTTACCATATCATTACATAACCCAATAATATCATAAATAAGATATATACTGATTTTCTTGTATTCGTATCATATCGTAAAACACGTATTGCATATCATAGAATATTAACAACTATGATTCAAACCATAAGTATTATGCTTCTATAAATTAATTCTTTAGTTTACATAATCATTTCCACTTCTTTTTTGAATTTGCTTACATAAAACTAGAATTAGAGAGAACCAGATCGATCCATATTTGCTACTGCAACTCAGTGCAATGATGGTTACACATATTAGAAAACAACCCACACCACCTTTTGTCTCTATTTTAAGTACTTAAAAAATCTCACCACTTATACTTACAAGTGCAGAAGTACTATTTTTACAAAGTGCTTCATTTTTACCACATAATTTCGTAAACCTAGACAAGATTAGTACAAACAAAGGAAATGTAAATGTCTGCTTCCAACTATGTGAGTACACCCTATTCTTCCCTCCACAAGCCATCATTCACAAATAGATTCTTCAGTTGACAGTTGACACCATAATCTTGTACTACTAAATACTGAAAATAATGCATTTCGACCACCAAGAAATTAATGAGTGAATTATTCATGACCAGGTGTGAACTATGCTTCTCGAAAACTAAACAAATTATGAAGAACAATTCAGAATGTTCTACTGGAGTTTTGAAAAAGGTTATTATTACCTGTCACGATTTGAACTTATTGGAGGTCTTTGCACTGTAGATGCCGGGATCGTTAGTCCCAATCCCTGACTACGAGGACTAGCAGAGTCTAACCTTCTAACAGGTTCTGGAGAGGAAGCTCCCAGTGGAACAGGACCGAAAGAACCAAACTCCAGTTCCCCTTCAGGAAAAAACACAGGTGAATTGGCAGGGGAAACCTCATTCGAGGAATGGCGTGGTGAGTTGGACATATCCGACAGGGCTCTCTTCCCACGCCCATTTTTTTCATTGAAAACAGGAAGTTGCAACTGTGGTGGTGGCTCGTGACCACTTCTCTCCTCTAAATTATTATCTAGAGGGGTCTCTGCCCTGCCATTATTATGGTGTCTTGAGAAATGGCTAGCGTGCACAGAGTACCTTCCCCTCCCAGGTGAACGCCGCTCTCTGTATGATTGAAAATTCTACAGGGAATGAAAACAATTAGAAATGGCGAGATTGATAAAACTCCATCAAACAAAAAACTGCTATCAGGTTGCATGCTGTTCACTATATTAGAGCATTGCCAACCAGAACTAGTACATGTCTGCAAATGAAAATGCAACTGATGCATTTCCAAAATAAAAGCAAGAAGTAAGAACATATAATCAAATAATCGCAGATAGACTCAAAATTTACTGAATTGCATACTACACCAACCTAAGTCAAAAAGAAGCACATTTTCTTTTAAAAATAAATAATAATAAATGAATAAGATCTACCGTGTTCGGGAAGTAAGTGCCTGTCCCTCGTGTCTTTGGCACATCTTCCACGACATATGCAGCAGAAATGAAAGGTGAAGTTGTCGGATAAGCCCCTGAGGGAGAAAATGGCAGTCCTGAGGCCCCTCCATTTGTGTTCATGTGAGCAAAAGCACCACGCCGCCGAGAGGCATCCCAAGAATTATTACTGTGATGCTGATAAGAAGGTGGCGGAGCATAAGTTGGGTAGAAATTTCCCACAATATACTCTTGGGCCCATTGAACATATAAAAGGTTTCTAATATGCAACTCAAAATCCCCACTAAGATCTGCCAATTTTTTCAAACTTCCACTGGCTCCATTTCTCTCATTTCTGGCCAACGAACAGTCTCCAACATTTTGATTTTCTAGTTGTTCTGTCTTCCAACTTGAAGCAAAAGACCCTCGTGTACTAAAGCAGGACATTCCGCTTGTCAATGACTCATTCTCACAGGAGTCAGTCTGTGAAAAGAGACTTCCTTCTTCATTGGAAGCTACAGGCCTGGTCAAGGACATACTCTTACCTGCAATAAGACGTGGGATATTTAAAGACTAGGTGTGGGATATAGAAAGCTCTTCCACTTGGTAATTTATTCCACTCACCAGTTGATAATTTAGGTTTGCTTTTTTCTCCAACGTAACTTGAACTAGAGACTCTACTGGCACAACTCACCACACTTCTGCCTTCTATTAATCGGTCTGGTTCCACTCTACAACCATTCTTCTCCAAACCTGAAAGCTTGATGGCACTGATCTCCTCACACAGTTCTCCAGTGGCCCCAGCGGATTGTAGTTCTGAAGAAAGACCATTTGGATACTCGGATGTACTTTCTGAACAAGTAGAATGTGTATCTAGCACATCTGGCCTTTCTTCACCTCCATGTCTTTCCAGTGTATTTGCAAAGAACATATTGATCTCAGCTGCAATGCTTGCAGAAGGCAGAAGAAGTATCTGCCCAAGCTGTCGAGCACCATAAGCAAATGCGCTGCGTATGCGGTAGAAGTTGCCTACATTCACACATGCATGCAAAATAATGAGCATCGGTAAGTAGAAGTGACGAAATCAAATTTCATTTATAATCTGGAAAATACTAACCTCTACTGACACTACGCCCCAAGTTGTTATTTTCCTTCAATGGGTCCACTATGTTTAGATGCTTTTGAGGAAAATTTTTAGAGCTTTCAGAGCCCTTTGGTAAAACAGAGAAATTATCTACACAGTTATTGAGAAATTCCTTTGTGAACAACAAATCACCCCCAACATTTTCTTGCACCTCAGCTGGTCATATGAAAAAATTATTCTATTATCAACGGGGCAGAACCCTTGCTCAAATATTAGTCTAGCATATGGATCAAGACAAAAGAGTATCAATAAATTCCCAATAAAAATTGTAAGTGTTAACAATAACTTACCCACAAGTTCTGGTAAAGATGATACCAAGATTGGACCATATAGACTAACACAGTATCTATCCCAATCAAACTTGCTGTAATAGTCTAAGAACCTGTACAGAACCTATAAAAGAGAAGCTGTACTGATAAGTCTAAAAAACTAAAACAATATGGATAACTGCTAGCATATTATGATTTCCATCAAGCACTCACCGCCAAAGGTCCATCAAGAGATGAGTGGAAGAGATGAAAGATATACAAAACCAACGTTTCCAATGCATATGTTGAAATCAGACCATGATGTGCACCAAGAATGCGGCTCTCATAATAGCACCAAGCTTTGATTAATATAATACTGCGCTTGAAAAGATGATTTTTTCCAATCTCACAGTCCACCTAAGAGATATAAGAGCATAGTCACAGATCAACAGCTCATGTAACGTTATGAACCATGAAGAAAATAAATATGAGCACGTTGGACAGTGTAGTAAAGGCAAGCCCCAGTCACCAAACCTGTTCTAGAAAGCATAGTGTAGAAAGCCCACCACTCTGATTGAATGAGATATCAACTACAATATTTTGAACGACACATTTGACAAGTTTAACCTGGAAAAAGTAATGCTGTCATTAAGCCATAGATGTTAATATTTTGGTATGGCAAACGAGTATTATAAAAAAAAAACCAAACAGTTTTGTAGGATAATTAGTCATATCGTGATTCGTGAAACATCAAGGAACTTAACATCTACTACATAACATAAATTAACAGACAAATTCAACAAAAAAGTACATAAACATTGATTATTCAGAAAAGAACATGCATTGTCATAGAAAAAACTATCTAAGGATATGCAATGTCACAGAAAAACTATCTTTTTAGTTTTTAACTCAGCCATTTTGAAGTTCATATATGTCCAAGTCCTAATAACATGTACCATATTACTTATATATGATATTGACTTATATAAACTGATGGGGAAAAAAATGCAAATTACACTATGGATAAAAGGTATTGGACATATATCTTTCCCCAAGTAAGCATTCGAGTTTTAGCAACATACTTATAGCAAAAGGATACTTGACATATAATTTATGTATTATCACAGAAACTCCTTCCGGATTTAAATATAGGGTCAGAAACCTCCCTATATTTATTAAGTAATGAATAATCCACGTTATGATTAAAATCACCCCCACAAAAAAAAAAAAAAAAAAAAAAAACCCACAAAAAACCGAACCCCAAAAAGGAGGAAAAAAGATAAAGAAAATACTTAAAGCAGCAATAAAGATATAGAACATGAGGGATTTCAGGCATTTTGGATTGTGTTTGAAATAACTGGTTGTTGAGGATTACATTACAACACAAAGATTTTGGGGTTATGTCAAAATTTGGGGGTTAAACCAAATAAGCTTAGATTGATGGGGGTTGAATGAAAAAAAAAACTAATTTTTATGTTCAAAATTTGAGAGTTTATGAAATTATCCTAGTATTTCCATATATAGGAGAAAACGTTTTAATTTTGTCCAAACAATAACTGAGCCATAAGAACCCTCCCCAAACTGTTAGCTCAGCAACAGCTTACAAATATTTGGGAAATTTTTGAAGAAATAGCTTCCAAAAGAATAAACAGATTTGCATGATCATTACGAATAATCATCTTCAATAACAAACATATGTGTATTGCCAGAGGTGCTGATCTATTATGAATACTCATCTTCAGTTACAAACTCAGATTGCTTATGATTTGTTAAGGCTACGACTAGAAGGAACTATTGCCCACTTACAGTGACAGGAGAACAGAAAATGACAATGGAGATTGGAAAATCATTGCATGTGGCAAGGGTTATTTGCGAGAGATGGCAGATATAAGGTGCTTAAATTTTGTGAAGGGAAAAGAAGGGAGGAATACCCATGTGAGAGCTGTGAAATGCATTTGAAAAAACTTGCAATGATCCAAAATAGGAGCTTCCCAGGAATGAGTTGGAAGGGGGGAAAAGAAAAAAAGAAAAAAAGAAAAAAAAAACATCATATACCAAGCCCAGATTAGTTTGAATAGGCACTAAGATATCTGTACGAAGCATTTCACATCATCATGGCATCACTCAAAAATTATCAAGACAAGCCATTAACAATAGTTGACAAGCTGTTGTCAAAAATTAGACAAGCTGTTGTCAAAACAATAGGACAAATTAGTGTCAAACAAATTATTTATGGTCAAACACTGTACGTCAGATTAGCTGAACTGGCTGCACCAAGAATACCAATGTGGAAGTGCAGGATATTCATTTTGGTTCCCTTTGTTAAATGTACTAATTATGTTATCATCATATACCCTACCAGAATGAAGAAAAATAGAGGTTTGTCACGTAGAAATTTATCAAGGGAAAGATAATGTAGATAAATGATGGTGAATGACGAGATAATGAAACAGAACTAGCCATTTTTGTTACTGAACTGAAAAAGGAAAAGAGAGGAGAAGGAAAAACCTCTGCATGGATATATTGCACATCCTTCACTTCAAACTCTGAATTATTATTTTTCTCCTCATTTTCCAGGACATGACGAACATGATTAGCCAATATATCCTCAGTGTTTGGCAAGCCAAGTGCTGTAAGATCTATATCTCCATCAGGAAGATATGTTTTTAATGGTACAGAACCAAATGGAAACACCTGCTCACAGCTTGAATAGGAAAACTTGTGAGAATACGTAACAGAAGCACATAACATGTATGCAAATTGTTTTAGTTTTCATATAAAGAAAAAGAATTAAAAAGACTCACTTTTACAGAGAGCTAAAGTTTAAAGTTAGATAAATCTGTCAGCAATAAGTGAACTATTTTTTATAATAAGGAAACTCTTCTAATTAATACCACCCTTGAAGAATATTTTCAATCAGTTTCTTCATCAAATGAACCTAGCAATGATACAAGGACCATAAAAGGAGACTAGAAGTAGCAAAAAAGAACTATACACTCAATCAATCATAAAAGAAGCCTGACAAAAGCTACTGATTTTTTGCCACCCTATTTTAAAAGGACATGAAAATTACAGATAGACCCAAGTTCAAGGATTTCAAGTATCCTTATTAAATCACGATTATATGTCACAATAGATGTGCATTGAGAAAAAACCACTTTTTAAAATGTAATAACACACTCTGTGTTGATTGTAAAGAAGCCCAATGCTACAAGATGAGATGAATTCACAAATAATTCCAAGTTGTAGTCCAAGGCCATAGTCATTAACTTTCTTGGAGTAACTTCCAAGCTCATTAAATACACTTGTTACTCGCTTTATCTGTATTTTTACCACACAGACTCCCCTTGGGATTTGTTACTGCCACCATGCAACCCACAATACCTTAGAGGCATTCTTTTGTTCTCTAAAATTATATTCCATATATCCTCAAGGCATAGAGCATCGCAAGAACAACTCTCCACTTCATCCATCTGGTTCCATCCTTCTTTTTGGTGAAAGGCCCACAAGCTTACCCATCAAAACCCCATGACAGAAGAAAGAAGCCCTCATATGGGGAAAGGAACTCCCATGAAGAGAAAAAGAACCCTTCCCAATCCTATTACTTGTGTTCTACGAAGCATGAACGTGGACACGAGACAGTGATACGATACAATATGGTCATTAGGACACAACAAAACCTAGAAAAATAGGACATCGGGACACGATACAAATATTCACATATTTATGCATACATATTTATATAATACACATCAAAACTCGTAATTATTACGATATTTTATTTGAAGTAGAAAGAAAAGAGAAAATAAACTCAATGATGAAAAACATAGATACTAATCATGTAATTATATTAAAGAAAGTAATTCAAATTCAATTCAATACCATGAGTAAAAGATGTGAAGCCTCTCATTGCAAAGCATTTAGGGTCAATTTGCTTTAAGTATTTCTTTTATGTCAAAAGAGTTTTAATATATTTTTTGAAGGATAGCTACATGGTACCCAACACATGATCACTATCACCTTTTGAGAGCATAATGGCCTCGACATGCGATCTTTATGACTTCTTAAAAATGGTCATGGCTCTGACACGTAAACTGTTAGGTTCTTAATATCCGACACGGTTTCATATGTATCGGAAAGTATAATGAAAGTGTCGGTGTCCGATACGTGTCCGACACAAATATAGCACTCACTTTGAAGTATCCGTACTTCATAGGTTGTGTGTTTGTTGCTCTCCATTCCTAATACAATTTGACAAAGATTAGGAGTATTCTGTTAAATACAACCATAAGTTTATTTCCGAGAGATAAAGTCTATATGCATCGCGCGTGTGTGTGTGCATGTGCGGAAGCACATGTATGCATGTGCCCAAGCATGTGAGGTTACTTGCACATACAACAAGTACACTTATCAACTGCATAGACTTGTGATGTGTGCAGACAGTCGAGCATATCCACATGAAGAAGCATAAACTGCTCGCACTCAGTATATCTGTGCAATCATTGCATGTCCAGATGGTAATGCAACAACTAGAAGGCATAACAATATTCAACTTAATGAATAGAAAATAATCAACATTAAAAACTGGTAAGCCAGCATCAAACTGGCCTATTACAAATTAGAAAGGTAAAAGCATGTAAAAGCTACACAATTAAGTGATACAATGACTGAAGACAAGAAGATCAAAAGCTCTTGAGGAAACATTCTGTTGCACCAAAAACTAATAAAGAAGGAAAAACAGCTATGCGGTATGGTTGAAAACAACAGAAACTAGAGAGGTGAATGATGCAGGAACAGGTTCGTGTCAATGGATAAGAGATATATGATAAATCAACAGGGACATCAAATCTCTGAGTAAATTGTCACAAAATTTTATCTTATCTAATTTCCTTGTTTATGGACTATCCTCCAAAAGAAAACCCAAATTAAATTCTAAATTAAATCCTAACTACTACTTGAAATAGAACTCTCTCAAAACAAATAGACACAGAAGAGAAGGGAGATTACAGATTCGTGGAAGAAATTTGGGGAAAACAGGGAAAGCTAAAATTTATTTTTTAAAAAAATAAAATGGATTCAAATAGATTCGGGTCTTGTACCCAAGTGATTGCTTACCCACTCTCAACGAGTCACACAATGAGAGATTTAGGAGTTAGCGAATCATCAAGCTAAACAAGTTTCACATAGTAATATTTTTTTTTAATCATCATTCATTCTAATCATTTCCAAGTTTATACAGACTTATTTAAAATGAAAACAATATGCACAACAAGTTCAGAAACTAAGCGTCACCAAAAACCAAGTCACTAAAACTTGAAAAAACTAAGAGTCAATATTAAATATAAGTTTAGTTATGATCCTATCACCAAGATGGACTAAAACTGAAAAAAACCAGTGTCCAAATAAATACATTTCATAAAGAATTCTCATCATTTTCCCCGTCTTTGAAAGATTCGCCACCAGGGAATAAAAGTGGAATATGCATCCGAAATTCTTTAGCAACATAATAACAGTATTGTAGTGTAGCGCTCTAACAACCGGGATCATGTCACAACATTATAACAGTCAAAATTCTGTAGTGGAACCGGTGGTTTTCAACCAAAAAAAATCTCTTTTTTTTATTTTTCTCCTATATCGCTGGTCTTTTTACAAACCTAAAATTTAAAACAAAATGAAGAAAGTGGAGAAGATGATGGAGAATGGATCCTTCGACTCTGATACCAAATCTGATACAGGAAGGGAGATGATAAGTTTGGGGTGTTAATTTGGAAAAAATGAGGAAAAACTAGAAATTTGTAGGAAAATAAATAGTATTGATGTAGATATAGATTCGGACATTACACGCAGTGATTGTTCATCCATTCTAAATGAGTTGCCCAAGGATAGATTACAGATTAATTCGGGCCTCCCATCCACGTAATCACTTACCCAACGAGTTGCATGAGGAGAGTTAGGAGTTAGCAAGTTATCAAGCTAAACAAGTTTCATGTAGAAATATTTTTTTAATCATCATTCATTATTAGGCTAAAGGAGAAGAAACTTCCATTAAGTATCACATTTTTCCTAGAAATCTCCATAAACCTTTTTATGTTATGTAAACCCCCACAGAATTTCAAATTTTCTAGAAACCCCCAAATATCATTAATAAAAAGATTAATAAATAAATTTAAAAACGCAGCAAATACCTATTCTCCGATATTTAAAATATACAATTTTTAAGCAAAATACACTAAATCAAGGAGGTGAGTATTTAAAAAAGTCAGGAAGTGGGTATTTATTACATCTTTAAATTGATCCTTAATATTTTGAGCAATGTTGTTTGGAGGTTTCCATGCAATTTGAAACCTCGTGGAGTTTTATATAACATTAAAAGTTTATAGGGGATCTGGAAATAAAACACAATATTTCATGGGGTTTCTTCTACTTTAGCCTTCATTATATCCATTCATGAGTTCATAAAAACCTATTTAAAACAAACACGTGTATAACACGTGCAAAAACTAAGAAACCCTAAAACCCAAGAGTCACTAAAAACTAAAAAAAATAAAAGTCAAACTTAAATATAAATCTTCATAATGATCACCATCACTAAGAGGAACTAATACTTTAAAAAAAAAAAAAACAAAAAAAAGGTCAAAATAAATGCTTCTCGTGAAGGATTCCCATCCCAAATCCTACACCAACCAAAAATCAAAAGATACTTTCCTATTGAAAACATATAAAAAGTCCTGAATTACTAAATTAATTAACAGATAACTCCAAACAAAGTCTTACAAGATCTGGTATAATCATATCTAATTTAAATCTCCTCCAATCATAAACTCGGATAATTTTTTCCAACAAAACTTACAATTGGAATAAAGACTTGAAAAATTCAAAGAGTCCCTAACAAGGACAGAAATTAAATGGAAAGGAAGCAACTCTGATAGGACTTAAGAAAGCATTCTATGTATACGCTATCCCGGAGATGCCTTTTTATCTGAACTATTGAGCAGGACATGTAGAACCATAGAGGCACTGAATCACATATAAACCATTCCTATTTTTTATTCTAACTCTAATCAGAAGTACATAATTGCATATGAGACCCTCTTACAGCACAAGTTCCTATTCAAGGTGTGACTTCCTTAAGATTGCATTAAAATAACAGATTTTTTAAAACTGGAAACTTGAGCTAACCCATCATATATAGGGGTAAAGAAATCTGGCTCTTGAGATGGAATTAAATTTAAGTTGAAATGGCAAGTAAACGTTTTACAGTCAGAATTTTCGGAAATAACCTTTTAAATACTTCGTTGCCAAACATAAATTAGTTAATCCCTCAATTAAAACTTTTAAACAAAAGCTATTTCATTAATTTAAATCCTCCCAGGCAGGCTAAATATGTTAGTCCCCCCCCCCCCCCCCACAAAAAAAAAAAAAACAAACAAACAAACAAACAGGTTAGTCTTCTCTGGTTAGAACCAAACAGCTTAGCCTTCTCAGGCTATATTCAGGCATTCCTCATGTATTCTCAAGATATTATAAGTACTTTCAGAACTATTGTAACAAAAGCCCAGGTTTTCATTGTAACACGTCTATGAACCTCAGTCAATTTTTAAAATAAAACTTAATCACATGATTGTTTGACATGTTTCTAAGACAAATAGAAGTATAATATAGTTTAATGACTTGTATACGCACAATTTCACGAATAAAATCATGCTGTAAGGTCAATATATCCAATTAGGTTATCAAATCAGCACTATAAAAGTATATTGATTAGAAGCTAAGTTATAATGTCAAGAATTTCATTATACATCACCTATAAAAATGACTAAAGTACCTAGTAAGAAATTAGCACATGGTACAGGTTGAAAATTCTTAGAACACCAAAAGGTAACATCTTACTTCATAAATTGTGATCCCTTCACATCCTGAAGTGAGTAACCGCATGAATAAACAGAAATATAACCATCTTGCTTAATCCAATTTTTCAACAAAAACCCAGCACCTACACAAGGTGGTCGAATTGCCAAGGCAGTACTTTTGCTTTTGAAGGATCGAGTAGGTGTCGGTGTGGTGGTGCGGGGATTTGGGTGGGCGTGGGTAGTTGGGTGTGTGATGCGGTTGCAAAACATTCATGTATCATGTTCTAATTGACAATGTACATATTGCACATCTAAACTTTTAGGGTATTCAAGAGTAATTATGTCATATGAAAAGTAAATATATTATGGGTAATGGTAACAAGCAAATGCCCAAATGACACTTGCTAACACCATTGTTTTAAATATCCCCGGTCGGCCGATATCTCCCCCAATATATTGTTTTTTGGGGTCAACTGAGATGATAAGTGAAAAAAGGGATCATATCATTTTGTGCATATCCACCGATATTTGCAATATCACCCGATATATAGTCCCGATATATCGGTCAATATGGTTTCCTTTTTAAATTAAGTTTTTAATCCGAAAATAAATTTGGTACTCATACCCAATATTATTCCCATCTATAACTTATTTAAGTATCATTCAAGACTTAAAATCTTCTCTAAAGTTCTTTTCTTCATCCACTTATTCTCTTTATATGCCTTTGCTTGCTCTCTAATTGTAATAACCCTTCATTTTTTATATACATAAATAATTCAATAACAAAATTAATAATTAAATAATCAATATGACCCTTCCTTTTTATAATCTCCAAAACTTTTCACTTTCTCTAACTCTCAAAACTTTAATTTTTCTTAACCTCCAAACCCTTTCACCTTCTTAACCTCCCAAACATTTTATTTTTTCCAACTCCAAACGTTTCATTTTCTCCATGAATTCATCCACTTAAACCTCCAAATTAATTCATCTTTTTAATTCTTAAGGAAATAAATCTCCACTCTCTCATTTAATTCCCTCAATCCCTTCAAATTCTATAACTCGCTAAACCCTTCACATTCTATAACTCCTAAATCCAACACTAAATAAACCCAACATCTTTTCTCAATTCAATTTTACACTCATTATCTAAAATTTATCTTTCCCTCTCACTTTGTTGGAACATCTCATCGGACCGCTGTCGTTGACCTCGCCGAAACTACCATCCCTCGTCGGAGCTTTGTCGGGAAAACCCTATCTTCTTCCTTCTCTTGCATCTCTGTTATTTGAGGTTGGTAAAACTATATTCTTAAATTTCTATTACATTTATCTTATTAAACCCTACATTAACTTACCTACTATTCAATAACTTTAATAACCTTAAAAAAACATCAATCATCTTATAAATCCAATAAGATAGATTCAGACCCATTTCTCAAATTCAGACCCGTTAATACTAAAATCAATTTTGAGTGCGTCAGTGTTACAAGTATTAGAAAATCCCTAAAAATTATTTAAATTCATATTTATCTATTTTTAATATTTTTATAATATTTTTAATGTGTAGATTGCTCCGTTGAGCGACATCGAGAAACAAAATCCAAGTGAGTTCTTTTTGGACTCACTAAACATGCTAATTTTTTTATAGAAATATTATTCCAATTATATCATCTAATTTATAGAAAATAAATTTGTTATTACAAGTATTATTTCTTCATATTGTTAGAAATTTATTTGCAGAAAATAAGTTTGTTACTACAAGTGCAATTATTGACATTCATGTTATTTCTTTATACTGTTAGAAATTAAATGAATACTTATTAAATTACAGAATATAGTTAGATTTTTAATAAATCATGAAAAGGCTATAATCGTGAAAAAATACTATTTACGATATCATTTGTATCGGTGTCTAGAAAAGTTATCTTGTATAGTGGTTCTCTAATCAATGAATGTGTGATGCACGGAAAACCTCCCCGCATCCATACACTTGCCTAACCGATATTTTTATGTCTCAAACCAGTAACTCTTGGATATAGCTAACTGTGATTTATTGAATAAAGCATAAACTAAACGAACTCTATAAATCATGTTGTTAACAAATTAACAAAATTCAATTGAAATATTGTACCTGATATAATCAATATACAAGTTACGAAAACCAGAATTTAGACCTACATAGACTATACCTAAATGACACTGGATTAGGGGAGAAACTGAATGATGAAAATATACTCTGTTTCGACTGTAAATTTGTTAAGTTGTACAACTGAATATTTCGCACACCATGGGTGCATGATGATTTGTTGGATCATACCCGACTATAATTTATGTTTGCCTGATAGCAGGTCCGACTCAGCACCGGACAATCCATATGACCAATTCCTGATTTTGTACAGGAAACAATTGAAACAGTAGTATCCTATCAGTTAGTTTTTCCAATTATATGACATTCTAAGTAAAAATAACTTGTTATAATTGTGACTATACTAAAAAATATTTAGTTTAACCTATATCACTTGATATCATCATTACTTATGAATTTAATATTTTTTTAGACTTGCATTATTACCATATTTAGACATAATTGTTACATCACATACTTTCTGTATTTATTGTGTTGTCGCTATCTGACGACATGGGTATGTATGTCCAGACTTACCGATGAACACGCCAAAACTGATGCAGGATCTGGTGTTTTTTGAAGCTGAATATCAGAAGCAGAGCGTGATACTAATGTTAATATTGTTACTACTATTGTCATTCTCGACGTTACTATCACAGTTACCAATCTTTTTCAATTACTATCCTTGTCATGCCTAAATCTCAAATATTTCTATAATTTATATTTTCAAATATAATTGAATCTCTTCTATAATTTATTTTATTTTGTTATACTTATATAAATGAACATGTCTTTCAATACCTTTATACATATATAGAGAGAAAAATGAAAGAGAGCCACCGCCTCAAGTAAGCTACCTGAGCTACAGTTCATTAACCCTATCTCCATTAATCTTTTTTAAAAAATTTCTTGTGGATTATGATCTCGACGCCTTAGGGCTCACTCATACCCAATTTCTTGGATTTTAGTTTTCATTTAATCCCCCATCAAGTTGACATAAAATTAATAGTTTTCAATGAATAAACATATTATATCCACCTAATAAAAGGGTAAATGAACTTCAAAAATTATGAAATTTGATTTGAAAGAAGTTAAGAAGATAGAGATACTAATTTTAGAAAAAAAATTTAATAAAAAATCATTGGATCACTATATTTTTGCCACTACCTCACACAACTTTTCCTGAGTTGGCAGCACACATACAGTAATCCCATATATGTGTGTGTGCATGTGCGTATGTCATACTAGTTAGATAGATGAAATTAAACCAACTCTAAGATATCTAATTTATATATTTGATGTGTATATATTATGTTTGATATGAACGTCTGATATATGCTCGTATCCCTAATATATCCAATATTCGCTATCCAATATGAAAAGAATCCACCCGATACGATCCTAATATATGATATTTAAAACCATGGCTAACACCTAGTGCCCACTCAAAAATCTAACAAAATATTTCTTTAAAAGTAACTAATAAATTTTCTAAAAGTATTAGAATAAGAACAATCTAACTTAAAATTTATACCACACTTATAGAAATCAACCTAACCATTTAGAAAAGCAAAATTATTGGGAGCAAAAATGGCATAAAGGTAACCTATAATTGGATTCCCCCCCCCCCCCCTCCTTGAAAACAGTGCAAATTCTGTTTCTAGGGAGGGAGAATAATTTAATAAGGTTAATATTTATGACATAAACGGAAACGTTTTCCTAGATTCTGCATGGGCTCTAAGCGTAAATATAATTAGTAAAAGATGTCTAAGCATCTAGCAACATGCATCATTACAAACATATAAAACATCTTTACAAACATATAAAACACTATTGTAAAAGTCCACATTCAAAAGACTTCCATCTATAGAAAAATCACAAGATTAAACAAGGAACTAATTTTTATATGAACTTACAAAATAAGCAGGAAATATTTTAAACTAATACAAAAGATTTTATCTTGCTCTAAAGACAGAAAAGAATATTAAAGTAGATGTTGCCATATAACACACAAAAACTAAATATTGTCCAACAAGAAAAAAGTGCCAGTTGTAATCTCTAAAACTTATTTTAAGAATTAGTAATTTTCTTCTATTCAAATGAATCCAACATAAGGTATAACTGTTTTGACTTGATAGTCTCACAAAAGGATTGAAGCAATTAAGAGTTCATATTATTTCATTCGCCACTGGATATATATTTCATTAACGAAAACTAATACCCTCAGACCAACCCATTTGTTGAAGCTATTAATATTATTAAATGTACATGTATCTGTGAGATGAAGAAATGAGCGAAATCAACAACTACGCTCAGACAAATTATAAACAGCCAATCATTTTCCTCCTTTTTGCTCTATAAAACAATGATAAAGCAATATCTTGATACACAAAATCAAGGTGAAATAAAATGAACTGGCCAATACAAAAATACAAATTATAAACATTATGAGAAGAACTATTTCCTTGGGAAACATACTCAAGAACCAAAAAATTTAAACATTACCAAGCAAGATAGCCAGTAAAACAAGGCAATGTCAGAGTGATGTCAGAGTACTTATGATACCGATGTAGCATAGAAATCAAATATTAATTCATAACAATAAAAAGGAAGTAACCAAGTATGTAATTTAAGAATAAACACAAGCTCAAAAAATCTACAAATGTAACTAGACAGAGTATGGTAATTTTGTATCACACACCAACAAAATACCCTCTGATCAATGAATATCATAGTAGATCAAACCATTTGTGTTTTTGTGACAAATTACTAACCGAAAAAGGCAAAAAGCAATTATTTCCAAGTATCTGCAATGCTAACGCAATTCAGAACATTAGCATATTAAAGAACTAACCATTTTGAACTTGACCTGCTATAGGATTGATTATCAGAAAATTAAATAAATAGAAAGCTATACCTACTAAAAACATAACAAAATTAAAATAAGAAAAACACAACAAATATTGTATTTTTACATCACAACTAAGAATGGTAGCTAATCACAGTCAAACAAACAAAACAATTTGTGTATTTGTGTCGTAAACTTATTAACAAGCAGCCAACAAAGTCACAATTCGTCACGCATCTACAACTACTGCAATGTAGGATACTAGAATACCGAAGACGTAATCATACTTTCACTTTTATATTAACATAGGATTGAGTTTGCAAAAATTAGATAAATAGAAAGTTGTACCACTACGAACTCAAGAACATACTCTTAAGGGGAAAAAAACAAGTAAAATGCAAAATAAGGATTGTATATTCATAGTTAATGATGGTATCTTATCGAATGTATATCATAGAAAGTCAAACAAAGAGTGCATGCATCCATGACATAAATGTATTAATCAAGTAGGCAATAAAGTCCAACTATGTCCAGCATATACAAAACTAACGCAAAGTAGAATACTAGAACTAACCTACTTAAAACTTTTTGGATTGAATTCTGAAACAATTGATAACTGGAAAGTTTTACCCACTAAACCTTTACAAGATAGCAAGACGCAATGCGTGATTAAGACCGTATCTTCACCTAAAAGTTGAGGCAGTATGTGATCAATGGATATCATAGTCAAACAAATATTCGTGTAAGAATCCATAAAACTAATGCAAATTAGAACACTGCAACATCATAATAAAACTTATAACGATTATCAAAAACGAATTCCCAAACACTAACCAAATATATATAAAAAAAAAATCAACATGATTAAAAAGCAAAAGGAATCGAAATGCAATAAAGATCGAAACTTTCACCTCGCAGTTAAGATGGTATCTGAACAACCTCTGCATAAACTCCACAACTTCTAGTCTCCTCCTCTCAGAAACTACAGTCGCCTGTATCTCCTCAATCACACCCTCGGTCGCCATCTCCGCCACCCTCCAGCTCTCCTCCCTAATCTCTGACGGGTCAGTGTTCAGCGGCGGCTGCAGCGGAGGCGAGGGTGGCGGCTGGTTGTGATCCGCAAAGAACCCATTTTGATGGGGCAGCCAAGGCTGCAAGTCCCCCATAACAACCAATTCCAAGCCAACGACACCAAACAACCCCAAAATTAATAAAAATTCACGAAAAACACAAGAAAATTCACTACAAAATCTCGGCCCAAAACACCAAGAAAGGAGGATCGGGGGAGGGTTTTAGGCCACAATTGCGAAAGGGATCGATGGAAAAGAGGGATTTGGTGTTTGGGGGATTTGGTGTTTGGGGTTTGATCCGAGGGTTTTAATTTGGTTCTTTTGGGAGAAGAAGAGAGAAGGCAAGGAGACGAGCTAATTGTATTGTTTTTTTGGTCTGACGATTTTTGGGGTAAAAATTGAAAACAGCCAAATAGGCTGCTTTCCGTCTCTCTTCTCTCTCTTTTAAGAGTCTTGAGATCTCAGTACACCCACCCACAACGCGACACCCACACCCACGCCCAACAAAAACGCCAACCGCCACGTGGCCTTGTGCATGTGAGGATGAGGAGGGATCTCTAAAGATGTACTTTACTCAACCAACAAGGATACACTTGACCTTTAGTGCAATTTTGGCAATTCTAATTCGTGAGATTTTGTCATTAATTCTTTTGATTTCGTTTTTTGGTGCATTTTCTTGCAATTTCTGGTCCAATTTCAATTCATGATAATTTTTTTCATTAATTTTTTTTATTATGTAATATTGCCCTTATCTAATTCTTATTTTTTGGATGCTCAAATCCTTTCTCTACTAGCAAAATGTAAGTTAACAAATTTATGAAGCACGAAGATTTGTCAAATCTAGATAATAGTCTAGAAAACATACTTCTAATATCCGATCAAATTTGGATACTAGTCTAGAAAACATACTTTTAATATTTTGGGATTTTTTTTTCATATCGATCCCTTGCATGTTTTCATATTTAGATATTTCTCTCTAATTCTTCGATTTTTTATATCAGTCCCCCATAACTAATAAGCTACTCTAAATTAGTCTCTTTGTCAGCTATTCTATCAATTAAGTCTCACAAACTCATATTACAAACTAATTAGAGATGGCAAATAACCACACTATCCTTCTTATTTAATCATTTAACCAAAATACCTCCTCATTCTCACTTGTTTTTTGCGCGGAATTACGAAGATATTCCCAAATAATCTAATTTTTCAATTATTCAACAATTCATTTTACCAAGTTCAACACAATAGCAAAAAGAGAGAAAAGGGTGAAAAAGAAAAAAGGAGAAAGAGAGAGTAGAGTTTGTTGTGATTAGCAAAATCATAAGACTATCTGAAGTTATTTTTATGATTATTTGACAGAGATCAGTTGATTTGAAAGATCGCAGTTGATAAGAAATTACTATAAATCAAAATAAAAATTACTTTCTAGATCAGATCAAAACTAAACAATAACAACCAATCTAAAAAGAGAGAAATTACTTTTAACAGAAAGGGAGAAGGGAGGGAGAGAGGGAGAGAGAGAGAGAGAGAGAGAGTTATTACATTGGAGAGAAAGGATGGTTGGATTAGTGCGCTAGGACAAAATTAACTTTTTAATGGAACGTGAGGGAATAAATTGGAGTACTTATAAGTTTTGAGGGACTAAATCAAAAGTCAAAGAATTAAGGGATGGATATCTAAATATTGATGATTTAATAGATTAATATGAAAAAAATCCTAATAACTTTTTTCGATTAATGCTAAAATCAATTTTACTAACCAAACATCTAGCTTAATAGCTAGACCATATTCGGAACTTCATTTTGACTAAAAAAAAAAGTTTGATTTGAGAAAAAGAATTTGTTAAGATAATGTCAATTACTATTGGATGTATTTTTTATTATATGAAACGGTAAGTGTGATTGTTGCTTGCTATCATAGATATAAGTTCCTAAAGAAAAGAAAATATCAATTACTGAAAGAGATTGTTTAGGAAATTCAAATTTTAAAATATTTTTTCTTGGTTAATATGGTTCTAAATTAAAATTCTCTGATAATATATTAGATGCTCATCAAAAACAGAATGTGACATACACATGAGATTTTCTTTTACGAAAAGCCTACTAAGAATCATAAAATATGAAATAGAATATAAATTCTTTGCAAACTTTAAAAATATACAATTCTGAATAAATCTAACATATTTTAGATCATCTTGCTTTGTTTCGATTCCCACCAAAAAAAAGTAAAGTTGTGTCATTGGTAGACTTATAAGAGTTGGAAGAAATTTCAGAAATTTTTGACCTTAAAAATTACTATTAATGGTGGCTAGCATGCTTTACAATCTAAATGTATATAGATTTAAAACAAGGTTAAGAATAGATAGTTTTTATATTCGGACTTTGAAATCCAAACTGAATTGACTAAATTATTTAATATATATACATATAAATAAATATAATATCAAGATACATTAGAGAGATACTAACTAAAATGGTTAAAATAATAATTTGAATAAGCTTTATTCGAAAAGTTGACACCAAATAACTGAATCAAACTGAATTAATTTGGTCGATTTCGGTACTTATTCCTAATCAGTTTGATCTGATTTTATCAAAATTCACAAAAACTAACCGATATTACTCACCTCTTATTTGAAATTGTTAGCAATAATTAGAACTTTCCAAACTCTACAAATATTACAAATTATTTTCCTAGTCAAATAAGGAAATTAAGATACAAGAATTCAAACAAAAAAATTACTTGTAGCAAATACTTATATTACAAGTTCTTTTATTAGCAATAAAAAATCTCAGGGATTGAAGATTGATTATATAGATTGTGCATACTATAAACTTGAAATCTTTTGCTAAGTTAACTAAAAATTTATATTATTCACTAACATTAGGGATTTGATTATAATAAAAGTTGATGCAAACTATACAGTTATTTAGATAAGATATTGTAATTGGTATGTTATAAAGTATAAATTATATTGTTGTCATCAATTATAAAATATAATAAAAATAGTAAATAATAATATCATAACATAAATATCCTTAAATACTCATCCATACTTTCCAATATTTTCATTGTGCTCCATGTTAGTTATAAAACACCATGGAAAGTTAATGATATTTGGAGATAAAAGCCACCAAGAAAAAACTCATGTTAGTATTTGACAATATAAATTCCTAAATTCCTTTTATATTCTATTCAGTTAATAAATCTTTTATCTATATTTTCATATTATGCCACAGTATGATTGGCAATAGACTATTATTTAGAATATCTAAATCATTATTGAATTGGTTAAATGGTATAAGAATCAGTAAGGGAGTTTCATATTAGAAATATTAGATAAATATCATATGGTATATCATGTATCTGCTACCTCATAATTTGATAATAGACATGTGATATAAATTGGCCGATATTTAAAATCTTGCAATACTATAATAATTTACTTTCACTTTAATAATGTTGAATAACAAGGGATGAAGTTAGAATCCGAATTAGTGTGAGTTGCTTATGTTATCTTCTACTTAGATATATTTGGTAGGGATGGAGTCTTAGCAATGTTTCAATTTTTGTTTATGGAGATTGAAGTTGCAATAATGCTTGCATTGTAGTAGTTATGTGACAGTATATGCCAAATATTCTATAAGTGTTATTGTGTAATTTTCTTTTTTAACCGCTATCCATGTTAGCTTTGGGCTCTTCAATTTTGATCATCCCTCTCTCTTTTAATGTTAGACTCGTACCTGATTAGATGCTTTTGTAATTGTAGCAATGTTTTTGAAAGAATTCAACAATGAAAGTTGAAGCCGTAAGATACGTTGCAACTTTATGGTAAGATTTAAAATCAGAAGTTAAGGTGATCATTGTCATGCACCAAAATATCAAGAAAGGAGGATTTAGGGAAATTTTCAGCAACAATTATGATCTAGATCCGTGGGAAAGAGGGATTTAGAGTTTGGGATTTGACCTGAGGATTTTAATTTGGTGGCGTAGAAGAGAAAAGGTAAGGATATGAGCTAATTGTATTGTTTTTTTGTTTGAGAATTTTGGGGGTAAAAAGTGAAAACAACCGAATAGGGGTTGGGAAGAGAGGGAGGAAGGATGGATCTTTAGGCAACTCTCTCTCTTCTTTTGTTCTCTTTTATCTCTCTCTAATAGCCTTGGTGTTACTATTATTAGTCCTCGAAATCCAAAAGATTTCAATACACCTACACAGACCAAATGCCACTCACACTGCCCCCAAAACTGACCTAGGTAGATAGATAGATAATACCTAGGGGTGTGAGACAACTTTATCTAAGAATTTCGACAAAATAATCTCATAACTTTCAGAAAATGGGTCTCCTCAAAAAGGGATAGCAATGACCAAGCTTGGACCCCTAATCCCCACTTGGCCTTGTGCATGTTAGGATGACGAGGGATCCTTAAATATATACTTTCCACAACAAATAAGAATACACTCGACCTTTATTTAGTGCAATTTTTTATCCAAATTTCAATTCATGAGATAGCCGCAATGGCTATAATAAAGATTGAGAAAATATCTCCATTTAATTGGTGGCTATCAAATATATTAAAAAATGTTACGAGATTTATATTAACTGAATTTAGTATAAGCTCAAGATACATAAGTTCTCTAACCATGTTTTGACTTGTGATCAATCCATAGATACCAATAGAAAATAAGTAGATGATGAAACTAGTAATAGAAAATCACCCGATAGAACGAGAGGTTAAGAAAAAGGTGAATTGGCATGTGAAAGTATCAATCGAAATATTGAGTGGACAATGAATGGATAGCGCACAGTTCTTCATGACGTCCGATAGTACAAACTACGGATTTGAAATCTTTCTACCAGTGCTTGTTTAGTTGTCACAATCTATATTCCGCATCTTTGTCTTCTCTAAGGTTGTTGGAATCTCAAATCATCCGTAGTTCATCTTGTGTTGGTAGAAGTTCTTCCATTATTAGGTTTATAACTTGAACTATTCTTGTTTTTTCTTTTGAAACTTTTAGAAAATCCACATTAATTCTTTTTATTTTTGTTGTGGTGCATTTTTTGCAAAACGTTTGGTCTGATTCCAATTTACGATACTTTTGCATTAGATCTTTTGATTCTGTAATATTTTCCCTTTCCTATTTTCTTATTATTTTTTTTGGGATGATCAAACCCTTTCCCTAATCACAAAATGTAAGTTAACAATTTACAAAGTACGAAGATTTGTCAAATCTAGATGATAGTCTAGAAAAAAATTTAATATCTATTAAATCTGGATAATAGTCTAGAAAATATAGTTTTAATATTTTTTGTTCAATAAATACTAAAGTCAATTTACTAATTGGTGATGAGAATCGATAGGTCCAAGAGCCATTTTGAATAGAACAGCCTAAAAATTGACCTTTGCACTCGTCTATTCTCATCCCTATTACTAACCAACCAAACTTCTAGCTTATTACCTAGACCATATTCGAAACTTCTCTTTAGCTAAAAAAGTTTTATTTGAGAAAAAAATAATTACTTAGGATAGTATCAATTAGTATTGGATATATATTTTTTATTAAATTAAACGGTAATTATAAACTCCGCCAGTGATGTGCTTAAAGATTTATTTTTTCACTGTCTGTCCCAAGTCAGGATAAAAGAGGAGGGTTGTGGTAGGACGGTAACACTCAGCGTAAAATATTGTCACATATTATGAAATATGAATTTCGTTAGGGTGTTTCCTACTGAACGACGTGCTACATCAGAGCCCGGATGTAGTAAAAAATATGTGATGGTTGTTAGGTCGTCGCTCAGAAGAGACGCGCTACGTCGACGTCCGGATATGATGTCAAATGTAAGAGAGTTTTCATACCTTAATGAGCGGGTAGAGGTAAAAAAATTAACTCATGAACATAAAATTCGGTTGACATCATAGAATATAGGTTCCCTTACAGGTAGATTAACAGAATTAGTTGATACTATGATTAGAAAAATGGTTAATATTTTGTGCATGCAGGAGACTAAGTGGGTAAATGAGAAATCTAAACTTATAGAGTCTTGGGATTATAAACTTTGATATATGAGTAGAGATAGAAATCGTAATGGAGTAGGTATAATCATAGATAAATAATTACCTGAGGATATAGTAGAGATTATGAGGAAGGATGATAGAATTTTATTAGTTAAATTTATTTTAGATAGAGAGATTTTTAATGTCATTAGTATCTATGCATCACAAGTAGCACTTGATGAATTCAATAAACATTAATTTTAGAATGATTTAGATGAGATAGTATATAAAATACCCGTTAAAAAGAAACTATTTATTACTGGTGATCTTAATGGGTATGTAGAAACTAGTCGTAATGTGTTTAATAATATACATGGAGGATTAGGTTTTGGAGAAAGAAATGAAGCAGGTAACTCAATTCTACATTTTGTTTTGTCTTATGATTTGATTTTAGTCAATACTTGGTTTAAAAAGAGAGTTTCACACTTGATTACTTTTAAAAGTGGATCAAGTGCAAGTCACATAGATTTCTTTTTAATTAAGAGGGTAGATAGAACTAGTTGTATTGATTGTAAAGTAGTATCAGATGAGAGTATAGTTACCCAACATACACTCTTAGTTTTAAATATTCAGATTAGAAAGAGACTTAGAAAAATTAAGTATAGATTATATTTTAAGATTAAATGGTGGCAATTAGAATGAAAATAATAAAATTTTATAGATAGAGTAGTACAAGAAACAAATTGGAGGGACTATGATAATCCTAATGTAACATAGAACAAAATGGTTAGCTGTATTAAGAGGGTAGGTAAAAATATATTTGGTGAATCGAGGGGCAGTGCTCCGCCATGTAAAGATACATCATGCTGGAATAAAGATATAAAAAATGCTATTAAACTCAAACGAGACTTTTATAGATATTTGAATAATAATAATAATAATAATAATAATGGAACAAATTTTGAGAGGTATAAACTAGCCAAGAAAGAGGCTAAGAAAACTGTTCGGGATACAAAAACTAAATTATATAGACAAGTGTATGAGAAGTTGAATAATAAAAAGACAGAAAATGATATATTATAATTGCTCGAATAAGAGAGAGAAACTCTAGAGATTTATGTACTGTAAAGTGTATTAAAAATGAGAATTAGAAGGTTGTAGTTCGAAACGAAAAGATTAAAGAAAAATGAAAAGATTATTTTGATAGATTATCTAATGGTAGTTTTACTCAAGATTTGAGAGATCTTACTATTTAATGTGAGGATATGAATCGTAGTTTTATGCGTAAAATTAAAGAATCTAAAATAAAAAAGGCTTTAAAGATGATAAAATCAAGAAAAACTGTTGGTCTAGATGAGATTACTATAGAGGTATGGAGATACTTAGAAGGGATTGGTGTGAGGTGACTGACTGATCTTTTTAACAAGATTTGGCAAAGTAAGAAATGCCAAATAAATAGAGGAAGAATAACCTAATAGTTCTGTATAAGAACAATGGTGATATTCATAGTTGTTCTAATTATCATGAAATAAAATTCATGTGTCACACTATGAAGCTTTGCAAAAGGGTAATTGAACATAAATTGAGGCAAACTATTAAAATATCGGAAAACCGTGGCGATCGACGACAGAATCTATTCATTTAATTCGTCAACTTATAGAGCGATTCCGAGAGAGAAATAAAGATTTGTATGTGGTATTTATTGACCTGGAGAAAACCAATGATAAGATATCACGAGAGATACATTGATGGGCATTGATGAAGAAAAGAGTCCCCATCAAGTATATTGACATAATTAAGGACATGTATGATGGAATAGTGATTAATGTCAGAACATGTGGTGGGCTAACAAGTATTTTTCTATCATAATTAGATTGCACCAATGATTTGCATTGAGTCCGTTCTTATTTGCTATAGTGATGGATGATCTTACTAGAGATATTCAGGATGAAATACCTTGGTGCATGCTATTTACTGATTATATTGTCTTAGTTGATGAAATAAGAGCAAGGGGAATCTCAAGTTAGAGTTATAGAGGCACACATTAAAATCTAGAGCTTTTACATTGATTAGGTCTAAAATAAAGTATATGGAGTGTAAATTTAGTAAACGACGGACCGTAAACTATAATGCTGTAATATTGGACGGGTAAGAGATATAAATGAACAGTCAATTTAGGTATTTGAGTTCTATTATTTAGAATAATGGAGAGATTGATAATGATGTTAAGTATATGATACAAGTTGGCTGGTTTAAATGGAAGAGTGCAACGGGAGTTTTATACCACCGTATCATTCTGTTAAAACTGAAGGAAAATTTTTATAAGACTGCTATTAGACCAGGTTTATATATGGCACGGAATGTTGGGTTTTAAAGAAACGTCATTCGCAGAAGATAAGTGTAATAGAGATTTGCATACTCCGCTGGATATGCGGCAACACTAGGAGAGATAAAATGAGAAATGGAGATATTTGTATTAAGGTAGACGTAACTCCCATCGATGAGAAGAGGCGAGAAAATCACTTACAATGGTTTGGTCATGTGCAATATGGACCTAAAAATGCACCAGTTCAACGTGAGGAGTTTATCAATGTAGAACAAGTTAAAAGAATAAAGGGAATACCGAAGAAAATATGGATGGAGGTGATACGAAAAGATATGAATTCTAGATATTTAAATGAGGAGATATTACTTGATAGAAATGAATGGAGAAGGACTATCAACGTGATCGATTCAGCATGATTCTTTTTTGTTTCATGTAGCCTACCCCAAGTACTTAGATAAAAAAACTTACTTGTTGTTGTTGTTGTTGTTGTATTAAACGGTAATTATAAATATTGTTTACTATCATACATTTATGTTTCATGAGAAAAGAAAGTATCAAACATTGAAAGAGATTGTTTAGGAGATTCAAAATTTTTAAAAAAATTTCTCGCATAATGTGGCTCTAAATTAAAATTCTTTGATATCATATTAGAGGCTCATAAAAAATAGAAATGACATATACATGAGATTCTCTTTTACGGAAAACATGTTATTATAAAATAGAATATAAATTCTTTGCAAACTTTAGAAATATACATGCTAAATGAATCAACATATTTTAGATCATCTTGCTTAGTTTTGATTCCCACCAAAAAAGATTAAAGACGTGTCATTGTTAGGCTTATAAGAGTCGAAAGAAATTTTACAAAATTTTATCTCTTAATATTAATAATTACTAATAAAGTTGGCTAGCATGCTTTACAATCTAATTGTATATGGATTTAAAGCAAGGTTGAGCTGAGTTTATGAAAACCAAAATAATTGATGGAAAGCGATCCCAATAACCAAAATCAAATCGAACCAAACCGAAATAATTTGGTCAGTTTTTATCTTGGGGCTTTGAAACCCAAACCGAATTGTTTAATATCTACACATATAGACAAATATAATAATAATTGGATAATTTGAAGAGATATACTAGCTAAAATGATTAAAATATTAATTTTTAAATAAGTTTTATCCAAATGTTGAAACCGAATAACTGAACCAAACCGAATTATTTTGGTCAATTTGAATTCTACTTCCTAATTGATTTGGTTCAGTTTGTCAAAATTGACAAAACCGACCGATACATACCCCTAATTTGAAATTGTTAATAATAACTATATCTTTCTAAACTCTACAAATGTAAAGAATTCTTTTTCCTAGTCAAATAAGGAAAAAAATATACAAAAATTCAAACAAAAAAGAATTATTTTCAACAAATATTTGTATTACAAGTTCTTTCATTAACGATAAAAAATACCAGAGATTGAACATTGATACTATAGATTGTATCTACTATAAACTTGAAATTTACAAAAAGTTATATTATTCACTAACATTATTGATTATGGATTTGATTATAATAAAAGTTGATGCAAACTATACAGTAATTTAGATAAGATACTATAATTGGTTATAAAGTATAAATTGTATTGTTGTCATCAATTATAAAATGTAATAATAATAGTAAATAATAATATCAGAACATAATTATCCTCCCATGTGTGTATATATTGCTAAATAAGATCTTCACGGGTTACAGTTGCTCTTACCTAGCACAAGATACATCTCTCATTGCAAGATTTACAAGTTAATTAGGAAAATTTTCCTGCCAAATTAACTACTTTAATCTCCAATATAGTACCTTCATTAACCACATAATCTGCACACATGTTAACATCTCTCCAGGTATTTTGAACACGGATTTGTTCAAAGCAGCAGGTTAACAAACAAGGGTTACGGAGTAGGGGGTGATTATTATTTCTTGGATCACTCTGAAAGGATTTGAAGATAGTTAGGGCATCTCCTTTTAACGCAATTCTGTATTTTAGAATTATATTTGAAACCCAACTAAGTGCATTCCATAATCCTCGAAATCTCCATTTCTAGCATAGACACATTGGCCACCAGTACATGCCAGCTCCCATTAAGGTCCCAATATCATCCAACATAGTACATGCCTTGTTATCACGAATAGATCCTTGGACCTTCAAAATTGAGCTTAAACCAACCACGAGGGGAGAGTTCCCAAGATATCCATCTAGGCACATGAAATTCAGACACCAAGCCTGCAAGTCTCCAGACGTTTCAAAGCTATACAGATACTGTATATTTATTATCAAATATTCATCGACACTTTCCAAAATTTCTTTATGCTCCATTTTAGATATAAACACCATAGAAAGAATATGACAATTAGAGGTCAAAGCTACCATATAGAAGCCCTGTTAATATTTGACAATGTAAATTCCTTTTATGTAATTATCTGCTCAGTTAATAAATCTTTTATCTATATTTTAATATTATGTCATGATCTGATTGGCAATAGACCAATGTTTAAAATATCTAAATTATCATTGGTTTGGCCAAACGACATACGAATTAGCAAAATCGGGAGTTTTATATCAGAAATATTGAACAAATATCATATGATATATCGTGTATTTGGAATATCAAAATATGATACATTAAACATGATATATATTGGCCAATATTTAAAATCATGCAATATATGATAACTTACTTTCACTTTAATAATGTCGAATAAAGGGGTGAAGTTAGAATCCAGATTAGTGAGAGTTGGTTATGTTATCATCTACTTAGATATATTTGGTAGGAATCGAGTCTTAGCAAAGTTTCAATCTTTGTTTATGGAGATTGAAGAGTAACGATGGTGATAATAATGTGTCCATTGCTATAGCTACATGACAGTATATGTCAAATATTCTACCAATGTTATCGTATGCTTTTCTTTTTTAATTGCTAACCATTTTAGCGTTGGGCTCTCCAATTTTGATTGCCCCTCTCTTTTAATGTTAGAGTCGTACCAGATTAGATGCTTTTGTGCTTGAAACATTGTTTTTAAAGAGTTCAACTATGAACGGGAATGCATAAGATATGTTACAACTCTATGGTAAGATTTAAAATATGAAGTCATAATAATCGTTATCATGCACCAAGCAGTGATAGATACCAGTCAATACCCATTTTGTATATCTCGATATCTTGCTAGTTCATTGAGAAACTCATTCTAATAGATGTGTGCAACTGCGAATTTGTGATACTGAATCGTCTGAATTGGTATTAATTGATAGTGGCGAGATAACAATTAAGCAAGGAATAAAAGTTCTTACCGTTCAATTTAGAAGACTTGCCGTTGCTAGAAGTTTTGCACTGTTTGGAATCCTAGCGTTGATGGTGAAACTGTGTCGTGCTTGGGAAAGGAAGGGTGCAATTGCGCGATCCATGAGCTTCAAACTACTTCAAACTACTATATTCTGGAGCGATCGCTTCAAACTACTATATTCTGGAGCGACGGAGAAGCACTAGGTGTTTTTCATTGGATCATCTGAGCACAAATGTTTGGAGGATATGCTGATAGTCATGTAGCACATAGCAATCAGAGATCGGAAAAGCATGGAGGAGTCGGAATAAGGGGAGTTTCCAAAGGAGCACACCATTTTTTCTAGTGAGCCCACTTTCCGGCTGAAAGACTGAACAATAATGAACTATCTAGTGGGCTCACTATGAAAAATGGTGTGCTGCTTTGGAAACTCCAAGAATAAGTTATATCTGGAGGGAGGGTAACTGCCCAGGGTGTTCGAATTCGACACCAGTGATCGCCCTACAGCTTTGTAGCAAGAGGATTATCAATGAAATTGCCCGCTCTGGCTTATAAGATACTCTTGTCATTGGGCTCTCACTTCATGTTTGAGCAACGCATGCCCCTTCGATAAATTCTTTTGCGAGGCCAATCTTTCGTTTGTCTTCTGAAAACATGATTTTACTTAAAGGTAAGCTGAGTGAGAATCTTGGAGAAGTGCTCTGCTTCGGTTGAGGACTACTAACAAAATATATGATGTTTTTCAAAACTGATATTTAACATCAATTTCCCCCATAACAGGTTGGTTTTCATCATCGCTCTTACGAATTTAGCTAGATGAGCCAACATTGTATCCTCATATCATAACAATAAAGCAGAATTAAAATGATTTATCTCCATTAATACATAAATCAGAAAGCATCAAGCCTAGAAAGATGAGGGCTTTTAACGACCAACACTCAAAAATTACACCAACACTCAAATTACACCAACACTCAAATATTAATCATGTAAAGGGCCATTCACGGAGATATTTCGACGTGGCACATAGATAATAAACCATAATCAAGCAGCATCAATATCAATCTGAGAGCTACATAGCCCCTCATGAGAATCAATTCTCTAGGCACATACACAGGCAATGAACAACCTACATTTTCACATATAGCTCAAATTCATGGAAAAATAAACCTAAAAAAGATTTTTCTCTGCAAAGATAACTACAAAACTTTTGTTCAGGCCATATAGTAAAACTAAGAGCATGCTACTCAAAAGGCTTGCAAAAATATTTTGGTTTTGGTTAAATTTTAATACTAAAAAATACTATCTAATAGGGGAGTCAAATAAATAGAACTTGATAGCAGTTGGAGTCACATTAAGAAAGCTGCATCAAGTGCGAGGTGCTGCTGGTGCTCCGACTGGTCGTGGGGTGGGGCTTGGCCAGGCTTAGGCACATCATCCTGCATAGTAAAATAAATAAAGAATAATCACTGTAGCTAATTAAATTGACATAAATAAATATAAGAATAATTAAATTAAAATTGTTCATGCAATTCTAAAATAGTAAAGACACTCAACAATGAAATCATTTTTCCTCAATAGCCTTTTTTTAGAAAAAAGACAAGTAAATTACCCAAATGTTAATTTCTAACAAGAAAGTCTCAAGTAAACTACAAAAGGCCAAGTTACCCTAACATGTTGCTTATAAGAAAAAAGATAAATCACCCGACCAACAATTAGCCCTATTCGTTTTATGGTCATGTAAACTAGCCTTCAACATCTTTTCTTTTGGTTAGCACTGGTCAGCACAAGATAACATACTGCTTGAGACAAAGACGAAGGAAGAGGAAAAAGGAATTAAAAAATAAGAGATTGTCAACTGGAGGTTTTGGTTTAGAGGTCATGTCAGTGGTACATTTGTCAGTAATTACACTTACTTATCATGGCTAGTTAGACTAATGATTGGTCGAATTTATGTTTCACTATGAAGGACAAGCTTGCATAGATTACCAAAAAAACCCATCAAGGCACAAGTTTTTTCTTTTAAAATAGAGGGGGACAGACATTGTCGAATAATAAAGATATCCCATCCTTAATGGCCAGCTAAAAAAATGCAAAGTAGCTAGCAAAGTGAAACAGATGGTATCAACTATTGGGACCAGTTCATCCCTTAGGCATGGGATAAAAGCCAATGAGGCAGACGTCCGGTCCCGGATCATGTAGTCTCAAGCCTATACAACTCCATCAAAACAGTCAAATTGTAAGCAAAGTAGAAAAATAAAAGATCTACACAAAAAAACAAGAATTGAATATCATTTTTTTAATAAAAGCAAATTCAAATAAAAAATTTTAGTTTGTAACTGTGTAAACTCTATAAGCAAAAAAATAACCAAAAAAAAAAAACAGTAATAATGGCTATTTTTTGGGATTGAGACAAGTAAAGCTAATAGTACAACTCAAAGATAAACCAAAAACCCAAATCTATGAAAAATTGAAACCAATAATAATGGAAAAGGCTATAGTTCCAAACTAATAAATGTCTGCCAGTAGGAGCTTGAAAACAATGAGAAACATTAGTCTTCAACTTTAACTCTACATTGCACCATATGCTCATTTATGCTTTTGTTGACACGTCCATGGTATAAATTGTTTTCCACAAACGCAACGCCTTTCAAAAGCAAAGATTACATATCCTTAAACAGTTTTCGTTATGTTAAGGGGTGTTTATGCAAGTCTGATTTGATCATACACATGGTCATAAAGGGAAACATAACCCCCTCTACCGAAACTATTAACTAGTAAGCCTTAAGCTAGATGGAATTTAAATGATAGGTTGAAAATTTATCAAGCAACAACCCAAGATAAACCAAATAACTTAATCTATGAAAAATCTCTTTTAACTGAAAATAGCTTATAGTTCCAACGTAATAAATGACTGCAAGCAGGAGCTTCAGAACAATGAGGAACATTAGCAAAGTGCACCATATGTTGATTTACACTTTTGTTGACATGTCCCTGTTAGAAAATGCTTTCCATAAATGTATTGCCCTTAAAAAGCTTAGATTACAGATAGACATGACAATAAAGGAAATAAAAACCACAAACCCCCCACTACCAAAAATTCCTAGTGAATGACAAATTTAAGCAAAGCATGCTAACATAACTGTCTCTCTACCAAAATTTCCAACAAGTGAAACCTTAAGGAAAGAATGCTTTCCCATAAAAAGGTAGCTGTTTACAATAACAGTTGCTTGAAAGTGCTAACAGTTGAATGATACATACAGAGTATGTATCTATTTTATAAACACGGAGAATACAGAAATTCAATTTTGAATATAATTAACCTTAAAAAAAACATATTGAAATTTCTCACTTGTCTCTAAATATCCATGGATTTTCAAAACCATGGAGCTTTCTTAATTTTTCCCCCTCAAAACTGCAAAATATTAAGAATTCGGAGACTAACTATGTGGTTGAAGTTGCAATGCATGGCAATCAGAACAAAACCTCTCTGAAAGACATCTATTCAAAGGCATAATATTACAAATAAATATCACAGGAAATCAACACCATTCATATAAATATTAGGTACTTTTAAACACTTTATAAACTCAAAAGACCAATGATATATTGTACTAGAACAGAGATGAGAAAATTAAAAGAACCATACCATGCGTGGGAAGCGCTGAGGAGGCTCACGATTTCTCCTGTCCTCATGAGATCTAACCCTCACAGTATGAGAGTGGATGGCACAAGAAATACAATACTCCATCTTGGCATAAAGTTCGGGAAGAGTGTATGCTTTTGGAAAAAAAAAAGGTGATTCATCAGAATAAACGAACAAGAAGACAGTAAAGAAAAATACTGCTATAATAACACTAAGTATCCTCATAACAGAAGCCTCCTGGACATCCCTGATAGCAGCTAATGCTCGATGATATTCCTTACCATAAACCTTTTCACGGCTTTGTCCTTAATATAGAAAAGCAAAAATAATCACTCTTTCCGATACTCTAGGTTTTCAACAAACTAACTGCTTGAAAATAAAGCAAAAGACAAATTACTGTCAAGGTATAGATCCTAAAGATAAATGATCACAAAACCATTCTATGTGACAAACTTAGCAATACAAGTTCAAATGATGACACTAGATAAACAAATTTAAAAGAGAATATTATAAAACTACCAAGAAATAAACTTGAAACTAAAAAAACAAAATAGAATATTCTTTGAAGTATCTTCCCATGAGAGAAGAATTTAACTATTCAATTACCGAACAATTTCAAAGTAATTTCTCAAAATATACACAATGGCTTTATCTAATCTATCACTCCAAAAAGTATATTTCTTTTGATAAAAACAAATAAATCAATATAATTGTTAATTTACCTAGATAGACCAGCATAATCTCGATACTTGCAAACGCTAGTGAGGAAAAACCATTAAAATAAAAATTCATGCTTCAAATTGCAACATAACATCATCTAAAAGCACTCCAATCTACGACCCAACACAACAATACGATATCAATATAACAATCAAATATAGAACAATTTAACTAGAATCCAGTACAAAAACTAGTTAGGGTTCAGAGATTATCAAAAATCGAACCTTGGGGCAGCACTTGCCCCAGTTGGAGCATCGGATGAAGTCGACGTGGCCTCTCCCGTGTTTGTTGCGGCCGCCATTCCTACGCTTGAAAGTCTGCAAGAATAAAAAACGAAGAGATCTCAATCGATCATCGAATCGGACCTTTGTTGATAAACTATGAAAAAATTGAGAAGAGATCTAGGGTTTTGAGTTCTTACCATCGCTCATTAGGGTTGATTGAGGTATTGGGAAAAAACCCTAACGGCGGCTGCTTTCTTGTTGATGGGTTCTCCATCTAGGGTTTCGATGGGAGAGGTTAAGTGGGGGATTGGGAGTTACTTATAGAAGGGAATTTCTAGAGCGGCACACCTGTTTTTCCTGGTGAGCCCACTTAAATATTTCATTATATTTACCGTACTGCCATTGAAGTTTTATTCCAAAGTTACCCTTTCCTTTTTCTTCTTGTTGGTTGGTCTCCTTGATCCGGGTTAGATAATCCAGATATGCTAAATTGGATTCGAAACTGTAAGCCCGGATTAGCCTTTGAATATCTGGACTGTTTAGCCAGAATCAAAGAGAAAAGGAGATTTTTGCAAATTTGGGGTACGTCCTCGACGGGATTCAATGCCGAGGCAGGCGAAGAGATCTCTAAAAGTTTTGAGCTTTTTCGTCCTCGATGGGATTCGAGGCGGCATGGCTCTTTCTTCTGAGCTCTGACGACGGCCGAGCGGTGATGTGGTTGGTTGATTTGGAGGCCAAGCATAAGATGGAGAAGAGCGCAAGGGGGTTTTGAGGTGGAGGTTGCGGAGGAGAGGAAGAGAGATCGCCAAGAAATAGCGGATGGGTCGAGAGAGGAGAAGGAGAGAGGGGGCAGTGAGCATAGGAGGTGGCGAATATAAGAGGCAATAGGGAGAGTGTTTTGTAAATTAATAGTGTGCTCACTAGGAAAAATCATCTCTTTTGATAAGAGAAGGTGTACTCACTAGAAAAAGTAGGCTCACTAGGAAAAATGGTGTGCTCATTTGGAAATTTCAGAGTTTCTAGGACCACATTTTACTTAGTGAGCACCATTTTCCCCTATGATGTAAACTCCTTACCATAGGTTGTGGGGCTCACTAAGTAAAATGTGGTGCACATTTAAAATTTACCGTTCCAAAGGAGCACACCACTTTACCTAGTGAGCCCACTTGATAGTGAAATTTTGGTCCGAACTGAAAGACGGAATGTTGGAAAGTGGGCTCACTAGGAAAAAATGGTGTGCTCTTTCGGAAACTCCAGGTAAAAAGAGGTGTTTCTAACGGAGCATATTTTTTTCCTAGTGAGCCCATTCAATAATTATCCGGGCTCCAAATCTAAACCAAAATTACACTTGACAGTGGGCTCACTAGGAAAAGTGGAGTGCTCCTTTGGAAACTCTCTACATAGTGATTTTTTATATGTTGATCCTTCTAATTATGGATGTGAGCAGATTTGCGAAAAATTGCTGTAATATTACCACCTAGTTAATAATTGTAACTTTTTTTATTATCATATTTTTGGAAAATAAAAATAGTGCTTGAAATTAGGACCTCTTCTACGACTTCACCACTCTATCATAAAAAAATAGCACTTTCAAGTAATAAGGATTTGGATTACACTTTTTACACATAGTAAGATATATAAAGATGCATAATGAGTTTTGTTAACCGGAATTGCTGAGGAGAATTCTCATGTCTGCAGAAATATCGGAGAATCTCAACGAAAGCTCTAATTGGTTTTTGACCCGGATTTAAGTCAAATCCAAAAATATTAAGATTTAGATTTCGAATCAAATCAAATACAGATTAAATCTAATCAGATATTTGAATTGGAAATCAGGAAAAGATTCTACCAATCAACTAGATTATTGACCAGATCATACAATGAACAAAATCAAATTAAAAATAGAAAACCAAATATGTGATTGGATTAAACCATTTTTTTATTGGATTATAATATAATTCCATCATCATCTACAATGCAAATTGAATGAATACTTTTGGCCTAAAAATAGGCACTAGGAGAGACTGATGAAGTCACCTTTGGAAATACCTAATTCATCTGACGTGCTCTCGAGTGCGTATAAGCAAAATTATTGGCTATCCAGTCAATTTTACATGCTTGAAGGCGCATTCAAGAAATCAGGTGAGCCGGTTGCTACCCTATTTATACTACTTTCTTTTCCATTTTCAATTGTTGGATCATCAACGAAGCTCACGGGCAAGGCCTTTTTGCCACATGAAGAACTCATAATAAAAACATGGTGATCAATATACGATCCCCTCTTTGATAAATTTTCTCTTTATTTTTTCACGTCCTCGCCTTTGCTGGTGGAGGCCTCGCCTTTGCTGGAGGAAGCTCGAGTCGCAGGCATCTTGAAATGGAGAGTTGGACAGATTGGAGGAAGAAGAAAATGATAGAGAAGAAATAGAAGAACCTGTAGAAGAGGAAATTGAGATAGAAGAAGAACATAGAATAATTGGGGAGAAGATGTGGAATTTTATTTCTCAAAAACTACCCTACAGACAATCCAACATGCAATTTATGTAGAAAAATCCCTAAACTTTACAAATCCCATGATTCACGGATATCCCGACATAGCAGTTAATTTGGTTATCAGGTGAAGAGGCTCCTAACGGGTATGTATCGGGAAAAGAAGATATCGGGTCGGATCGTTTCTAAAAAAAAATGCTCCAACCCAAATTCTCTCCTTCCTTCTCCCACTGCTTCATTCATCTCGATCACCAGAACCGCCTTCAGCAGATCCATTTGGGTGTATATTAGTCCCAACTCGTGACATACCTCCCCTATCAGAGAAATTTCATTCTCGAAGTTAGGATAATACTGAAATAAGGTAGAGTAGTACTCCCAAGAATCTTTCGATTTATCACGATTTCTCCACTTGACTAGAATTTGAGTAGCAGCCTTATTACCCTTTCTAACTATCCTTCTTTGAAAAATATACTCTGGTATCTTCTCTTCTTCTCCTTCCCTAGGCATAGAATTTTGAATTGGAGGAGGTGATCCTGTGTACTTTTTAAGTAAAGACACGTGGAATGTGCTATGAATCTTCAATTCAGGAGGCAACTGTAATCTATCACAACTATCGGATATGGTCCATAGTAACGAGCAACTAACTTGTGAAGAGTAGCACCACGTACAGAATGCTGTTTATAAGGATATAATTTGAGCAGAACCAGATCTTCAATAACAAAGTTCCCATATGTTCTCCTTTCGTCTACATAATACTTCATCTTGTTTTGAGCTTAGGCATATTGATCTTTTAATAGCTACAAAATCTGATCCCTTTCTAACAATGCATCCTCAACTCCTTGAACTCTAGCAATCTTTGGAATATAGTGTAATACACTTGGTGAAGATCTTCCGTAGAGTACCTCAGATGGATTAAAACTAGTTGTAGACTTCCAACTAGTGTTATGTCAATAAGCTGCCCTAGACAACCAATTATATCACTCCATTGGTTTGGTGCTGCAAAAACAGTGCAAATATGCATCTAAACTCTGATTGATTTCTTTGATTGTCTATCTGTTTGTGGGTGATAAGAAGAGTTCATAAGCAGCCTTGATCTTTGCAGCTGAAATAGTTCTTTCCAAAAGGAGCTAAGGAATATTCTATCTCTATCACTAACTGTGGATTTTGGAAAACCATAGATTTTGACAATCTCCTTGATGAATATTTGAGCTAACTGGGAAGCTAAGTAAGAATGTCTCAGGGTAATAAAGTGAGAGAATTTGAATAATCTATCCACAATTACCCAAATTGAGTTGTATCCATAGCTGGCTAGCAGATCTTCAATAAAAGTCCATAGCAATATCTTCCCACACATTCTTTGTAATGGGTAGAGACCCCAGGTATCCAGGAGGTGATATATTCTCCAATTTGTTTCTTTGGCGAGTGTTACAGGATTTAATTGCCTCTTTAACTATAGAGTTCATTCTTGCCCACCAAAAATTCTTTTTCAGTTTTCGCGGGGTAGCCTCATACCCTGAATGTCCACCAGTTGGAGAATAATGAGTCAAAAGTTATTTCTCTACAAATAGGATCATTTGGATCAGCTAAAACTTTTCCTTTATAATACCAGATTCCACTGACACACTAATATGCACTCTGGTTCTCAGTGTCAAGCAAAGATTGTTGCAATTTCTGGAAAAAAGGAGAGTTTTGTACAGACCTCTTAATTTGCTCCAACTAAGAAGGTTCAATTACTGATATAGCAGTAATATTGAATCTCTGAATCATCTTCTTCTATATTCTCTCTTCTGGATAGATATCTGCAGCTATATTGTCCTTCCCCTTCTTGTACTCTACTAAATAATCATATTCGGTGAGTTATTGTAACCAAGAATATTGAGATTCTTATCTAAATCTTTAATTCAAGAGGTATTTCAAACTTTTCTGGTCTGTCTTAATAATAGACCTTCTTCCAATTAAGTATTGCCTCCACTTTTTGACTACTAGAAGATTAGCCATCATCTCCTTCTCATACGCAGATAAGTTGAGAGTTCTCCCTTTATACTTTTGACAGATATAAGCAATAGAATGACCCCTTTGCATAAGTACAACTCTCAATTTAGAACCAGATGCATCAGTTTCCACTATAAAATCTTCTTCGAAATTAGGCATAACATAGGAGGAGTGAGAAGAGCTTGCTTGAGATTATTAAAAGTTTCGTTAATAGCATCAGTCCAGTGAAAAGCACCCTTTTTTAGCATATCAGTAAGTGAAGAAACTATTCAGCATACCCTTCTACGATTTTTTTATAGTAACTTGTTTAACCCAGGAATCCTCTAAAAGCTTTAGCAATAGTAGAAACTGGCCAACTTGAAATACTCTCCACCATTTTTTTATCCACTGCAATCCCATTCTGAGATATGATGTGGCCTAAGTATTCAACCTTAGTGTTTCCAAATTTACATTTACTAGCTTTAGCAAAAAGTTGGTGCTCTCTCAAAATAGATAAGACCTGTTTCAAGTGGAAGACCTATTTCAAGTGGGCCAAATGAGCTTCTCATGAACTGCTATAGATCATTTTATCATAAAAAAAATAAGGACAAGTCTTCTTAAATGAGGTCTAAACAGATCATTCAAAAGATTTTAGAAAGCAGAGGGAGCATTTGTTAAGCCAAAAGGCATAACCAAAAACTCATAGTGTCCGTTATGTGTTTTAAAAGTTGTTTTATGAATGTCTTCTTCAGTAACACGGACCTGGTGGTAGACAGAGCGTAAATCAAGTTTGGAAAAATACTGTGCACCAAATAATTCATCTCAAATATCGTCTGTCAAAGAAATGGAAAATATATTTTTCACTGTATATTGATTTAGTACCCTGTAGTCAATGCAAAGTCTCAGCTTCCATCTGATTTCTTCACTAAAATAATTGGAAAGGCGAATGGATTTGAGATTGGCTTGATAATGCCCAACTGCAGCATCTCTTGGATCTATTTTTCTATCTGATTTTTTTGAAAAAAAATAGATATCTATAAGGTCTTGATTAAATAGTTTGATTTGGTGTAGCAAAGGTATATGATGATCACATGACCTCTTCGGTGGTAACTCCCTTGGAGTTTGGAAAATATCTTTAAATTCGTCAAGTAGTTTCTTCAATTCTTCAGCCCAGTCTGCTGAATCATCTTTTAAGTCTGCAGACTGTAACTAAATAACAATGGCTATTCCTTTAATCTGCATAACCTTCTCCAGTGCTTCTCTGTCAATGATTTCTACATTAGATGAATGAATTTCCTTGAATATCACTGGATTTCCTTCTCCAGAATTTGAGTGTATGTGTGCCTTGAAGTCCTATAATGTAGGACCTAATTGGCTCAACCATACAGTACCCAATATTATTTGGGTATCACCCAAAGGTGCTACTAACAAATCATTCTCTGCAATAACTCCTTGAATGAAAATCTTGATCTTTCTGATGCAGCTATCACCTTCAAAATTTTCTCCACCCGCTACTTTAATCTTAAATTTCTTCACCTCCTGAATAGGTAACTGCAATCGGCTAGTTGTCAAGGGATCCACAAAATTATAAGTTGCTCCCATATCAATTAAGAAACCAACCTCCTTCCCATTCACCTTTCCAACTAATCTGACTGAATTTATTCCAGTAACTCCTTCTACAGAATTGAGGGTTAGGGAAATTTGGTTGTTCTCAAGCTCTTCCTCTCCATCAAGAACCCACTCAGTCTCTTCATCTTCATCTTCATCTTCAGAAATGATTTGTAACTGCAACACCTTCTGATTTTTACACTTGTGATCTAATATATACTTCTCATCACAGTAGAAGTAACGCCCTTTCTCTCTTTTTTCTTTGTATTCTTGATTTGACAACTTCTTCAATCTAGAAGATATGGTGTATTGAGAGCTGGTACCAGGTTCTGATTTAAATCCTTCCGAAGATGATGAAGAATTGCTTGAAGAACTACTATTGAATCCTTTATTCTTATTGAACCCAAACTTCTTTATATTCCTGATTGAAATATTCTTCTCTTCTTCCAATTGGGCCAATCTCATTACTTCAAACATATCCTTTGGCTGCTTAGCTCTTTATTCATACTTACTTGACTCTTTCAAACCATTGATAAAGCATTTTACGAGAAAATCTTCTGATAATTCTTGAATGTGATGAGATAGCCTGATGAATTCTGATTCATAATCTTCATATGATCATTCTTATTTCAATTTAGTTAAATCTCCAATAAAACTCTTGTTCTTATTCTGATTGTATACGGACAGCAAACCCTTCTCAGATTCAAACCAATCTAAAAGTTTATTTTTTCTTCTAATCGTCCACCTATACCATTGTAAATGCTTCTCATCTAAATACAATGCAGCCATTCTCAGCCTAGCCTCACTGCTTATGCCATAAAAATTTATTAGTTGTTCTACCCTATATAACCAGTTGGCCACCTCATTTCCTTTGAAGACAGGAAATTTTGGTTTTACAACATGAGTTCCATCTACAATATTGGCCACATTATTTCCCCCCATGTAAAGGATTTACAACCCTCTTTCCAAAATTATTTGTAGGAATTGGCAAAAGAGATGTGCTTCTATCATTATTGATGTGGATATCATTATCTACTTTTTTTTATTAAAATTTGGAGAACTTACCTTATTATACCTTGACTGTGTATGAAGATCAAGAATAAGACTCTTGAACTCCTCTTTATCCATATCCCTGTCGTTAATCAGCTTCTTGAGAAGCTGCTTCATCTCACCCATATTTTCACCATGTTGAAGCACATCTTTCTTCAAAGAATTGAACTTATCTGAAGATACCCCACGATCTGCTTCTTGATCTTTAGCTACGCCCGAAAGATCGAATTGCGCTTTGATACCTATGTCACTGTCCTTGCCTTTGCTGGTGGCACCTTTGCTGGAGAAAGCTCGAGTCGCCGACATCTTGAAATGGAGGGTTGGACAGATTGGAGGAAGAAGAAGATGATAGAGAAGAAGTAGAAGAACCTGCAGAAGAGGAAATTGAGGCAAAAGAAGAACAAAGAATAATTGGGGAGAATATGTGAAATTTTATTTCTCAAAAACTGCCTTACAGATAATCCAACATCGAATTATACAGAAAAATTTTCAAAATTTACAAATCCCATGATTCACGGATATCCCGATATGGTAGTTAATTTAGTTATAACCGAATTAAATGTCTTAGGTGAAGAGGCTCCTAATGGGTCTGTATCGGGTAAAGAAGATATTGGGTCGGATCGTTTCTAAAAAAAACCCGCTCCAACCCAAATTCTCTCCTTCCTTCTCCCTCTGCTTCATTCATTCCGATCACCAGAACCGCCTTCATCAAACCCACTTAGGTGTATATCAGGCCCAACTCGTGATATACTTTTTCTTATTTTTGGTTGTAATCAATTTATTGTAATTCAATTAATATAATAAAAAAATGAGTGAAATTTTTGAGAAACAAGTTTAATTCATAATAACAAAACAGTGTTTTTATATTCAATAAAAACGGTTTGGTCATAGCTCAAGTAATCTCAATTAGCAACACATTTGGCATGTTTATTGGCAACATGATCCATGAATTTGGGTCTTATTTGGACGTTATAACTAAAAAATTCTTAAACCCATTGATTTGATAATATCTAAATTTCCTTTTCCGACCAATTTGTCATAATATTTTTAGCGCACTTGGTTTTCTCCAAAGTTTTGAAAGTTTGATCATTTAAGACTTGTAAATATCACAATTACAACTAAGTAACTGTAAGACGACATGATTAACACCTATTTGCGTTGGATTATCCTCTTTAAATGGGAGATTGGAATACAGAGGGTTATGGATATTCTCGTACATAAAAATTGCATTTGGTAGTAGGAGTTGATAGGAACTGAGAGGTAACTACTGTGTCTTAACATATGTAAGTAGGGATGGTAATGGACGCATCTACGGGCCGATTTCTTTTATCATTTCTATACAAAATTTTGAATTAAAATTATAAAATTTTCATTTTTAATTCAAAATTTTATATAGGAAGGGTCAAAAATTGACCCCATGGATGCGTCCATTATTGTTTCTATATGCAAGTGTGTGATAATGATGTCTTTGTGGGAGGGCACAATTGGTCAAGAAGCTTATTGCATGATTTTTAAAAAATATACTTCAAATTTAAAAAAAAAAAAAGGAAAAATAGAAATAGAATTAATTGCTTGGATTAAATTAGTAGAGACCATGATGTAACCCACAAACTTCTTAGAATCCAACCCAAGTCCAAACCAAGTAGGCTAGATAAGTAGATTTATTTTTAAATAGTTTTTATTTGTTTAGAGTTGATGTAATTTCCTATTAAATTAACCAATCCAACTTATACTAGAATTCCTTGATAGACTTACCACCTGAAAGATAACCAAATCCAAAAGGATTCCTTTATATGGAAACACTACAATTCTCTACTCACTATAAATAGATCTAACTCTTGTTGGACAGCTCTTTGCTTGCCAACAAGAAAAGGAAAGAAAGAGAAAATAAGAAAAAGCAAAAGAGAGAGAAGGAGATTTCAGCCTAGGGTTTTTGGGATTTCAGCCTAGGGTTTTTGGATCTTGTTCTTATAGATTCGAAAATTTTTTATTTGCGCTTTTATTTTCTTCTTCTTCTTCTTTATGTATCTTCTTTTATTTTGAACTTGAATAAAACTTTAACCATGTGTATCTATTTTCTGCATGACTTAAATAAACAAATCAATTTATTCAATAAAATATATCTTTCTCATGATCGAATATTGACTCAAAACTGGTAGGAATCTTGAATTATTTTTCTCAAATAAGACTTAGATAAAACCAATAAACTGTGTAAGTTAAAATAATGAAAGAATTTCAAATGGGGTTCCTTATCTTTTTCAGAAACTAAATTTAGAGTGGCTATGTGACTAAGTAGGTGTGACCGTTATTTATCATCTTAAATAGGAATGTACAGCCTCTCTGCCGTCAACTGCATCAACCGACTTCGAACAAAGTCGATCGGAGATCGGTCGGCTAGTTGGAACCGTATAGTTAAAAGAGAAAGTTAGATGGAGTCAGTCGGATCCTCTTTGAAGTCGATCGATCCCGATTCCATCGGTAAAAGAAAAGGTGAAGAGGAGTACATAGAAGAATCAAATTCTAGAATTCATCTTTCACTTCAGCTTTTTCATTACCCAAAAGCCCTAAAAAATTTTGGTCATCCAAATGGTAAAGAGGAGAAGGAGATCTGTCGGTGCTCTTTTACTCCATTCGATTTCATCAGAGTTCAACTGCATCCGACCGGTCAACTGGTGGTTGGAGTTGGTCAGATCTGACCAAGCATGAAGGTTGGAGTTTAATGTCGTTCGCTTGGTTGGTGTCAATCAGATTTCGCCGAAACCCAACGAATCCAACTAAGTGTTCATCCCTAATCCTAAAGTAGGAGATGTGCTTACTTTTATTACTTCAAGAGATTGAATGCAAGAGCTATTCAACTATTCTAATATCCCTATTTTTATGTTGTTTGTATCCGCTATGGTACATTAAACATGATAGAAACCCTAATATGACTTATCGATAACCATTATAAACTTTTGTTTGGTTTTTCTTAAATTCTATAACCAGAAATGAGCTTCAGAGTATGGAGTCATCATTTTCCTTTTTTTTTAAATTTGTAATGATTTTCTAAATTTTTTTTTTTGAGAACATTCAAAATCAGTACCTATTATGAAATCTATAATTTCAAATAATATTCTGTCTTTAGAATTCTTATTTTTATATTAATTGTGAGTTTTGAAATTTTTCCAAATTTTCTCGAAAACTCCGAGAGTTGGTAATTATTACGAATTTTTAAATTATTCTGATAACTATTTCGATAATTTGTATCTCTCATTCTAGATATCAGGTAATTGGAAAATTCTATTTACACACGACAAATTACTTTTGATGCATAGGTTATTCTTTACATCAATTTTTCATTTTGAAATATTACCAATTTATTCTCTACGTCAAAATATTTTCCCAAATTTAACCCTCCCTCTCTCTCTCTCTCTCTTCTACTCTTGACGAAGATTCTCTGAGCCCTGCTCCGCTGTCCGCCCGTCACCACCCCCAACTACATTGCCACTCATCGCTTCCAACGTCACCCTCTGCCTCCAGCCCTAGCCTTTTACTCCACGGCCCACCCCACCTTCGTCGCCCAAGTAACCGCTTTCCTTGCCCTTTACTTCGTAAATTTTAACAATTTTTATCCATTTTGTCTGAGTCGGATATTCATATCTGAGTTAAACATTTTCGGGTGTTAATTCCTGACCAGTGACCAACCATCGCGCTAACAAAAAAAATTAGTAACAATTAAGTGCAAAAAAAAACGCATCAAAACTAAGAATAATTTTAATCCATATCTAAGATTTATCCTCCAATACCAATTGCACGTTGGATTTTTTCATTTACTTCAAAAAACTCAAGCTATAAACCCCAATTTCGTTTGTCGCAGTGAATTTGAAGAATTTAAAATTCTTCCTAAATTTTTGAGTAATGCGAATGCAGAAATTTTAGAGAGTCAGGAAATCGATAAGTTTGTGGGACTTTTTAAGATTTAAAAAGTACAAAAAATTATTTTTTTGGATTTTAGAGAGAGAACAGAGGAGAAAGATGATGACAACATTTTAAATTCTTACGAAGTTTTAGAAATTTGGGATATAAAAGGGTAACTTAGTCAAAAATTAAGATGACAAACTTGTAATTATTTGCAAATTTCAAATCTATACGTCAAGAGTAAATTCTCGTGCATAAATAGAATTTCCCTAGCTAATTATGTGGTAAATCTTTCAATACTTCTCTTATTGTTTTCTACAAAATATATATATATATATATATATATATATATATATATATATATATATATATATATATATATATATATATATATGGTAATTTTTGAAAAATATTGATTGGAGTCATAATAATAATTAAATATTAAATAAATTAAAAGTTTAATTAACTTTACTTTACACACACCTCATTCCTTAATTTCTAGTGACATTAAAGAGAATAAAGTAGGGGCGAATAATAAGTCGGTGGCGTCAAATTTTGGGAAAATCCGACCAATTCCGATTAGACAGATGAAGCAAGACTCCTACTGTCTTGCTTGGTCGGAAACCGTCCAAATGCCGACCGGATCTAGTTTGATTGAATTTGATCAGACTCCACTGGAATTGGTCAGAGTTGCAGCGTTCAATTCCTTTAACAATTGCCTCCAAAATTTCTCAAAAAATTCTCGAAATCCTTATCATCTTTTCCTCAAAAATTATCTCCATTCCTCTCCAAAAATCTCATCTTCTTTTTCCTAAAAAAAACCACATAATATTCCCAAGAACCTCTTCATCATCATTCTCAGACTCTCCCCCAAAATTATCTAAAGTTTCAGGGCCTTCTTTCTCAAAGTTCCTCTGATCTCAAGCTCTCATCGTGTGTGGGTCATTTATTGTCCATTATGCTTTTGTTTCCGCCTTTCAAGGAAAAAAGAGAGAAAAGAAGAATCAAAAGAGAAATCAAAAGGAGGAGAATCTTTGATATGTATCGGATATCGAGGCACCAAAAGAAATTAATAGTATGGGCAAATGAATGTGAAATTGTGGGGGGCTTATTTTGTCTCCTTTGACTCTGAAGTGGTAGGGTTTTGGGTGTTGATAGCAGTTGCTGAGCAAGGGTTGAGTCAATTGGAAGTGTTGAGCTTTAATTCTGGGACACTTGGGAGGTGTTGAGCCTTAATTCAGGAATATTCAGGAAACTCAAATTTTTATATTTTTTCCTTTAAAACTCAAATCAGTGATACCAGAGTGACACTGGAGAAGATCGATGGAATCAGAGTCAGAGTCCGACCGACTCCGACAACAACCCGAATAATTCCGAGCATAACGCCATTCAAATACATGACTCCGACTGTAATATATCATCTGATCGAACTCCACCCGAATTCGATTGGAGTTGGTCGACTTGATCGAAGTTGGCACACCTGTTAATCCCTAGAATAGAGTGGCAAGGTGCATGGTTTAGGTGGCATGCTTAGAATGCATCCTTAAGCATGAAGTTCTTCTTATTTACAATTTTACTATTTTGATATATATATATATATATATATATATATATATATATATATATATATATATATATATATATATATATATATATATATATATACACCCAATTTTTTTCATTTTTCTTTCTTCCTTCACCAAACAAAATTTTATACTCTCTGTCACTTTCATTCTCTCAACATTGATATGCCTAACCAAGGATTGAAGCTCATCTAGTGAGTTTTTTCAAAGCAAAATTGAAGCTAAATAGTTAAGTAATACTTTAATTCCCTTCGCTTCTTTCCTGTGCTCGGCATTTTAGTAATTATAGCTTTATGCTCAGAAGAATTTCCATCCGGGGAAATTCTAAATGAGCACACCATCTGCCTTACGAGCAAATTCAAGGTGTGTGCTCATAATCAAAGTGTGCTTACTGAGCAAGTGGCATGCTCATTTAGAATTTCCTCATCCTCTGTTGCAAGACGTTAACTTTATGGGAGTTTATAAAGTAGCACACCATTTTTCCTAGTGAGCCAACTGATTCAGTGTATTTTTGGTTCGGACTAAATGCCCAGACCGTTATTAATTGGGCTCCCCAGGAAAAATGGTGTGCTCCTTTGGAAACTCCTCAACTTTATAAGTGCTTTTTACTGTGCCAAAATTTCGAAGTTGTCCGCACATGTTAAGAGTCCATTTTAAGGGCACATGTAAATAATTCATCACCAAATCATTGGACACAGCTCCGATAACAAAACAACCAATCCTTCACGATCCCGTCCGCCTTCCTCCCCCACATCTTTCCTCAGCTCTTGAGTTCCCTTTGGCCATCCCTAGTGTTGATAGAGAGGCTTGTCCTATGGTTTGGAATTTGAACAGGATTTGCGTTCGAATTTTATTGTGTTTGCTAGTTGGTTTTTGAGATAGTGGCAAGAAATAGTTATGATTAGTATAAAAGTTATTTGGATTAGGATTTTGAGTTTTAATTTGAAATGTCCTTAAAAAAAATCAGTACTTAGTTTTCTGATAAAGAATATACTATTAACTCTTTTTTTTTTCCTAGTCAAACTCTCACACACATATTTTTGATAATATTATCCAAATTTGAGTTCTTACTAGAAGTCTCTCACAAATTGGAGAGGGAAAGTGCTACTTGAGCCAAACTATTTTTAATTCATTAACTAAGTATGAAAGCGCCTTTGTTTAGGATTCTTTTTAGAATTACACTGCAACCCAATTAACTATACAAAATTATATATCTTGATGATCAATTTCTGCGGATTTTTTAAAAAAAGAACCTCCTTTAAAACAAAAAAAAAGGGTTACCAGCAGATTTAGTAAGTATGAAAATGAATTGGATTAGGATCTCGATTTAGAATATTAAATGCACCAGGATATTTAATTTTATGAAAATAATGTAAATAAATTGTCGTCTCACATAAATTGTCTCACATAAGTTATCTAAATTACGGTCTATTTCTATTATTTTTTTTATATTTCTATTATCTTTTTTTTTAAATTACTCTCAACCCACTAGGATTCTTTCATACACAATTTCTTAGATTTTAATTTTAATTTAGTCTCCTATAGAAATAAAATTAATAGTTTTCAATTAACCTAACATTAAAAACTCATGGAATTTAATCCTAAATAAACTAAGAAGATAGAGATCGAGATTCCAAAAAAACAAAAAAAAAAATTGGAACATTAATTTTCATACACAATTTCTTAGGTTTTAATTTTAATTTAGTCTCCTATAGAAATAAAATTAATAGTTTTCAATTAACCTAACATTAAAAACTCATGGAATTTAATCCTAAATAAACTAAGAAGATAGAGATTCCAAAAAAACAAAAAAAAAAAAAAAATTGGAACATTAATTTTCATACACAATTTCTTAGGTTTTAATTTTAATTTAGTCTCCTATAGAAATAAAATTAATAGTTTTCAATTAACCTAACATTAAAAACTCATGGAATTTAATCCTAAATAAACTAAGAAGATAGAGATCGAGATTCCAAAAAAAACAAAAAAAAAAAAATTGAAACATTAATTTTTTGCCGCCACAGACTCACATAACTTATCTAAGCTAGAATCTAAGCTAGCGAGTCATATACAATAATCTCCAATTTTATATATATTAGAACTATATGATATAACTTTAGATGCTGCAGATACCCAACAACACCCACCAAATTTAGCTAAAGCTTCATAACAAAAATTACTTCCTTGACAATGGAAAGATGAATTTAGCACCTATCAAGAGACTAACAATATGTTTGTAGCCTAGCTTAATGCCACTATCAGCCAATTAACAATACACTACTCAAACTCTACATACAATAACAAGAAGTCATAATGAACATAGATGAAATTTGAGCATTAACCAAAAGTACACTCTAAATTCAATCACAAATTTCCACATCAGCAAATAACAATATATTGCACAACTTATAAACAAGGAATAATAATAATGAAGAAATGGAAACATTAAGATCAAGCATCAGTACATTATTGCAGAAGGGCAAAAAAATCACAAAATTCTGATACAAGAATTACAACTTTGAGAAATAATAGGCTGTCAACATATAACAACCAAAACTCTAGAAGAAAGGAATTATAAATTTTGCCCAGCTCTCCTCACTTTATAAGAGATGTGGCCGACTTCCCGATGAAGTTAAGACGCCTTTAGGAAAATGCCTTCAGCATTTTTCGACCTCCTAACTGATAGCCGCATAAGCAATTTTTAGAAATATGGTAAATAAAAGAAAATTGTGGGGGTGGATTCATGCATGTAGATCTTTGTCTGAGCTCCACACTTGGCCTTTCTGAGCATCACTAACCAAAGAAGCTCCAATCTCCACATCAAGAAGAGGATCCTCTTCGCCTTCCTTTGCCTAAAGTCATTGGGGATAGAAGAGGGTAGTGGGGGGAAAAAAAAGGTTCAATGCCTACTAATGTGATGTATCAATCTCAAGGAAACATGCTCAGTTTGATTTTCATCAGCTATGGATACTCAGGAAAGAAATTCATCGAATGCTACTAGCTTGACAGTATTCTAATTAATGGAACAAGTGTGGATGTCTTATTCAGGAAAAATTTCTAAGGAACTACCAAATTATGAGCATGTTACTCCGGTAGCAAGAGTGGATAGGGCTGGAACAGATTAAATTAAATATTGAGGTAATTAAATTAGTAAAATTGTCATATCTAAATTTGAATTTTTTTTTTTTTTTTGTCCAAATCCAAATCTGCATTTTCTTCCTTGAAACTAAATTAAATCAGAATATTCACCAAACAATAAAATATATGAGTTTGGTTGGGCTACTACTGGTAGAATTCGAACGCAATGCAGGTTATATCAATCAAAATTTGAGATTAGGCAATCCAAAATGAATATTTATTTTGATAGATATGATCCAAAATTTCAAATGATTTTGATGTGACTAACCCATGGACAAAGCGGCAAAAGGTGCCAATTTTTGTGACAGTTTTAAAGCATATAATTTGTAGTCAACTTTGGGTTGCCTTCATTTTTTTGGTTGATAGTATTCACACACCAAACACTAATAATAGAATCCCATCCCAATGCTATATAATTAATTTGTTTACTGAGTTAATAGCGAAAAGTTATTTCTATTTGATTAAAAGCTTTTTCATAGTGTTTTTATTTCTATGAGCAATTTATTTGTTTCTAGAGATGACACGTAAATCTAAAACCTGATTTGCTGAAGAATTTGATTTTGAAATTGTTCATTTTAAAAGCATTAGTACAACATGGGGATTATAGGATTGACTAAATATTGGCACTCTAAAAGAACTATAAATTTTAGTCGAAAAAGTTGTATAAGAATAAACATTATATGTGTTTGGTAAATATAACTTGTAAGGAGATTACATTCATATGCATAAAAGATTGTTTGATAGCTAAAAACAAATCAAATATAGGAATGCTCACATATAATTGTTAGTTAACCGATTTAAAAAAAATATTTGATTACTCTTAAAATGATCTTTTGAATTAAATTTGAGTGAATATTTAAGCAAATAATTAACAAACTATTTGTTCATCAATCAATCAACTTCCCCTCCCAAGAGTGGCAAAATCACAGTGGAATTGATATCATGGATGCTAGTACCTAAGATTGCTTCCAAGTATTCATCAGAAATTCCTTGAATAAAACTCTAGAAAACAACAGGGAACGTGATTACTAATGTGTTTCCGTATATTTACAGAGGGTGTTAAAGTCTACCAACGGGCGGCATCCATGTAATGCTCCAATCGTTAAAAATTCACTAGTTGGGTCAAGTGTTGCATACGTATTACGAATCGTAATAAGTTCTAAAACGTAAGTTAGCTTTCCAATTTTGTAAAAATATGATAATTGTTATCAGTAAATAATTTATGGCATCAAATTGACAATATTGACAATGTAAGACCTCATATCGTACATGTGCATCGCATACCTCAAATCCGATATTTGTGATATATATATATATATATATATATATATATATATATATATATATATATATATATATCGGCCAATATTTAAAACATTATGCAAAACAGTGACAATTATTGCCAGTAAATGTTTATTACAATGTTTAAAATAGCGATAACGGTAACGTAACGTTTTGCTTTTGTTAGGTTATGTCGCATATAACGTAACGAATAACGTAGGTTATACAATTTCCTATTTATTTAATAAAAATAAATATAAACTATATAAAATAATTTTAATAAATTGAAATATAAATATAAAATATCTAAAAAAGAAATATAAAACCATTTTATAATCATAATCTATTCTAATTTTAAATTTTACAATAATTTTCACATTTATCTTCATAAATTATATTAACTCTGTAACCGTAATTTCAGTCATCATTTAAACAAGAAAAAAATATTCCAAATTTTCATTTTAGTTCCAGTTATTATCACTGTTGTAATATATATTTTGTAATATTTAATTTATCTTATTTGTAATTGTTGATTTCAGTTCAGTTAAAAATTCAATATAATCAACAAGAAAAATATTTCAGCAATCGGAGAGAAATTACAAGCGAACAAAAAAACAATTGCAAATTAATAAGTTAGCAATTCCATAAGCAATCAAACAAGCCAACAACTAATTCAGTAATAAAATTACAGCAACTCGCTAATAATCAAAATAATAATCAACAACAATATAGAAATTGCTAAAAGATAACTGTAAATAACGTAATATAACGTAATTTAACGTATTGTTACGAAATTTAACGTAAAATAACATTAAAAAAACGTATTGTTACGGTGCATTGAGTTATTTCTGGTTGTTACGTAGCGCCGGGGTTCCGTTAGGTTACGTAACGCAATATAACGGGTTACGTAACGCGTTATTTTCAACATTGGAACTTTATTATATTGTCCTTAACGAGTGATATTCCTTAATCCTTATAGTGCCTACAACCTCCCAGGTCTATTTGGATCAAGGATTTAAATCTCAGCTAAAACAGATATATATCACATAGATCATATTGGATTTTGAGGTAGCCAATACACAATAATATAGGTCTGATATGTCCATATTTCTGGTATCGCTGATATAATATATTTGACTTTGTTGATTTTGATACCATAAACAGATGGCTAAGATGGATACCGATTCCAAGTTTTTAAATTTTGATTTGGATGCTATTGCCTCTCGCAGAGCAATATGGAAATTTCCATTCCTAGTTTAAAACAATCATGCACTTAAAGATAATTTTACTCTGCCTATATCAGGTCTACAATAGAGATTTTGTTTTGCGCCTCTTGATAATGATGAAGGTCACTAGTCTTTTCTCTGCAGCGCTATTGGGAGGTTGATGGTGGTGGAGGGTCGAGTGATGCCATCCAATTTGAAATCTCATGGAGAATTGCTAAGAGATAATATTATGTTGTGGCTGAAGCCAAAGCCAACATCTAGTGAAACAGGGTCATAGTTCATGAATTAAATAAAGTTAAACCTAATGTATAGTTACAGTATTAGATCAGGTTGGTTCAACAAATACGAACCATTACATTGGATCATTTCAAAATTTGTGACATGCAACTTCAAGGCCAAACACAGGATAGACCGTAGGGGACAGACAATAGTTTATAATTTATACCCAGCTTATATGCAATCCAAAATGGTATAAATAGCACAAAACAAGTTACTTTTCTTAGATAAAAGAGAAACTAATTCGCAAAAAACGAAAAAAAGAAAAAAAAACCCGATGGTATATGACTGTATATGGGTCATGGTCGGAAACCAGTCATTCACAAATGTTTCAGAAGTAGCTCCATGTGCAGCATCATCCAATCATCCCAATAAGATCTAGCAAGGTACTATCAGTGCTCACCTTAGGCTAGTCCAGTTTGCATTAACAATAATTGGTATATGCACCAAGCTACCACAAGCTCCTACCACCCCTTGGCTCTCAGCAACTTGAGTAAAGGAAAGCAACAGGGAGTGAATAGGAAAAGAAGGGATAAAATTCTAAGGGCACTTCAAGCAATATTATCGGCTATCACATAAAAGGGTATCTTGGATCATTTACTTGACCACTAATTAACATCTAGATTAAGAATCTGAGACAACTCTTCAGCAATAAAGAACCTACACATTTGCTCTAGACAAATGTCATACTTCTGTTGCTGTTATTCCTTTATTCCACAATTTGATATAACTCTCCAACAGTGCAGGAATTTTCTTCCTTCTTTGTGTCCTCTCAAATTTCCCCGTTTCCCCCTTTTTCTATCCACATCTTCATCCTCCGCATCCTATCCCAATTTTATCGTTTTTCATTTTCTCCTCTAATGGTTCACAAAATCATTTTGGCACTCTCTATAGTTCAAAGAAGCCTTGAAATTTAAGAAGCTTCATGTTACCAGAACATAGATATCCCAAATGATTATGTAGTCAAATTTCATTCCACTCCATAAGGAGACGTGCATATAGGGATGGTAATGGCAGGTCCACAAGTCAATTTTTAACCCGTCCTATTCAAAATTTTGAATTAGAAAAATAAAATTTTCATTTTTAATTCAAAATTTTAAATAGATCGAGCTAAAAACTGGCCTGTTGATGCGTCCATTATCATCCCTAGGTGCATACTGATTATTAATCACCAATTGCATACAAAAGAATCACTAGCTTAATTTTAACAATGAAAGGACCCCCAAGATTACTCACCAGAACCTTTTTAATGGTTTAGAACAGAATAGTCTTAAGGAACCTCCAAAAGACACTAATGGCGTGTTCTCATATGCTACCACCTACAGCATATTGCGAAACTCCCAAAAGGCTGTCCTCAGTGATTTAAAGAACTCACCAACCACTGAGTCCAAAAGAGGTGTGAAAAATTTATAGCGAACTTTCCTAACCTTGGAAATCCTTGGAAAAGAAAAATTTATATAGAACTTTCTTAACCTTGGAAACCCATGGAAAAATATATTCAATTCACAACAATTAACCATAAAATCCAATATTTAGGCATGAATTCCCTAACCATACAGAGTAATTCAAGTCAAACCCGCAACAAATGTGGGGTTTAAGTAAGACTTGACCAAAACATCTCCAATTTGGGTGAATCCCGCAGATTCTGTCATGGTTATTATATAGAAACGTCCATACTTACAACAACTAAAGGGTCTTGTCCACGGCTTTAAATATTGGATGTTACTGCTACAAACTGCATATTACATATTGGATTTTGAGGTATCCAATATAGGGATGGAAATGGACGTATCCACGGGCCAAATTTTGACTCGTCCTAAACAAAATTTTGCATTAAAGATAAAAAATTTATTTTTCTAATTCAAAATTTTATATAGGATAGGCCAAAATTTGGCCCGTGGAAGCGTCCATTACCATCCCTAATCCAATATAGACCATATAATATTTGTACTAGTATTGTCTATATCAGATATTGCGAATACTATACATCCATATTGCCAATTTCTAATACCATAAGCCATTAGTAGCAGATATCTGTAAAGATTATGAGATTTTAAACCTTCATTCTGCCACACTCAGTTCAGGGGATTTTGCTCTCTCTATAATTGCTTCTAGGTTTGCTAGGGATTTATTAACAAGCATAAGGAGTAGAGTTCAGGGAAAGTTGGTCACTGGTTTGGTCAGCATAGTAGCTGACTAACTGGGAGAAGTATTAGGATGACTATTTTAATTTTCTTAATTATTAGTTGTGGGTTATTTTCCTGTTCTTATGGAGTGGGCTGTTTGTGTGTTGGGGGGGTTTAGTGCGGTACCATCTAGTATCATTTCATGTTGTATGTTGTATGCGTAAATCATGAACTAAAAACATACAAGAAAAGTGATGATGATGCAGCTAGACAAACACGCATATGGATGGCCCAATCCCCCTTTCTCCAACATTTTAGAAGGTGTCAATCGGAGCAGGACGCCAGACCTATCACCCAACACCTAACCACTTAGGCTCAATATCTTCTTAAATATCCGCTGTATTTCTGTTGAAACCGCTATATCAAGAGATATTTTGCTTTACAGATACCAACATATACAAGCTGATATTATCCACTCTTTTCTTGACTAAAAAAACCTAAGTCCTCAATGTTAAATGTGCCCAAGCTCAAGCTATATAATGTAAGAGTGAATTAGAGCTCACTTCGTCTTTAGCACCCTGCCCCCCTAGATAGACTTCATGAGGGAAGGCAGCAAGGACAACAGCAGCGAGTGGCGAAGGCAGCCGTGACAGGTGATGATTAGACTCCGATATTACATATTATTCATATTCGTCATGCCATCATTATCCAGTTTATATGCTAACTTGTGTAATAAATTAAGTACATATGGAGTTTAAGATTTTTTTTTTTTTACGAAAACAATAACTAATACACATTTTTAAAACGTTTTCCAATGGCCGACTAACGAATCAGAGATCAAATAAGTGTAAAAAACTGCCAGAACGTCAAGGAGGAAGCATGGTGCCGCTTTGTCAGCATGTCAACAAGTAAAGGCATCAATGCTCTCAGAAAGCCACGGGTACCAAGGTGATTTTCTAGAGTACCAATTCGTATCACTACAGTACCTTTGCAGCACACCGGTGCCCTCATTCACAGAGACACCAATGCTCATAAGGAGCTACCGACGCCCTTATCTAAACTGATATTACTATCTTTGTAAGGCACTAGTGCCCAACTTTGACTCTCCAAAAAAATCTTGTTTGAGACATCGATGCCTCCCACGGAGCCATTGGTACCCTTGGCACATAATTCTTTTTCAGCTCGGATTCATCTTGGGCGTTGGTCTGAATTATTTAGAGATATCACGACTAAGATCTATTTTGAAGACTCCAGGCCTAGCGAGAATGCTAATAGGATAATTTGAGTTGTATAAATATCATAAAAATTATTTTTGTTGGATAGTTTACTCTCTCTTCTTCCATGACTAATTTTCTAGGGTTTTATAGTGAGATTGAGAGATTATTGTGAAACTTTTGTGAGTGATTATTTATATGAAATCAAAGTTGATCTTTCTCAAATTACGAGTATACAACAAGAGTGAGGAGATGCTCCTAGATCTGGTCAGGTTTGACTATACATTCTAACTTTATTATATGATTCTAATTGTTCTTTAATTTATGAGTTGAGATTTTTATGCTTTGAATGCTACAGATAATGGTTGAATTATTTGATATGCTACTGATGGTATAGAACTTACGGATATCCCATAGATGTTAGGCATGGGTTACACATAGGATTTGAAGATTTTATGCATCTTAAGAATATGCTTAGGTTATTATTCAAATTAAACCACAAGGGTTTTACTAAATGGAAATTGACTCATTAATAAGATCTATATTATGAAAATATTTGAAAAGGAATTTCATGATTAGATTAAATCAAAAGTAATTGACATAGTTAAGTCATTAAAGAAGTTTTTGTCAGTTATGAGACAGATTTAGGGAGTATTCACACCATCTGTTTTTCTCTTTTTTAATTCCCAACTCACTATTTCAATATATTACTCTATCTTATTCACTTACTCAATCTTAGCCCTTCTCTAGTGTTTTACTCACAAATAGAATCATCCATGTGAAGAATGATCTTCGGATTCTCCACCGAGTATTGCTGGAAAGATCTTTTGTACTTGGGAGTGCATAGGTTAAAACACACTTAAGTTTTTGGTGTGTGATAGGGACGATGCTATTGTTTCTAATACTTTGATTTGGCTAAATTGCTAAACGATTTGATTGGTTTGATTCTATATGACCAGCTGGTAACAGGATACATCAATAGACTTAATCGAACAACTTTAGATCCTACTCACATCTCATCATATTCACCACAGACAAGCAAGATGAACAACAACAATAACATCCGCAACAACAACAATAACAACACCGGCAACAATGGTAACATCGGTAACAATGTGAACACTGATAATAATGACAATACAAATAATTTTCAACACACATGGAGGAAACAGGTGCTCATTGCGAGATTATTTGCAACCAAATAGGACTTGTTAGCCATCATGTATAATATTTCCTATCAACATCGGTCATTTTGAGATCAAACTAGGAATATTTCAGTTATGTCCAAAGTTTCATGGGTTGGATAGCACGAGGGCATATCTACACGACTACACCTCAGAGTTCAAGGAGGTTTGCTCCACTATTAACTTGTAGAATACTATAACAGAGCATTTGAAGTCGAAGCTATTTCCTTTCACTTCGAAGGATAAGACAAAAACCTGGCTCCATTCCTTAAGATCCAACTCTATTTCCTTTCACTCTGAAGGATAAGACAAAGACCTGACTCCATTCCTTAAGATCCAACTCTATTGATTGATGGGATGAAATGCAGAAGGAATTCCTTAAAAGTTTTTTCCATGCATCAAACTAATTTCCTGTGAAGAAAATTGTGAAGTTTCACCAGAAAGATAATGAGACCATCTTCACTTGTTGGGATAGGTTTAACAATTTCTACCATCATACCTGCACTACGGCTATGATATCTGGCAAATAGTGAGCACATTCTACCCAGGCTCGGATATACTTCTGAACAATTTTTGAGACAATATGCAATGATATTTTTCTAAATAAAATGCAGAGGAAGCATGGATTATTTGGATGTGTTGGCAAAAATTCCAGGGCATGGGAATGAGAAATATTGTCGATAAAGATCAACCAAGAAATGCTCCGATATTTCAATGCGATAGTTTACGATTTGGTGAGACAGAGGATGTTGCTGCTCGACTTACTACCCTCATTAAGAAATTAGATGACTTGATTCTAAGTAAGTCTAAAGCTGTAGAGCTAAAGAACAAGTGGAAGAAGTATATTAAAAACTCAGGTGTGCTCCTTTTTACCCTCCTATTCAATTTTACTCTCAATTGATTATGACCATATTAAAAATATTAAGGATAATGCATAATTTAGGTTGGAGGTGAGTTTTACATTCGATCACTATGATTTGAGGAAGTGATTTCATGGTACTTGATACATGTGCTATTTTTAGGGGTTTTTATTTTCTTTTAGGATTGTTATCTTTCTTTTAGGACTTTCTAGTTTGCTTTGAAAAAAATCCTGCAATAAATTGAACTAATTGCATGCAAACAAGTAACTTGGTCTTTGAAATCTGAAAGGAAAATTGATATTAAAATCTTAAAATCCTAAAGTGGAAACTAGAACACTGAAAAATTAATGCCTTCAAAACTTAGCATTCAGATATATGGATTTTTCATTCTTCTTGGAAATGGGAACGATATTTGTTACCCAATCATGATGTTATTCTTCTCGGATGAAACCAGATTGTATAAGCTTCTTTATATACACATACACTATGGTTACCGAGTAATTAGGCATATGTGCCTCACTAGGGATGGAAACAGAGATGGAAAACCTGCATCCGATCCGAGTCCAACGTAAATATTCGGGTATGGACCTCAATTTCATATCCATTAGTAATTATGGATCGGGTCAGGATTTATAAGCCAAATCCGAAAGTTTATCAAGTTTGAATGTAGATATGCTTATTATATCTAAATCCACTAATCTAATACCCTACAACAACAACAACTAAGCCTTTTATCCCAAGTATTTGGGGTAGGCTACATGAACCAAAAAAAGAATCACGTCGGATCAATCACTTTGATAGTCCTTCTCCATTCATTTCTATCAAGTAATATCTCCTCATTTAAACCTCGAGAATCCATATCTCCTCATTTAAACCTCTAGAATCCATATCTTATCGTATCACCTTCATTCATATTTTCTTCGGTATTCCCTTCGTTCTTTTAACTTGTCCTACATTGATAAATTGCTCTCGTCAAACTGGTGCATTTGTAAATCTACGTTGCATATGACCAAACCATCATAAGCGATTTTCTCACATCTTCTCATCGATGGGAGCTACACCTATCTTAGCACGAATATCTTCATTTCTCACTTTATCTTTTCTAGTATTGCCGCATATCCAGCAAAATATACACATCTCTGCTACACTTACACTAATCTAATACCCTATCTGAAATATTATAGAAGTCTAGTCCGAGATGATTGCATTACAATATAATGTCTTTCCATGATTATGGGGTTCGTTAATAATTTATTATAATAATCATATGGTAATAGCACAAGTGTTCTATTCAATTATTAGTGATAACTTTAATATTTTTTTTGTACTGCTTTTACGAAAATTTTATTTAGAAGTACTTAAATCCGATAGATATTCAAACCTAGCCCAAATTCGAATAAAGTAGATAAAGTTTGGATATACCTAGTGCGCAGTGGATTTGGATCGTGTATGAACACCTTAAAGCTTATTGGGTATGAATACAAGTACCATAGCTACTCGATCCAAGCCCAACCCTAACCCACTCCTATGCCTCTTGGAGCATCAGTATTCACAAAAAAGGTGATGAACATTTAAGAAAATAAAAGAATATGTATGAAAATTTGAATCTGAATTCCCACAGTAAATGAGCTAGATCATGATCACAAAGATACATAGGATACAGACACTCAAAATCGAAGGTGTAAAATAGGATTTACATTTCCATAATAAGATGATGAATTTGCTTGATTTGAGATTTGATTTTAGGATTGAAAGATTCTTAGAAAGCTATGAACTTGTTGATCAGTGATATTTTTTTTAGGAAACCAAAAATATTTTCTTTTTCCTCTACTTCTATATTTATTTTTCATTTATCCTTTTTAATTATTTTATTCCTTATTCCTTATTTGCTTTGATGTTTGTGGGCATCATTACTGTAAACCCTCATATTAAAATTCATTCACTAGAATAACCTAGGGATATAAAGACATACCACATGCTAAGTACAAGCGTGCGTGATCCCTACAAAATTGATTGAGGAGTTTTTCAATTTCTTTTAGTTTTATAGGACTTTTGTTTTTCTTCTAGGTTTTGGAGGAGTTTTACGTTTTCATGAATAATGGTTGCAAGATTGTTTTGACGCCAATATTCATAACGACTAGGGAGTGTGATTCAACTTCAATGTTGCATACAATTCATGCTATTTATGCCCCCATCATCTAGTTTATATGCTAATTTGAGTATTAAAGGAAATATATATAGAGTTTATAGAAAAGTGTTTTCTGTTAAAATGATATACATGTATTTATCATGTTTATAGGTACTAGTGCAATGGCCAAGAAGCAATCATATCGAAGATCAAAACGAGTGTGAGAAGTCATAAAAAATCAAGAAGTGGGGGCACAACTCATGACACTCGTGCCTACACATTAGCATGTCAGCAAGTAAAGGCATCGGTGCCCATATGTTGCCACCGATGCCTAAGTGATTTTCTGGAGTACCAAATGGTACCTCTGCAGTACCTCTATAGGGCACTGGTGCCTTCTTCCACTGAGGCTTAATGCCCGATAGGGAGCCATAAGTGCCCTCGTCCAATCCCAAAAACTAAAATTACTAACTCTTTAGGGCACCAGTGCTTTACTGTAATTCTTCGAAAAAAATTTCATACTAGACACCGGTGCCCCCAATGGAGCCCACCAGTACCCTCAATACATTGTCCTTTCTGATCAAGATCGAACTTGGGCATTGGTTTGAATTGTTTGAAGATCTTGTACCTAAGATCTGTTTTGAAGGCTCCAGATTTAGAAAGCTGGCTAATAATATAAGTATTATGTAAATTATTTTTATATGGATACTCTATTACGAGTATTCTCTTTTTTTTTTCATTTTTCTAGAATATTATAGTGAGATTAAGATATTATTTTGTGAAACTTACGTGAAAGATTATTTTATGAAATCAAAGATGATGTTTCTTTCTCGAATCATGAGCAACTAATCTCCTTTTTCCCAAGAATTGAGGAGATGCCCCTAGATGTAATCTGGTTTGGCTAAAAATTTCAACTATACTATATGGTTTTAGTTGTTCATTATTTCTTACTAAAGATTCTTATCTTTTGGATGTTAAAGGTGATCATTCAATTATTTGATAGCTATATTTTAAGAGTACAGATCTTACCTTTTGATATCTCATAGACACTAAGCATAAGTTATATTTAGGATTTGAGGATTTTATTCATCTTATCAAGAGTGTATACTTAGATTATTATTCGAATTAAATCACAAGGGTTTTAACAAATAAAGATTGAGTCATTGATAAAATCTAAATTTTGAAAAATGAAAATATTTGAAAAAAAAAAAGAAGTTCACGATTTATATTTTTTTATTAGGTTAGACTAAAAGTGATTCACATAGTTATCAAAGAAGTTTTTGCCAACCATGAGACAAATTAGAGAGCATTCTTTTGGTCTAGCCCCTCTCCATACTACCACTCTCTGTTATTCACTGCTTATTCCATCGTAACTCTTCTCTATAGTTTTACTCATAAACAGAATTAACCTTGTGAAGAAAGATCTCAAGTTTTCTACCAAGTACTGACTGAATGTAACGCATCAACCGGTGACACTATTGGTGCCAAGGTAAGCATCACACACGATCCTAAATATATTTTAGGTAGTTTTATATGATTTGTGTAGGCAGATATGTTCATTTGACATCTGATAATGGTATCTGATATAACATTTGGTTTAGTAACTATCATGATGTATCCAATGATATATGATATCTAAAATGGAATTCTTTTACAAATATACCACTGACAATTGATATTTGAAACATTGCCTATGTGGTCGTCTAGCATTGCATAGGCAAACAACTATGGAAAAGAAAAGGAAGAATTAAAGGAGACTTTGTTTGAAAAATGTGAATACATAGTGTACTACAAATGCATACGATCATCTTATTTCTACAAGACACCAAGCAGAGAAGTTTATTAATGATGGTCTAAAATTTATTTAATGACTAACGATCCAAACCTTTTACTTATTGCTAATTTCCTTTATCCCTTGCTTCTAAATATGCATAACTCAACAAGATATCAACACTTATACAGACCTTGATAGTATTTGCAAAAGCATTGAATAGAAATTAGAGGGAATCTTCCTAAAATTCTCTTTATCAAAGATTATTGGTAGAGATGAGACTACCTCTATTGACGATTTTTTTGTGAAAAAAAAAGAGGGCTGACCCGTGGAAATATTAAAAAGAAATCCTTATAAAATTTAAATGCAGACTTCCTAAAGTCGCGTTTTCCTTCCATAGTATTAAGAAGTGAAAAATCTCTCCAACAACAACAAAAAAATGCGAACCTCAAAAGCCTTGAAAATGGCTAAGAAATAAAAATGTGGATCCTCATCCAGAGAGATCCGCAGAGAGTTTCTAAGAGTCGCGTTTTGTGCTCAAAACATTGAAAATATAAGATTACTCCTTTTTATCCTCAAATGCGGTCTAAATAAGTAAAAATAATTGCTAAAAAGTAAAGTGTGGATCCTTGTCCCGAGAGATCTGCACGGACCGTTAGAGCCGCGTTTTAAAAACGCAGATCTAACCCACGTCTCAAACGTAACACTGTGTTGTGACTCTAAAGACTTATAAAACTAAAACTAAACCCTTTTTAATAGAAACGCGGGTCTAGTTACATAAGAGATATATTTAAGAATTCAAACGCAGATTATCAATCATATAGAGATCCGCGTTTTACCCCTCCTAAACTCAAGATTAGAACTAAATATAATTAAAACGCGAACCCCAGAGGGTCGTGTTTTACTCCATAGTGTTGGATGATAAAAATTATCCTTGTTGACACCCAAATACGGGTCTGGACATACCACACAAGCTGCAAAGAGCTAAAATGCGAATTTAAAGGCTGAGATCCGTGTTTCAGTTACAAATCCAGAGGATTTAAGATTTCAATTACAAATCGTCAATTAAGAAGCCTATTAATTGGATAGTTACACCAATTCAAAAGTCTCTAGACCTTTATAAATAGCCAAAAGGTGAGCTGAAAAGGAGATTGGATTATCTCCACTTTGAGCATGTGCTAGAAAACCAGAGTTCTTTTCATCCAAGAGATTTGCAAAGACTGCCAACTCAAGAGTTCGTGTTCGGATCGTCAATAAAGAGCAAGATCGTCATTCACAGATACAACAGAATCCAGCTTTAAATAAAAAAAATCACTTTCCTTATCGTCTGTAAACTGGAAACAGTTCATATTGTAACTTTCATATTAAAGTTCAATAAAATTCCAATTTCCATGACAAACAGAAGATTAACAACTCCACTGGGGAGTCGCCAATATCAACACAACAATCAGCTATCAACACTTGTACAAACCTTAATAGTATTTGCAAAAGCATTGAATAGAAATTAGAGGGAATCTTCCTAAAAATTCTCTTTATCAAAGATTATTGGTAGTGTAATGACCCAGAATTATAAAATTCAAATAATAATAATAATAAACAAGATATTTACCTAACAAATCTGATTTTTTCTTTTAACTTGTAATTATTTAATACTAACTAACTAGATAATAATAGATTTAGTAGGTTTAGATTTGATATTTTGTTTAGATTTGATAGATTTCGTAGGTTTAGATTTGATCCTAGGGTAATAATAATAAAATAAATAATAATAATAAAATAAATAATAATAATAATAAAATAAATAATCATTATGATAATAACAAAAAAGACAGCGGAGAGAACTTTTCCCGCTGAACGCAGGAGAAAGAGAGAGAGAGGAGAAAGGAAGGAAGAAAATAAAATAAAATAAAAAAATGGGATATTGCAATTAATTTCCGGAGCGGCATTCTTGAGGCAAGTGCTAAAACCCTTGACCTACTATCACTTGTGTATGATGAATTTGTTTAGGTTTTGATTATATTGATCTCTCGCTTAGTACTATTATGATAATCTTTGTAAGGTCAATATATATATATATATATATATATATATATATATATATATATATATATATATATATATATATATATATATATATTCTTTTTCATTCTGGTAGTAGAATATTATCTTTTGTGATTTAGCTGGATCTTCAAATAAATAGTTTGTCCTTGAATTAGAATTATAGGACTTTTTAGAAAGCTACGTTATTCTAACATTGATTTATTAGAAATATAAATAGTGATCTAGTGAGAATAAAAGAAGCTGATAAAACAATAGTAATTTTAAAGTCAAGATTAAATTGCTGGAACATTAAAAAGAAACTGTAAGCAAATAGAATACAAAAGAAAAAAAAGAACTAAGTATAAGAAAGTGTAGTAATAATAAAATGCAAAGCAAACCTATAATAGCTAAAAGTTCGAAACAATGAGACTAAGAATAGATTAGTGAGATTGTAAAGATTAAACATAAACATATTAGTATGTATAAAAAGTAAAATAGAATGTGGTGAGTGTGATATATGAAATGATAAGAACTAGTAAAATAAAATTAAAATAGTATAAACTTTGAATTAAAGAGTAGTAAGATAGAAAAGAGGCAAAAAGCACTGCGATAAGTGACATTAAGAACAGAGAGTCATATAAACTAGATAAATCAATTTTGGAGAATAGTTAAGAGCAAAGTAAAAGACAAGTCAATGCAAAATGATACAAAAAAAAAAAAAAAAAAAATAGTGATATGAAACGTAACAGTAGAAAAAAAAATGATATTATAAGTAATAGGTACGTAAAAGTGAAAGTAACAATAAATAAGTAAAGAAGAGTCGTAGTGAAGCAGGATAAAGTAGATATGCAAATTAGAAGAGTAGTATAATTGGTGTAATAGTAGACTGCCTGTCCAGTGAACAGAACTGCAGTTCTGTTCTCTGCAGAAAAAAAAGGAGGCGATGCATATGTACTTCGTGTTTCAAACCGTGCGTGCATGGGATGTGTGAGTGAATAACAAATAGTATATGATAGTATGGTATCTTTGTGATCAGCCCATGGTGTTCAAGTGTGAACAGTCACAATCACACGTACGCTAGCTCTTAGTATTAGTTGTGACAAAATACATAACGTGAAATTTTTAATACTTTAGAATAGTTGTTATAATTTATTTCTTAGTTCTGTTAGTTGATAGCATTTTAGTTATTTGAAAATTATTGTCATTTTATTTATTTATTTATTTACTTATTTATTTTGTGATTTTTCTTATTATTGTTTTTGTCCAAATGTTGACAAAACCGTACATGCCTCTCTAAGTTCTCTGTAGTTTCACACATCATTATATCTTAATTTTTCTGCATGGCTGTGAAAATTTATATAATTAAAATATATAATTAATTCATGGGATTAAGAGGGAATTCGAAGAAGGAATTGTACACATATTTTAGGAGTTTAATATCCTTGAGGTTGTATAACCGAATTTAGGGATCCAACCATGGGGGTTCTGGGTGATTACTGGATCACCATCAGTATATAGGGCTGTGCACTTGGAGTTTATGCTCATCAAAGTTCATGTTCATTAGTACCTAGAGGTATGTCCTGGGGCAGTACCAGGAATCATGACCGTGGTCCCGGGTATGCACGGGATACTAGTAAAACATATGTCACACTACTTCTGACAGTTCCAAATAAATAAACAAATAATAATATAGTATACATATTCATTTGTTATATTGGTCTCTGTTACAAGATTATTCATGACATGTATAAACAGATGTACTTTCTGACTATTATCATGTTCAAAATATCTATAGTTAGATTCATGTTCTATTTCATTCTAAAGACTTATACTTCATCAATTTTATCATGACTTTTAGTATTTTTAATTAGTTTCATACTTTGCTCACACATGTAAATATATTTATATACATAGCGTGCCTATATATTATTATGTTCCTCCTATAGTACTTGCTAGGTCGTTCTAACGATCCTAATTTGGCACATCCAGATAATTTGCAGGATACTGAAGGAGAGCATCCACCACAGCTAGAGCAGCATTTCATAGAGTTAGCAGACAGTTAGTTGTGATTTCATTATATGGTATCATTTAGGAGATCTTTTATTTCAATTCTTTCAATCTTTTCCTTGTTTCCAAAACTCAAATTTGAAGTTGTAATAAGTGCTACCCTTCTTTGGATCTTTATTGATCTATTTAATATTTTATTAGAATAAAAAGAGTTTGTTTATTGTCTTCCCATTTTTTTTCCTCAGTGCATATATATGTGGTTTAGTGGCGGTAACATTCAGTTTTATTAAAAGTATTTTAGACTTGGCGTATTTATTTATAATACGTCGCCGAACGCTACCCGTATCTTGGGTGCGGGGCGTTACAGTTGGTATCAGAACCAAGATTCGACGCTCACTTCAAGCTAAAAACCTTAAACTAGGTTACTGCCACAAATACATATGCATGAAATACAATTATCTTTGATTCTTATTCTCGTCTGATTTTTCCGATTCTTTATATTTTACCATTTCGTCACCCAATTTAATCCAAATCCTTCACCTTTCAGAGAAATGGCCAGCCGTCGCATCACTCCCTCCCGCATTCCTTCACAAGCTGAAGATCCCAATATGATGGAGTTGCTTAAAGGACTTATTGAGAATCAACAACTGAGATATTGCGACAGGAGTTAGTAGCTTCTAGACAGAAGACGGACAGTGTGTCAGATTTCAGAAAGTTGAATCCGTCACCTTTTTATGGAACTGAGGAACCCATGAAGGCAGAACAGTGGCTGGTGGACACCGAGAATCTGTTGGGTGCGGCACGAGTAGTGGATGGAGACCGTGTGGAGGTGATAAAGATACAATTTATGGACATTGCTCGCACATGGTGGTTGGCCGAGGAAAATCGGTTGGCAAAACCGATAATATGGGAGACCTTTAAGGAGAGCTTCTATACGAGATTCTTCCCCCAGACGGTACAGTGGGATCTGGAACAGCAGTTTATCTATTTGAAACAAGGAAACTGAACAGTAGATGATTACGTGGCGGAATTTGTCAGATTGAGCAGGTTTGCCTCATTGTTAGTGACTCAAGAAATAGATAGGGCTCGAAGGTTTCAGAATGGATTGAATTTTGAGATTCAGGAACGCATAGCCACCCCACAGTTTGAAACCTATGCTCAAGTTTTGAATGCTGCAAGGGTGCAAGAGCAGATAGCGGATAGGAAAAGAAAAATTCATGTAGGGTCCTAGAAAAGGAGTATGAGTCAGATGACCGGAAGTACTAAGGGTGCTCTAGCACCACCAACATGATCAGAATGTAGTTTGCAACTACTGTCTCTGACCTGGGCATGTTCAAAAGGACTGCAGACGAGCCCACAACTTGTGCTTGATATGTGGCTCGGCGGATCATCAGATTGGAGGGTGTCCATGGCGACGAGAGACAGATGACATTGCCAGAGCACCAGCATCACAGCAACAACAACAGAGACTTGCAGCACCCCCTCAACAGCAAAGGTTACAGGTGCCACCTCAGCAGAGACATACGGGATCTAATCCGAGGGGTTCCGCACTGGTCACTAAGCAACAGGCTTTCCAAAGGGCTCAGGCAGTAGGAAACCAGAGGCAAGAACATGCTTTTACACTGACGTCAGAATAGGCCAGTGGGAACAGTGATGTGGTGACAGGTACTATCTTAGTGCATGCTACACCAGCATTTATATTATTTGATTCTGGCGTATCTCATAGTTTTACATCATCTACATTTGTTTTCCGCCATTGCATTCCTTGTGATAATTTATCTGCAGGTTAGAATATTAATACTGGGAATGGGATAATTTTATCCTGTAAAGAGCGTAAATTATGCCCTATAGTTATTTGTGCAAGGGAATTATATGCGAACCTTTTGGTAATTGATTCTGCGGGGTTTGATATCATTCTGGGAATGGATTGGCTAAGTACATTCTATGCAGTGATAGATTGTAGAAAGAGAAGTGTGATATTCAAAATTCCTAGGCATCCGGAGTTTGAGTTTCTTGGTGGCAGTAAATCTTTGGAGCCAGCCATGTTTAGAGCAAAGCCGAGAGGAAGGGTTCTCACAACTTTAGATGCTCAGGATATGCGGACCCCAGTGGTGTGTGAGTATTTGGATGTTTTTCCTGAAGAATTGCCTGGGTTGCCTCCAGAGAGAGAGGTGGAATTTGCTATAAATATTATACCTGGTACAGTACATATTTCTAAGGCACCTTATCGAATGGGACCTGCAGAGCTGGCAGAAGTGAAAAGGCAATTGGAGCAGTTGAAGGGCTTGGGTTTCATTCAGTCGAGTACGTCACCGTGGGGAGCTCCGGTTCCCTTGGTAAACAAGAGTGATGGTAGCAAAAGACTTTGCATTGACTACAGAGAACTGAACCGAGTCACAATTAAGAACAAATATCTGATGCCTCGGATTGATGATCTGTTTGATCAACTTGGTGGAGCCAAGGTATTTTCTAAGCTAGACCTTAGATCTGGATATCATCAAGTGCGTGTGAAGGCAACGGATGTCCAGAAAACTGCATTCAGAACCCATTATGGTCACTATGAATTTTTGGTGATGCCATTTGGTGTGACAAATGCTCCAGCAGTATTTATGGATGTGATGAATAGGGTGTTCGCACCATATCTGGATCAGTTTGTGGTAGTTTTTATTGATGATATTTTGATTTATTCTAAGACTCGGGAAGACCACGAAACGCATTTGAGAACAGTGTTGTAGACTCTAAGAAAAGAGACTTTTTGAAAAATTAAGTGTGAGTTCTGATTGGACAGAATATCTTTTCTGGGACACAGTCTCAGCTGAACGAATCTCAGTAGATCCCAAAAAGGTGGAGGCAGTGAGGAATTGGCCCATTCCCAAGTTAGTGACGGAGGTGAGAAGTTTTCTCGGACTGGCAGGGTATTATCGGAGATTTGTGCAGAACTTTTCTAAAATAGCAGGACCTCTGACTAAATTGATGCATAAGGGAGAGAAGTATATATGGACTGATGAATGTAACAATGCATTTGAAGAACTAAAGCAAAAATTGACTACCGCACCAATATTAGCAATACCAGATGGATCCGGAGGGATGGTGGTATATAGTGATGCATCGGGAAGGGGGTTAAAATGTGTCCTTATGCAGAATGGTAGGGTAATTGCCTATACCTCAAGACAGCTTAAACCTCATGAAAAGAATTATCCTACACATGATTTGGAGCTGGCAGCAGTTATCTTTGCCTTGAAGATCTGGAGGCATTACCTATTGGGAAATAAAGTAGAAATTTATACTAATCATAAGAGTTTAAAATACATATTCACTCAGAAGGAGATTAATATGAGACAGAGAAGGTGGTTAGAATTAATGGCTGATACGATATAGATTTGCAATATCCCGGTAAAGTCAATGTCGTACCAGGTGCATTGAGTAGAAGGCCAATAACTATGTATCTTACACAATAGAAGGAGTTAGTAAAGGATATGATGAATTTGGGTTTGGCAGTGATTGTACCTGGGACTTCGAAGCAGTTGACGGTAATGAAAATTCAGTCTAGTTTAAAAGAGATCAAAATAGCGCAGGAAGGGGACAATCAACTTCAAAAGATTCGAAAACAGGTGGAGACAGGTTTAAGGTCAGATTTTTCCATTCATGGTGATGGATCCCTTACTTATGGCAATAGGTTGTGTGTACCTAAGGGAGATGTTAGGCAACAGGTGTTGGAAGAAACTCACAGTTCTGCATATTCGATACATCCAGGAAGCACCAAGATGTACAAGGATCTAAAGCAACAATTTTGGTGGAATGGAATGAAGAGAGAAATAGCTGGTCATGTATCAAAGTGCCTGGTGTGTCAGCAGGTTAAAGCCGAACATCGCAGAACAGGAGGACTTCTTCAACCACTTCCTATACCCGAATGGAAGTGGGAGAGGATAACCATGGATTTTGTGACAGCACTTCCTCGTAGCTCAAAGGGAAACAATGTTATATGGGTTATAGTGGATCGACTCACGAAGTTGGCTCACTTTATACCATTCCGTATAAGTCAGAGCACGGAGATTTTAGTTGATCGCTGTATCCGAGAAGTGGTCAGATTGCACGGAGTTCCAGTTGAGATTATATCAGATAGAGATACTAGGTTCAGATCATAATATTGGACGAGGTTACAGGAAAGTTTGGGCAGCCGGCTGAGTTTTAGCACTTCTTATTATTCAGAGACGGATGGACAATCAGAAAGAACAATACAGATACTAGAGGACATGTTGAGGGCATGCATGATGGACTTTGGTGGATCTTGGGAGGACCACTTGCATTTGGTAGAATTCTCATATAATAACAGTTATCAGGCAAGTATCAAGATGGCTCCATTTGAAGCATTATATGGGAGGAAGTGTAGATCGCCTTTGTGTTGGGATGATGTGAGTGAGAGGAGACTTCTTGGACCTGAGTTAGTAACTCAAATGGTAGATAAGATCAAAGTGGTGAGGGGGCATCTCAAGACAGCACATGATCGATAGAAGAGTTGGGCAGATCAACATCGAAGACCTTTGGAATTTGAGGTTGGTGATAAAGTATTCCTCAAAATATCACAGACTCGTGGAGTTATTCGTTTCGGCAGGCGAGGGAAGTTCGGACCACGATTCATTGGGCCATTTGAAATTGTGGAAAGGGTGGGGGAAGTGGCTTACAAGTTGATGCTACCCTCGTTTTTAGAAGGGGTGCACGATGTATTTCATGTATCACAATTGAGGCGTTATGTTTCAGACGCAAGTCATGTCTTGGATTATTCGGAATTGGAATTGGATGTGGACTTGTCCTTCAATACTAGGCATGTTGCGATTCTAGACCGACAAGAGAAAATACTAAAAAATCGGTCAATTCCACTAGTTTTAGTTGCTTGGGACCGATATTCACGGGGAGATGCTACTTGGGAGCGCGAGGATGATGTTCAAAAAGAATATCCATACCTTTTTACCAATGCAAGTAAATTATTCTTCCCGTATTTTAAAATTTCGAGAACGAAATTTTCTTTTAAGGTTGGTAGATTGTAATGACCCAGAATTATAAAGTTTAAAATAATAATAATAATAATAATAATAATAATAAACAAGATATTTACCTAAGAAATCTGATTTTTTTCTTTTAACTTGTAATTATTTAATACTAACTAACTAGATAATAATAGATTTAGTAGGTTTAGATTTGATATTTTGTTTAGATTTGATAGATTTGGTAGGTTTAGATTTGATCCTAGAGTAATAATAATAAAATAAATAATAATAATAAAATAAATAATAATAATAAAATAAATAATCATAATGATAATAATAAAAAAGACAGCGGAGAGAACTTTTCCTACTGAACGCAGGAGAAAGAAAGAGAGAGGGAGAAAGAGAGAGAGAGGAGAAAGGAAGGAAGAAAATAAAATAAAATAAAAAATGGGATATTGCAATCAATTTCCGGAGCGGCATTCTTGAGGCAAGTGCTAAAACCCTTGACCTTCTCTCACTTGTGTATGATGAATTTGTTTAGGTTTTGATTATATTGATCTCTCGCTTAGTACTATTATGATAATCTTTGTAAGGTCAATATATATATATATATATATATATATATATATATATATATATATATATATATATATATTCTTTTTCATTCTGGTAGTAGAATGTTATCTTTTGTGATGTAGCTGGATCTTCAAATAAATAGTTTGTCCTTGAATTAGAATTTTAGGACTTTTTAGAAAGCTACGTTATTCTAACATTGATTTATTAGAAATATAAATAGTGATTTAGTGAGAATAAAAGAAGCTGATAAAACAATAGTAATTTTAAAGTCAAGATTAAATTGCTGGAACATTAAAAAGAAACTGTAAGCAAATAGAATACAAAAGAAAAAAAAGAACTAAGTATAAGAAAGTGTAGTAATAATAGAATGCAAAGCAAACCTATAATAGCTAAAAGTTCGAAACAATGAGACTAAGAATAGATTAGTGAGATTGTAAAGATTAAACATAAACATATTAGTATGTATAAAAAGTAAAATAGAATGTGGTGAGTGTGATATATGAAATGATAAGAACTAGTAAAATAAAATTAAAATAGTATAAACTTTAAATTAAAGAGTAATAAGATAGAAAAGAGGCAAAAAGCACTGCAATAAGTGACATTAAGAACAGAGAGTCATATAAACTAGATAAATCAATTTTGGAGAATAGTTAAGAGCAAAGTAAAAGACAAGTCAATACAAAATGATACAAAAAAAATAAATAAATAAAAATAGTGATATGAAACGTAACAGTAGGAAAAAAAATGATATTATAAGTAATAGATACGTAAAAGTGAAAGTAACAATAAATAAGTAAAGAAGAGTCGTAGTGAAGCAGGATAAAGTAGATATGCAAATTAGAAGAGTAGTATAATTGGTGTAATAGTAGACTGCCTGTCCAGTGAACAGAACTGCAGTTCTGTTCTCTGCAGAAAAAAAAGGAGGCGATGCATGTGTACTTCGTGTGCGTGCATGGGATGTGTGAGTGAATAACAAATAGTATATGATAGTATGGTATCTTTGTGATCAGCCCATGGTGTTCAAGTGTGAACAGTCACAATCACACGTACGCTAGCTCTTAGTATTAGTTGTGACAAAATACATAACGTGAAATTTTTAATACTTTAGAATAGTTGTTATAATTTATTTCTTAGTTCTGTTAGTTGATAGCATTTTAGTTATTTGAAAATTATTGTCATTTTATTTATTTATTTATTTACTTATTTATTTTGTGATTTTTCTTATTATTGTTTTTGTCCAAATGTTGACAAAACCGTACATGCCTCTCTAAGTTCTCTGTAGTTTCACACATCATTATATCTTAATTTTTCTGCATGGCTGTGAAAGTTTATATAATTAAAATATGTAATTAATTTATGGGATTAAGGGGGAATTCGAAGAAAGAACTGTACACAAATTTTAGGAGTTTAATATCCTTGAGGTTGTATAACCGAATTTAGGGACCCAACCATGGGGGTTCTGGGTGATTACTGGATCACCATCAGTACATAGGGCTGCGCGTTTGGAGTTTATACTCATCAAAGTTCATGTTCATTAGTACCTAGCGGTATGTCCTGGGGCAGTACCAGAAATCATGGCCGTGGTCTCGGGTATGCATGGGATACTCGTAAAACATATGTCACACTACTCCTGACAGTTCCAAATAAATAAACAAATAATAATATAGTATACATATTCATTTGTTATATTGGTCTCTGTTACAAGATTATTCATGACATGTGTAAACAGATGTACTTTCTGACTATTATCATGTTCAAAATATCTATAGTTAGATTCATGTTCTATTTCATTCTAAACACTTATACTTCATCAATTTTATCATGACTTTTAGTATTTTTTTTTAGTTTCATACTTTGCTCACACATGTAAATATATTTATATACATAGCGTGCCTATATATTATTATGTTCCTCTTATAGTACTTGCTAAGTCGTTCTAATGACCCTGGTTTGGCACGCCCAAATAATTTGCAGGATACTGAAGGAGAGGATCACCACAGCTGGAGCAGCATTTCATAGAGTTAGCAGACAGTTAGTTGTGATTTCATTATATGGCATCATTTAGGAGATCCTTTATTTCAATTCTTTCAATCTTTTCCTTCTACTTTGGTTTGTTATTTCCAAATCTCAAATTTGAAGTTGTAATAAATGCTATCCTTCTTTGGATCTTTATTGATCTATTTAATATTTTATTGGAATTAAAAGAGTTTGTTTATTGTCTTCCCATTTTTTTTCCTCAGTGCATATGTATGTGGTTTAGTAGTGGTAAGTAGTAACATCAGTTTTATTAAAAGTATTTTAGGCTTGACGTATTTATTTATAATACGTCGCCGAATGCTACCCGCATCTTGGGTGCGGGGCGTTACAGGTAGAGATGAGACTACCTCGAGAAGACATCATATTGATCAAAGAATACGAAGAATATATTCCTAGATTGAGTGGTTGTTGAGACGAATCCCCCAGTTTAATCTCGAAACACCCAATATCAACACATCACATCAAGATAGAAACACAATCACAAGAGAACGAACATCAAGATCTACATATGTCGTTCAGCCAACCAAATTCGACCCACATCCACAAGGCACAATGAGATGGATCTTGTATACGAGAACAATGTTACAAAAAGACATCCAAATATCTCTCTACCTCTCTAATTCACCATAGTTTTCTTCTCTCATAACTATCACAGAGCCCCTTGTGGCATCTCATTCCTCATATAAGATGCATGCATGCATGCATGCACATACACACATACATACATATGTACGTACGTACGTACATACATACATACATACATACATCACACACATACAAACATGCATATATGTATGTAGTGCTACAATTCAAGCCCAAGTAAGATAGCACTATCTTCATCTATGTAGTGTCCCGAACCAAATAAAATGTTGGTCATCTGGTCCAGTGTCTAACTAGGACTCATTACAACAACAACAACAACAACAAAGCCTTTTATCCCAAGTATTTGGGGTAAACTTCATATCATAATATGTGACAATGTTTTACGTTGGCTCTAACTAGGACTCATTGTGATCCTTAATCACACTTGCATACTCAATGGATACAAGAGACAAACCTAATAATTGATGTTTTTGGGTTAGAATGGTTTTAAGTTTTGTGATTAAACCCATCATGCTGCCAAGGTGACCAATATGAAACTCAACAAAAGTATCGAAGACCAGGTTGTGGTCCAAGAGGAAATGAAGTCGGTATGAAGGCCGTAGTGCTAGGGGTAACTTTATGTCTGATTTCCCACAAACTGCCACGTGGATGTTAGTAACCATCGTACAAAGATGGTTGTTGGTTTAGACCAAAATCGAGATTGTTTATGGATGGTTGGTGCTCAGGACCTACAATTCCCGTAGATGATTGAGGTATACTCACAATAAAGGGAGAGATTATTAAATGTTCATATATATAAATATAGTCTCACATTGGATAGAAAAAGATTAGTTCATAGGTTTAAATAGAAAATTCGGACTAGTACCTATAAAATTAAAACTTTGGATCATCTTGGTTCTCAGCTTTATATAAAACCCATCGTGCTCCTAAGGCGGCTTAATATTCTCCCCAACAAAGGTGAATATTAGTTATAAGGAAAATGATAAAGAACATGGGATAGATCTGTACCTGTGATGACTGAGAAGATACTTCTATGGTCTTTTGCTGGCTCTCCCTGGAGCAATAGTAAGAATATAGGATCATTCCAATTAACGCTACAAAAATTCCACAGATATTTCTCCAGCTAAATGGGTCTCGAAGTAAAACATAGCCGAATGCCAGAACCAAGCAGGTTTTCAAATGACCCAAAACTTGATAGGTGACTGGCGATGTCTTTCCGATTACAAGAAACGTGCTGAAGTTGACAGATACTGATATCAAGCAAGACAGCACAATGAAGAACTGCATTCAAATTATACAATGATGAGAGATCACATTACAAAGAGAGAAGCAAAAAAGAGCAAATAAAAATTAAAAATTTCACGTACCAGGACTTGAGGTGTATACTTGAATGCAAAAACATTCAAATTCGTAAGAAGCCCATCAAGGAATGGACCAATAATGAAGAGGGTCAGTGCTTGGTAAGGGCAAGACTGATACAAGAGCTGGGTTGAGGAGACTTTAAACCTTTTCTGAATTGTGTTGGTCATCTGATAATAGCTGGTTAAGGTTTCAATTTTCACATATGAAATACAATAAAACTAGTATTTTCTTCATAAGACTATAAATACAGATCCAAAGAGGTAGTAATACTAAAATCGACCCACTGCATCATTCTCATACAATAGATGATGCTACATGATTGTCAACTCTATTTGTTACATCTTTTCTTTACAATGGACACGTAAAATCAGATCCCATAACTCCAAAGTTTAATGTATGAAAATGGTGCCCTGTGGCTCACTGGTATCAGGAAACACCTAATATATGGAATGTGAAGTTGGTCAAGGACATGAAAAGTTACCAGAGCACGATAACCATACTAGCACTGGCATCAAAATGCCAAAATAACATAATAATTATGTTTGAGATAGTAGACCCACAGAGCTTTCCAGTGGGCTACTTCTTAATTTCTTTATTCCTAGCTCAATAAAATTTAATACAACATAGAATTTGTCAGCAAAACAGAATGTATTTGCTATTGAACCTACTCAAGATATAATGCAACTGTTGGGCTGAGAGCTTTCTTTCTTGTTCAAAATGTTCACCTGATTTTTTTTATGACCATACAGAATGCCACGTTTTTTTACTATGCAAAATATAAAGTATCTAAATACCAAATCGAGCAACCTCTCGAAATAAATACCAAATTGAGCATCACCTTGCCAATATGAAAATTGATGATTGTAGTCACAGAAGAACTTCAACCCAATTCATCATGATGAAGGTAAATTGTTAAAAGGATACAATTTGAGCAATGCAAGTTGTAAGAACTGCAAGCAGTGATAAAATAGATCCCAGTACATTGAGTTGCAGATCCGTCACAGTCGCAATGCCAACACCGACAAGAAGGATGGTAAGCGAGAACTGGATACTCTTACTGCAAAAGGTAGCAAAATAATCACTGTGCATAATCAACAAACTAGAGACAGAACATGAGATGTGTAATATACATTACAAAAGATTACGCAATAAAAAATTATAAAGAGGACTTATGTTTAAAAATCCACGTACATATTAAAAAAAGAAGGGATAAGATGTGTAACCATCCATCTAAGTTTCCTAATTAATCTCTAACCCTAACTCTGATACATGGTATCGAGCTAATCCTTGCTCTAATCATCTTCTTCATCCAAATAACTCATCTCCGGCATCGATTCACCTGATAACCTCTGACTTGATTTTCCAATTTCAACCTCCTACAACCATCGATATTCAACTTCAATTTCCCATCTTGACTTCAATTTGAACTTCGGCTCCTGCATCGTCAACAAACTTCAATTCTTAACCTCTGACATCGACATCAAACTCTTTCTGACTTCAACTCTATAATTCGACCCCGACATCGAACTCCGATATCGACAACAACACCGATTCCAACATTCGACTTCGACATCACATCGAACTTCGACCTTAACTCCAACATCTGACTTCAACATTGCAATTGACTTCGCTTCGACGATGACCAATATGGACAATGACTTCATCTTCGACTTCCATTCGATGTCGACAACTTCATCTTCATTGTCTCTTCTTACTATAGCCATCTTCGCCATCAAATGCCCTCTCCCTCTCCTCTGTAATCAATTCTTATCATGACCAAATATGAGAGACTAATTTAGCCAAAATAAACTCTGCTATTGCTCTCTTCTTGCAGCAACACAGAGCAAAAGAAAAAAAAAAGGAGGTTTCTTAGCTTATTTTATCCATTCTTGCCTTATGGGTATATGGAAAGTTCAATGAGTAGCATGATGAAAGCATAACTTCAAGTTAGAAAGTTATTTTGTATTTGGAGGATCCAGAGTTCGGTTACAGTGTGAGGGTGATGATTGGTGATTATTAATATGGCGGCTTCGCCGAGTATAACATAACTAAAACTACTTATTCTAGAATTATTAGTAGTAAGATTACTGATAAGAAAGTAAATGAGGATAGTTGTCTCCAGTAGAGAAAAATTGTTGAAATTAATTTAACCAACAAGGAGAAAGGATCACCTGTATATGGATCCTCCTAGCTCTAATAAGGATAGTAGAAAGAGAGAATGCTCTCTATTTGGCCAGTTGTTGAATATTATGGAACCAAAAATATAAGATTTGGTGATACATACATCTTACAATGAAGGAAATATGGAACTGTCTCGAGAAGTTGCATTCAGATAGAAATAATCTTATCCGAGTTTTGATGTCATTCGAGAGATGTTTCAGAGTGAGAAGGGTAACAAAACTTTATCTCAACATTATGCAGATGCCAACAAAGTTTATGAGGAGTTGAAGTTATTATTTCCTATTCCATAAGATCTGAAGAAGATGCAAAAGCATAAGACCAGCTAGCAGTGCTCAATTTTCTAGGGAATTTGCAATCAGAATACACTCATGCACGCGCACACAGGTGATAGGTAGTTCCGCAGTTTACTCTCTATCCAAGATATATCGATTTATTGGAAATATTTTTTGGGAGGAATTACAGAATCCTACTGGGAACAATCAACTCTAGTCATTCAATAGGAGCCATTTGTAACTACCAGTGGCAATCAGTGATGAGTGATGAGGCTGTTTTGGTGGCGGTAGGGGAGATTTTGGCTGTGGAGACAATATTGGCTCTACAGTAACAAGGTGGTTATTCTGGCGATGATAGAGGAGAGTTTGGCTGAGGTTGCCAGTTTGATGGTAGAAGAAAATTTGGTTGTGGTGCAAAAAAATTAGCAAGATATGAGGACCAACTATAACTATTGGGAGATCAGCCACAAGAAAAACAGCTATCATAATTATACGTAATGACCATTCAAGTGCTCAATTTTCTAGGGAATTTGCAATCAGAATACACTCATGCACGCACACACAGGTGATAGGTAGTTCCGCAGTTTACTCTCTATCCAAGATATATCGATTTATTGGAAATGTTTTTTGGGAGGAATTACAGAATCCTACTGGGAACAATCAACTCTAGTCATTCAATAGGAGCCATTTGTAACTACCAGTGGCAATCAGTGATGAGGCTGTTTTGGTGGCGGTAGGGGAGATTTTGGCTGTGGAGACAATATTGGCTCTACAGTAACAAGGTGGTTATTCTGGCGATGATAGAGGAGAGTTTGGCTGAGGTTGCCAGTTTGATGGTAGAAGAAAATTTTGTTGTGGTGCAAAAAAATTAGCAAGATATGAGGACCAACTATAACTATTGGGAGATCAGCCACAAGAAAAACAGCTATCATAATTATACGTAATGACCATTCAAGTGCTCAATTTTCTAGGGAATTTGCAATCAGAATACACTCATGCACGCACACACAGGTGATAGGTAGTTCTGCAGTTTACTCTCTATCCAAGATATATCGATTTATTGGAAATGTTTTTTGGGAGGAATTACAGAATCCTATTGGGAACAATCAACTCTAGTCATTCAATAGGAGCCATTTGTAACTACCAGTGGCAATCAGTGATGAGGCTGTTTTGGTGGTTAGGTTGCTCATGTGGCCATGCATCAGAGAGACAGGCTCCCTTATATTCCAGAAATGTACTTATGTTTGATGAAGAGTTCAGCAAATATTAGACGATTCAGAATTTCAAGCTACAGAAATCACACCATTTTCATCCACTACCACCTTGGCACAATCAAGTAATCCTACTTTGTGTTTTAGTTCCAAAACTCCTAATACCTAGATCATTGACGCATCTGATCACACAACGGGAAACAAAGGTTTCATGTATGACTTGTCTGCATCTTTATCTATTCCTGTAGTAACTTTAGTGAATAGTACAATGTCTCGTGTCGAGAGTGTGGACACTGCTAAAGTTTCTTCTTCGTTACTATTGTCATATGTCTTTTACTATGTGTAAAAGTTTATATATATATATATATATATATATATATATATATATATATATGAAAGAAGAGATGAGATGTGTAATCATCCATCTAATTTTCCCAATTAATCTGTAACCTAATCCTAACTCTGATTACAGAAGCAATCAGAAAGGATTCATTTGAAGATATAACAAAAGAAATCCAAGATGAAGCATACTAGAAAGATACAAGAAAATAATATTGTATAGTTAACGAAAATATGTTATGTGCCCTAACGAATATTATTATATAGAAAACCAAATAACTCCAACCTATCAATATAATCAGATAAGGACAAAATTTGCATAATGGCAGCAAAAGCCTAAGTTGTTCTGCCATTGAGGTAAGTTCTCTAGTCACCAACTACCAATGTAGGATAGTAGAATTTATCACAAGTATGTATATATAATATAATAAGAGATGAGATGTGTACTCATCCATCTAATTTTCCCAATTAATCTGTAACCCTAATCCTAACTCTTATTACAGAAGTAATCAGAAAGGATTCACTTGAAGATATATCAATAGAAATCTAGGATGAAGCTCGCTAGAAAGCTACAAGAAAATTATATATATATATATATATATATATATATATATATATATATATATATATATATATATATATATATATATATATATATTGTATAATTATTGCAAATATGTTATGTGCCCTGACGAATACTATTACATAGAAAACCAAATAACTCCAACGACAAAATTTGCATAATGGCAGCATAAGCCTAAGTTGTTTTGCCATTGAGGTAAGTTCTCTAGTCACCACACCACCAATGTAGGATAGTAGAATTTATCACAAGTCCCTGCTGTCGTTTCACCGCTAGTACTGAACACCAACATCTATCAGGTTAAATAATTGTCACATAGAAGTACTTGTGTAGAAACCATATTCTGTAACTGATTCCATTTTTGAAAGAAAGGTTGTGACGGTAGCGCGACATAATGGAACAAGAAAAATTACAAAAGCATTTATTTGCCGGTGCAGGATCATTTCCATTCCCCATTATTTTGCAACTGATATTTCCTCTAATAACAACAATAGAAATAAGAAGTCATTTATCCCAAGTATTTGGGATACGCTACTTACACCCAAATGAGAATAACACCAAGTTGAGGAAAAAAAGGAGGAAGGTTGTGGTAGGCATGTGACAACCAACATAAAACTATCACATATTATGACATGATCTTTCCTGCAGTAATTACCCAAATCAGGCACCCTCCTTTTCATAGAAGTATTGCTATGGGACCTTTAGTTTTTTGTCCCCAAAACCCAATTAACATTAATGTTGGCAAACCAACTATCTAATGCCCCCCCCCCCCCCCCCCCCCCCCCCCATTCCAAAATATGAAGAGCGGAATAATGACAACATATTCACATAGAAATATACTAAACCTCTGGTTGAATAACAAAATAAAAATTAGTTTGTAATTACTCATGGATTCCTCCCTTAAAAAGACTAAATACGATTATTTTATGGATGCATGGAAATCATTATAAACTATAAGAACTCTTCGCATATCCAATGTAGGACTATTCGAGCTAAGGGTATTACATTATCCACTTTTAGGATTTGACGTCATCATCAAAGGGGAACAATAATACACTAATACTTAACTAGGCGATGTAAGATTCTAAAAGTACACCCATAGATTCTAGATGTAACTCCATAGATTCAAGAGGTGGTTCCCACTTTGTGTTGCACTTTGTTCCATGTAGCACTTAGAACCATGTGCCACTTAGTTCCGTGCTCTTCTAGCTAGTGTTTGGCTCTGATACCATTTGTAATGGCCCAAATCCGGAATCTAAGTAGCGATACGCCAACAACATATTCGCATAGGAACATGCTAAATCTCTGTTATGATTACTCAATAACAAGAATTAAAATAGTTTATAATTATTCATGAATTCCTCCTTTAAAAAGTCTAGTTATGATTACCTTATAGATTCACGAAAATTATTAAACTACACTAACTCTTATCACATATTTGATGTAGGACTATTTGTATGAATAATATCACAAGTTAAAAAGACTTATATAGTGCAACTACATGAAACAAAAACATCGGGCCTTACTATAATCTTTTAGAAAGGAGGAGGTTACCCAATTTTAGATCATAGGACAGGCTTAATGAAATTTATCAAAAAAAATACCAAAATATGTCGAAGACATTTAACTGATGACTCAAGACGAAAAAAGGAAGCAGAATTATACATTGTTTGAATATTATGTTTTTATGAAACATTCATCTAGTGGTAACTAAACGAAAAGTTAAAGTGTGAAAAGACAACTTTAAAATCAATTGGTTAGTCTGGGTAGTAAATACTATAATTGCGTCCTAAACATAAAGAAACCTCCCAATATGCTTATACATCCTTTTCTTTTGCAAGGTAAATGCTTACGCATCTTAGCGGGATATGCAAATCCATGATAACTCTTGAGGTTTTTAAATACTGGCCAATACCAGTATATATTGAATATCCAAATAGAATTTTAAGGTATCCAATACTGTAAAATATGGTCTAATATTACTATTACGATCTGCCCTATATTTAGTAGTTCAATAGTGTATATTATTGGCCAGTACCAGTACTGATTCTGATATCTAAACATAGATAGTAATCATCGAACTCAAGTATGTTCCCCGTAAGCTTTAGCCACTCACTAAACTCCTATGACTTTTCTTTCCACTAAGCACCAAAAGTTTTCAGAATTTCTCACGTCACACCCATTCCATGTATTGCTCAAGAGAATGTACATCCTCAATCTAATGGTTGATCTAAGAGCTTATATGTAAAAGGTTCGAAGCAAAAGTAGTTCTCATCTTTGTTTCAATGAATTAAATAAAACACATACCAATTTTCAAACAGCAATTACATAGACCCTAGGGATGGCAGCAGAGGTAGGTAGCCCACTAATTCGACCCGAACGCGACTTAAATATTCATGTATGATTCTCGATTTCATATCCATCAATTCCGAGTCGGGCTTGGATTTAAAAGACATATAGCCGAAACCTTATTGGGTTTAAATTTGGATATGTTTTATCCTAAGCCACTAATCCGATACTCTATCCAAAACCCACTAACCCGATATCCTACTCAAAATATTATAGAAGTTGATCCTAAGATGTCTGTATATGATAACGATGTTTTATATGGTTGTAGTGTTCGTTAATAATTATTAATAAGAAAATGATAACTTCATGAGTTTTATATTCAATTATTGATGATTAATTTTTTTGTTGTATTGCTTTAATTTATAAAAAAAAATAATTTATTGATAAAAGTATTAGAAACAAGATGGATATTCTAAACACCATCCAAACTCAAATAAAATGGATAGGATTTGCATTTACCTAGTACTTAGTGAATTTGGATCGTGTATGGAAAGTATATCGGGTGTGAATATGGATACCATAGGTACCCAAGCCATTGCCACTCCTAAAAGACCCTTAACAATGTAAAAAAGCTGACCTGAATTTCTTCCTAAAGAAAAGAGTTTCCAACAGAACAGTGCAAGGAATGATTGCCAGTTTTGTCATCTGCAATTAAAAAAATAAATATTCATGAGAAAAACATCACCAACAAGTAGATCTTTTCAAGAGACTAGAAAACCATGAAAATTAAAAATCTAACAACACTAAATTTCAAAAAAAAAAAAAAAAACTCTAGCAACTCTATATTTCCAGGTTTTTTAATTTTTTTTTTTTGAAAAAAATCTGACATTACGCCCATCATTGTACAGAGAGAGAAAAACTGATTCTCTTATATTTAAGTAGTTAAGTAAATCTCAGGGGTTCAATAATTAAATTACAGGCCACAGGTATAACCATCAGGCCAAGTCTCCAAATGTTTTTCTAGATCTAGGGAATGCTTATTACCAACCATTTTTGTTAGGAGAAAAATTTAGCCAACAACTTATGCAGATCATCTACACAAAGTATTTACCGATAATAAATAACGTAGGATGTTCCTGTCCAAACCATAGACACTACTCACATGATTGTCCTTCTGGGCCTTAGCCTTCATTCAGTTGTTCACTATTGTTGTTGCAGAATTTGGTACAAAAACCAGTTTATTTTAATTACTTATCCACTAACATTCATCCTGCATAAAAAATAAATTATTCTTTAAGAATAGAGAAATTCAACACTCTCAGAGCTGCAGTGTCCATACGGTTCTTCAATGAACATATTACTCCTTAATAATAGAGAACTTCAACACTCTCAAAGCTGCGGTGTCCATCCAGTTCTTCAAGGCTCTTTGTCAGCACACATACCACCCCCCCCCCCCCCCCCCCCCCGGAAAAAAATAAAATAAAATAAAAAACACCCACCCAATCCTCACAAGAAATAAAACATGAAGGGTTAATTATAATAACTACCCCCTATACTATTGATGATGTATCACTAATACCTCATTAAGAATTTTTTTGCAGTCAGACCTCCTCGTAGGTGGTATAAATGTAACAAAAACAACAAACTTTGTTGCACTTATATCCCCGACGCCAGGGGGTCTCTCGGCGAAATTTTTTTATGAGGGGGTATTAATGGTACATCCCTAATAGTACCTTTTTTATGAGGGGGTATTAATGATACATCCCTAATAGTACAAGGGTACTTTTTGTAATTAACCCAAATATAAAATAAATATTCCAACCTCCTTCACAGACCAGAACCAAAATAAACCATATAGTTTACCTTTTTCCAGTCAGTTTACTTTAAAATACATGATATTAATCATGTTATTAAGACAAAATTTAGCATAACTACCCCTGAATATGAAGGGACAAAAGAATGTAAGATGATATCCAGGAATATTTTAGCAAAAATGGAATTAGAGAAGGGAAACAGACCTGATAGAATCCAACCGAGTTGAAACCCAAGCTCAAGTTCAATAGCCCGATGGAGATTCCATTCAGTATGCCAAAGCCCATTACCGCCCTCGGATCAAAAGGCTTATGCTCAAATAACTTCATCCATAACGCCAAGTGAAGAGAGCAAAATGTGACTAGAAGATGCCAACTCGTCAAAGTTGTCGCTGCAAATTAGAGGAGGGAGGTAAGCATATTCACTGTTCTTCGAAATTATGCATATTTTACTCGTGGAATCATTAAAATGCAGTTAACCAAAACCATCAAACCAGACAGATATCCAGAAAGTTCAAACAAAGAGCATAACTAAAATAAATTATATGATAATATGGATGATTATGACACTTTATCAAACAAAGAGATGGTATTATTATAAACCAAAAGATACTAACTAGGAAGCCATCAATAAGATTCAATTTTCAAGACAAATTCCAGTTATACCCTCCATAAAGGAGAACCCAAAAAGAAAGAGAAAAATGGAAAAGAAAGAAAGGAACAAAGGATACTAGCATTTGAGGACATAAAATCCTTTCCATCAGTGGTTTTCCATGATGACCGGACAAGGTAGCACACAAAAACTCCAGAGATAAGCTGAAGTAAGAAATTCAAGATGGCACAACAATGCAAATACCATCTGTTATCACAAATAAAGTATCATTGCCATTCTGCCTAAGGACAAGTATTACTAGATGCTAGTACTAAACTTATTTTCTCTGAGACTATTCTTCTTTCTTTTATACATCTAGATTTTCTTGATTTAGACCTAAGCAATTCTGCCATACTTCGCATGGCCTCTTCTTTATCTAAATTAATATATGTAGTTAATAATAACAAAAATTCTAAAGTAAATAAAACCTTAATAGGTAGTTCAGGATGTGGCATCGCATAAACACAAGTTCTATTTGCATTCATTAACACAAATTTATATGAAATTAGTGTGTGGCATCGCATACCCTGTATTAGTTGGAATTACACATCTTTTAGGGATTTCCAAAATGAGTTCCCAAAATAATCTTATTTCCATATAATTCCGTTGAACCCTTAAGTCATGCAAAATTATGACGTGTTAGCGATCTCCATTTGATTTAACCTTTGGGTAGGTTACACGTGACATCCGGTGTACAAAGGAACAAAATTCCTTCATATATAAGTGGGAGAGAGGAAATAACTTAGTCACTTCCTCTTACGCCATCTCAGAAATCCTAATTCGCAAATCCTCCAACCATTCTACCTGAAAACCTTGCTTTCCATGAAGGATAATCTAAAGTCCTGTCAAGGATGATGGTGTTTCTTCAAAATCAAACTTTTTTGTTCAACATTTTTGACTAACCATCCTTTAGAAGGTATTGTTTAAAGATCATCAATTCCCAATGAAATAGATGTAGCTGTGGCTTGCTAGAAACCCAAAGTCTTAACTTGATCAGAAAATAAAAATGAATTCTAATGATTCATCGGACGGGATGGCGGAACGAACCAAGAACAAATTGATTTACTTTGAACGTCCCTAGGAGGGTTAGTCAAATGGCACCAGGAAATTCTTCGAAGCGAGGGAGCTAAACTTTCTGGCAGTTATCTCATAATCATGCAAAATTAGAATTATGGCAGTTCTCTGTATTCGCTAGATACAGAGAACTGTTTTATAACTTTTGGCAACAATGTGCCTCAACAAATTAACGTTATAATTTTTTTTCCAAAAAAGTAATAAATATAAAGAGTAGTACAGTATTAGTGTACTCTTTATTTGTGTAACTTTTTAAGAAATTAAAACATGAATTGATTGAGGGATTTAAGATCCGCTCTGCTGCCTTAAACTAAGGACATGCCACTCCTTTACTTGCGACCATTAGATACATCTGGACAGTTGTGTTCAGAAGGAAATAAATATTGAAGTACCACTTTTACCATATTGAAATTTGTGGGAATTAAAAGGAGAAGCAGTTTTTTAGTAATAAAGAGAAACCATATGGGCATTACTTGTATTATATACACTGGAAATGATAAAAGTGGCTTGGAATGTGAACATGACAACTAATTTGGAAAAAGATCCGTAAAAAAAAAAAAAACTATTTCTAGAAGGACATAGTAACTTTTATTGAAACTCAAAGGGGAAAAAACATAATCCCCCCCATATATAATACAAAAAGTTTTAAGGTAGTAGCGGTTTACACATTTGCGCATGTGTTGGATATTGATGGACCTGTTTCATGTTCGACATGCCAAATTTTTGTTATAGGAAGTGATTTACCAATCATAGCTAATGATGGCTATTTATATTTTTTTAAAGAGCTATTTAAAACCTTGACTTATTATTAATTTTAATAGTTAATGATTACTCTCATTAAATTCAGAGTTTTCGTTAATTTCATTATACATACATACATACATATGTACACACACATATATATATGCGCACACACACACATATTAATACATGTACATCACAACTCCATGAAACTGACAGTATTTGGCAGGGTGATCGGCATTAGCCGTTCCACTTAAGCAACTAGTTTATCTCACTCTATATTTTCTCAATCATATGCCATAGCATTGTTATACGGAGCGCATGTTTATATATAATATAGGTACAATTGTGGCATAACATCATTACTATCTTTTTTGAATAAAAACATAGCCAATAGCCTTATACAACAACAACTAAGCCTTTTATCCCAAGTACTTGGGGTAGGTTACATGAACCAAAAAAGAATTGTACTGGATCGATCACGTTGATAGTCCTTCTCCATTAATTTCTATCAAGTAATATCTCCTCATTTAGACTTTTAAGATCCATATCTTTTCGTATCACCTCCATCTATATTTTTTTCGGTCTTCCCTTCGTCTTTTAACTTGTCCTACATTGATAAACTCCTCTCGTCGAACTGGTGCATTTTTAGACCTGCGTTACATATGACCAAACCATCGTAAGCGATTTTCTCACATTTTCTCATCGATGGGAGCTACACCTAGCTTAACACGAATATCTTCATTTCTCACTTTATCTCTTCTGGTATTGCCTCATATCCAGCGGAGCATGCGTATCTCTGTTACACTTATCTTCTGTGAATGACGCTTCTTTAAAACTCAACATTCCGTACCATATAATAAAACTGGCCTAATAGCAGTCCTATAAAAATTTTCCTTCAGTCTTAACGGAATGTTATAGTTGCATAAAACTCTCGTTGCACTCATCTATTTCAACCAGCCAGCTTGTATTTTATAGTTAACATCATTATCAATCTCTCAATCATTCTAAATAATAGAACCCAAATACCTAAACTAACTGCTCATTTGTATCACTTGCCCGTCCAGTATTACAGCATTATAATGTACGGTCCGTCGTTTACTAAATTTACACTCCATATACTCTATTTTAAACCTACTCAATCTAAAATCTCTAAATTCTAATGTGTGCATCCATAACTCTAACTTGGCATTCACTCTTGCTCTTGTCTCATCAACTAAGACAGTATCATCAGCAAATAGCATACACCAAGGTATCTCATTCTAAATAGCTCTAGTAAGTTCATCCATTATTATAACAAATAAGAACGGGCTCAATGCAGTTCCTTGATTCGATCCAATTGTGATAGAAAAATCACTTGTTAAGCTACCACATGTTCTGACATTAGCCACTATTCCATTATACATGTTCTTAATTATATCAATATACTTGATGGAGACTCTTTTCTTCATCAATGTCCATCAAAGTATCTCTCGTAATACCTTATCATAGGCTTTCTCCAGGTCAATAAATATCATATGAAAAATCTTTATTTCTCTCTCGAAATCGCTCTATAAGTTGATGAAGTAAATGAATAGTTTTTGTCGTCGATCACCCCGACATAAATCCAAACTGGCTCTCCGATATTTTAACAATTTGCCTCAATCTATGTTAAATTACGCTTTCTCAAAGCTTCATAGTGTGATACATGAGTTTTATTCCGCGATAGATAGAACAACTCTGAATATCATTCTTTTTCTTATACAGAGATACTAGGATACTCTTTCTCTATTCATTTGGTATTTTCTTACTTTATCAAATCTTTTTAAAAAGATCTGTCAGTCACTTCACACCAATCCCTCCTAAATATCTCCATATATCTATAAGAATCTCATCTTGACCAACAATTTTTCTTGATTTCATTCTCTTCAAAATCTCTTTTACTTCGGATTCTTTAATTATGCGCATAAAGGTACGATTCATATCCTCACACTGAATAGTAAGATATCCCAAAATCTTGAGTAAAACTACCATTATATAATCTATCAAAATAATCTTTCGATCATTATTTAATTTCTTCGTCTCAAACTAGAACCTTCTGATCCTCATCTTTAATACACTTTACAATACATAAGTCTCTAGACTTTCTCTCTCTTATTCGAGCAATTTTATATATATTATTTTCTGCCTCTTTATTATCCAACTTCTCGTACATTGTTTATATAATTTAATTTTTACATCTCGAACAGCTTTTTTAGCCTCATTTACTAGTTTATAACTCTCAAAACTTATTCCATCATTATTATTATTCTTCTTCAAATCTCTATAAAGGTCCTGCTTGATCTCAATAGCATTTTTTACCTCTTTATTCAACCATGATGTATCCTTATATGCCCATTGAGATCACCACCATTACGACTAGTTCCTACATGTCCATTGAGATCACCACTAATAAATAGTTTTTCTCTAGCAGCTATTCCATATACTATCTCATCTAAACCATCCCAAAATTAATGTTTATTAGATTTATCAAGTCCTACTTGTGGTGTATAGACACTTAATGACATTAAGAATCTATCTATTTAAAATAAGTTTAACTAATAAAATTATATCACCCTTTCTCCTAATCTCCACTATATCCTAAGTAATTATTTATCTATTATTACACTTACCCCAATCTATCTCTACCCTATACCAAAGTTTATAACCCCAAGGCTCTATGACTTTAGTTTTCTCACCTACCCACTTAGTCTCCTGCACGCACAATATATTAATTCTCTTTCTAATCTTATTATCAACTAACTCTGCTAATTTACTTGTAAGGGAATCTATGTTCCACAATACTAATTGAATCCTATGTTCATGAGCTAACTTTTTTACCCCCACCCACTCATTAAAGTGTGCAAGACTTCTTATATTTGACACCACATCCGGGTGCCGACGTGACGCGTCACTTCTGGGCGGCGACCTAACAATCCTCACATTTTTCACTATACCCCGGCTCCGATATAACGCGTCGCTCAGTAGGGAACACCCCAACGAAATTCAGCCAATAGCCTTATGCAAGGTTAAAATATAATATGGATAATACCATAAAATCTAACATTTTAATAATTCCCAGCCCTAAGCTAACAATTGTCCACTTCTACTTTGCACATGCATTCAATAATCTTGACTTTCACTTTATGTGGTTCAACACCACCTAAGACAGTGGCATGCCACCTCAACCAAGCTACCTCTTGAACATAATCAACAAGTTTCGTTTAATTTTTTCATCTCTTCATTTTTTTCACTTTCTTATCTTTCCTTGGTTTTTATTGTTATCTATAATATATGAACATAGACATAAGTGTCATATTCAGACACAAATATGGTATGGTATGTCGAACACAACTACCCTCAAAGATCTAAATATAGTTTTATATATATATATATATATATATATATATATATATATATATATATATATATATATATGCATTTTTAACCATGCCTTAAAAGGCTTTAGGCGAGCTGGGCGGTTGCCCATACTCTAGCAGCCTAGGTAGCGCCTAAAAATTTTAAACAAAAAAATAAAGAAGATTAACCTATTCGTATTCACGTCACCATGCCTCTCCCTCTTCACCATGCTGCCGCGCACCACGTGCCGTGCCATAGATACCAACCTCCACAGGAGACTTGGACTCGCTTGCGCGGGCATCTATTATCGTTGCTAGCCAGATTTTGCAAGCAGATACCTTGGCCACCTTCTGAAATACTTTTTATTATATATATATATATATATATATATATATATATGTATATATAGAGAGAGAGTAAATGGAAAATTCACCTGCGCTGAAGGGAGTTCCTTCACCGCCGCTTAGGTGGCCCAATAAAATTATTACACGTGGCGCCACTCTAAGGACGGTTAAGAGAGTTCTTTTATTTGTTATCTTACGTGGCGCTACGTGTAATAATTGTATTGGATCACCTAAGCACCAGTGAAGGAACTCCCTTCACCGCCAGTGAATTTCTCGTTTTCTCATATATATATATATATATATATATATATATATATATATATATATATATATATATATATATATATATATATATATATATATATATATATATATATATATACTCGGTAAAATAGAAGAAGTGGGTTACTATCTGCCATGGAAAAGACCAAAAGTAAAATAAACCGAAAAAACAATTAGTTCTTGCCAAAATTATGGCATAAAACAATCATCTTTACATATTATTGATGTGAATAAAGAGTCAAAATATTTGGAAGCGTAGTACATGGTCCAACATGGCTGAACACATTCATTTTTGGTGGGGAATGTCCTATATAACATAACTTATTGTTTCTAAATCTACTAATATAATGAAATAGATAATGGTATTTTCTCAGTTATTCCTACTTTCTTTTCTTTCTCTCTTGCATCGACAATTTCTAGCATCGAAAATGTGCTTACTAAGACTTTTATTCTTTAATATCAACATTCTACTTATTTCCATTTTCTTTCTAATTCTATATTTTATTAGATTAAAAGCAAGCAAATTATGGTCATTTTCATTCTTTTGACTAACTCGTTAATGTTAATTGGAGATTTATATCGCATAAAGCTCTTTGGCCTGGTTTGGCAAAGGGTTAAAATATGAGATTAACAAAAGAGTCAAAAAGTAAGGCCCTACCGGAGTAGAGAAGGATTAAATAGCTAATCTATGAAGCAAAAATTATGTTGGTTATATTCATTTCTAGGTTGGTGTAGAGGAACGCTAATAATAATTTCTGTATAAATAAAGAGCTTATTTCTTAATACTCTAAATATGTATATTAGTAAACCCCTTACTTTTGGGGTTAACTCATTTTAACCATGTGGACAGATTGTTTTAACCATTCTATCAGTTTTTGTATTTGATAAATTAATAAAGGTTAAACTCTTTTATTCTGTATACATATTTCTTGTATTTAGCAAGTCAACCTCCTAAACTCCTCACATAAACCTTTGTTATAAAGGGCCTCTTAGACTAATTTTGCACTACTATCCATATTATACTTGAAGTTATCGAATTTATTTTATTCAAAGTGTAAAGCAGGAGTTTGGAACCTGACAATATAGTCAGTAAATGGCCATCTAAGCACCTGGCCAGCCAGGTCATTTTTTGGTTCAAATTAAATAGCATAACATAGTCAGAATCTCCAAAATCTGAACATAGGGCTCTAAATTGGAGTTACAGATTTTAAATTTCCTTCAGAGCAAAGTCAGTCTACTTCAGCCTAAAGTCTTCTACAATAACATTTGAATTATGGAGACCAGAAAAGATTACTAAAAACAGATAGTATGCTAAAATTATGGAGCTTCTTGAGTTCCCCTAATCCAATATGAAATTTTAAATAAGCATTATGTGAAGTCCTTCATAGTGGTTGCAACAGATGAACCTAAGCAAGAAAAGTCATTGCAATGCATGTACTAGAACATCCTTTTCTTCAAGACATTTTTTATCTAGCTAATGTTATACAACAGAAATATTTAGACACCAAGAATAATGTTGATGATTGAAGCTATCTTGGTGTTCTCATCAGCATTATAATTTCATTTTAATAAAAAACTAAACGCAAATTGGAACTGCAGCATTGGAAAGCTCAAGATGTTGTATATGACATACAATAAAATTGAAAAAGATTCAACAGCATTCCAAGTTGTCCTTAGGCCTAATCACTGTAACTCGCACAAAATAACAATTAATCACAGATTGAGGTCTCCATAAACTTGAGCTAACTATTTCGCAAATACATGCACAGAACTTCATCTTAATATCCCTCCAGAAAATTGTATTCCTTCATAATTTAAACGTAAAGTGAAACGATATTGAAAGGAAATAATATGCGAACCTGAAAACATTAAAGATGTCTATCATTCATGCCCACTCACCATTCAAAAATTGAAACATAAAATTGGTAGCAGATAAACAAATAATACATGAAAAATGTGTATACACAAAAACATAGCATGCAGACAAAAGAAGCTCTAAGCCTCACTAAGTGGCAATGGGTAGAGTCTGGTTGTTATACAGTCACAGTTCTATTCCCATAAGAGAGAGATTAATAATGCACATCGGATACAGATGAGTTCCTTGGTCAGGAGTAACAACACAGTTAAAGTTGCTTCTAGGATCCTAGGATTAAGGATAGACCAACTAGTCCAACACACAGGAAAAGTATGTGGTGCTTGTTAACTTGAAAGAGGTGATAGCCTCAAATCTATTTAATAGACAAAAATGCTTAATGCAGTTTACTCAAGTAATGGTTTTAATCACAGCATATTAAGCAAGGCTTTAAATATTGGCCGGTAAAAATACATATCATGAATATTACATCTGATTTTGAGGTAGCTTCTACAGAATATAATTTATTATCTCCTATACGGTTGATTTCTAATAGCATTAACCATCAGCCAATACCAATAGCGATCCCATTATGTTAAATCATGGTATTAAAATGGCTTCACCACTTCAGAGAATGTCTAAAACAAGTTTGAGGTCAAGCTATACCCAAGGATAATGATTGATGCTATAAAAGAATTGAATTTTTTTTGTTTTAGAGAATCTTGTTTCTTTCAGGAGAACAAAAAATTAGAAACTGACTGGTCTAATATATGAGAATGCTTATCAAAAGTTAACAAGGCTGCAATTTTCATTAGGTTTTTGAGTTTTTCTCCTTTTTGGAGCCTTCTAGAACTAAATGCATACTTCCAAGCCAAGAATACTGACATCAGTTTCAAGCAATAAGAGTGAAAGATAATGATGATACAATGAATAATCAGCTGAAAGTCAGCTAGAAGTTCAAATCAGGAACACGAGTCCAAACTAGGATAGTTTGTCATTCAATTCTAAGAAAGCTTAGATATTGTAAACCTATGATACTGTTTAAGTTTAGATAACTTGTCATTCATTCATATCATTTGAAGGATCCACCACAGCTTCAATAGTTCTGATCTAAATAATAGTTATCTGTAACTTCAAATTTTCTATTCTATTTTGGTTACTTTCATCTTGTCACCTTACAAAACATAACAAATTAATGTTGAACCTTCCATATACATGCGACAGCTCAAAAAGCATGTTAAACTACTCGAATTAACTCAAAATAAACCTAATTTGCCACTGACATATAATGTGGTAAGCAAATAATAATTTACAAAACTGACATTCTTTACATAGATTTGTCATTGAGCTAGCAACATTAGCATGAACATAAAATGAAAAGAAAATTAAAAAAAGGAAAAAAAAACACCTGCATGCAACGCACACACGCCTTATTGTTCGCACAAAACTAGCCATTAACTGACTACCATGAAAATAATGTTCTGCTATTAAAAGATAATGTATACCAATAAGCTTATATTCTTGATGTGGTACCCAATTTTGAACAAAATAGATAACGTGCAGCCAAAAACAGTGGAATCTATTACATAATACAAACAAAATCAACCAAAGCATGCATTTAAATCAACCAAAGCTACACTGCACACTTGCAAATTCTTTCCACACAGCTACAAACTGAAACTAATGCCAAACACCACAAGAAACATAACATCAACCAATTCACCGCCAATGCTAACAAATTGCAGCAACACCCTCCGAAAACCCTTTATATGGAATACAAACAATATGGACCAATAAATTCCAAAAAAATCCAAATTGAACACGGAATGCAATCGAATCACCAATATAAATTCAAAAACAATCAAGATTCACTCACCAAACGTGAATCCGAGGGTGCTGATTAGCGCCTTGTTGCAGATCACGATCGAGACCGACGACACCACCGACAGGCTCAGCGCTCCGACGGTCCCCAGCTGAAACCGCTGGCCCTCACCCATCTCCGCTCCCAAAATCACCTCCTTCACCAACTCAATCTAAAATTCAATCCCCAATTCGATCACAAAACCGAATCTTTATCAAAATGTACCATTATAAGCCTCATTTAGCAAACCCTAGATCTCCGACGAGAAAGCTTGCACCTCCTTTAGAGATTAACTGAATGGAGATTTAGTCTTTGGGGTTTGATTTGAGAAATGCTATTTGGTGTTTGAATTTGTTTTTTGACTTATTGGGAAGAAATCCCCAACGAGAGAGAGAGAGAGAAGAGAGAGAGATCTGTTAGCAGAGGAGGAAGCTAGCAAGTGTCGGTTGGTTCGTTGAATTATTTATTTTAGGTCACATTTTATTTATTTCGTTAAATTGCGGAGGAAATTTGTAAAGAGAGGGTGACAAACTTTTGTATATTTGTGATTTACAGGTTTGGACAGCCAAGAATAACTAGTATGTAGAATCTTTTACTTATTGCTGTTTTAGAAGAAATGTTAATTTCTAAATAGTGTCAAATATTAAATTTGAACGAGTTATAAATCTTTTTTTTTAAAATCATCAAAAAGTTGATGATGACAAACGATTTATACAATCATCTTTCTTTTTTCTTTTTTCAAAAACAAGAGTTTGAGGAGATTTCTTGGTGAGCAATATTGCATATTTGATTAAATTTTCGAGAAAAAATATAGATAAATTGGATAAAATTGATAAAGGGTGTGAATTCGAGGCATAGGAGTGTAAATTTAAGTTTGAAAGGGAGCTGAAGGTATAAATATTTCAAAGACGGTGCAAGGTAAAAATTATTATTGATTGGTCTCTAATATCTGATCGAGTTGATAAGATGAATGGCAAAAATTATTTAATCACATACAAAATATGTCAAAAAATGATGAGCAAATCATATGATTAGACTTAATGTACTAACATAATTTTTTTTATTTTCTTAAGAGAATGGCACATAAGTTTTTATGTGTTTCGGATAGAAAATGGAAAATACAAAAACTAGAAAAAAATTGTAACTTTATTGAAATAAATGATTACAAGGTGAATGTGTTGTGCTTCTTACAATCGGACAATAAAATTATAATTTTCCTATAAATATGCAAACTTATAATGATGGAAGCCTAAATAGAGTGGTTGTTTAGCTCCGTTGCAACTTTTAATATGGATTGAGAAGAAGATCAAAAAATATAATAAAAAGACTTACTTGTTATAATTATACTGTGAAACCGTAAAAAATATTTCTTAACGATAATATGAACTTTCTTCTTAATAAGTTTGATATAAAATCTTTCTCGTTTAAACACAGCAATGGAGATTTGATGGAAAAAGAAGATACAACATGAAACTCTTGTTATTAACCTAGAGTTATGATGAGTAGATGAATTTTTTGGAATCTTCTCAAAATAAGAGATAATTTAGTATTTATAAAGTCTCAATAGATTCAAATCTTAAATTAATTCCATCTGAAGATCTAGTAGAAGTTGGAACTAATGGTTGCAAATAGAGTCTAAAAATTAACTCAATTCGGGTTTGGAAACTACTATAGACAGAGCTATCATCATATTCACCAATGGCTATACCGACATGAGTGCATTAAACCACTAATGAATTCATCGATGGGCTTGTGTAATATTCCAAAATTCGCGTTATTCGTATCTTTTAGATCCGAACATATCAAATTAAGCCTACCGTGCTCAATTTCGGATATAGAAATGATTTTCGATAAGTATAATTTTAAATCCATATAACTCCAAATAATATTTCGTCTTTGTAATTATTAGTTTTCTAATATTTATAATTTTTAGAAATTTTTTGGCAAGCCCGAAAATATTTTCGAATTTTTCTGGCAAGCCCGAAAATATTCCCGAATTTTACTAATTTTAAATTATTAAATTATTTTTCTAATTTTTTTTGAAATTTTATTTCTCTCATTGCGGACATCTAAATGTTAAACAGATAATTTTCTAGTATTTCTCTCAATGAACACTACGTCTTGTATTAATTTAGTAGTATTTAGAAAACGTTGATCGGAATTATTTATAATAAAATATTAAATAAATTGAAAATTTCTTTCTACATTCCACATTTCTAAAATAAATTTCTAAAGGCATATTCCAAGAACTTTATCACTATATGTTGTCAAAAGGGAGTGCGCTATCTAAAGGAGGCTTGCTGTTGCACTTTGAGTTTGATAGGTGTCATTGCAAAAACAAAATTTGGATAATTCATACATTATTAAATTAATTAAAAAAGTATATAAATGAAAAAACTATTCATCACTCCTTCACTTCTCTCCATCTCACGCCAGAGTATGTAAAGAAGAATTTTGAGAGAAACAAAAATGAAAAGAAAAAAAAAGGGAAAGATCAAATAGAGAAATCGAAACCAAGTAGATATAAGTAACACTGTTATTCATTATTCTTTTCTTAGAAAATTTTATTTAATTTATATTTTGTGTACGTAATTTATTTTAAGAATATTTTTTGTTCATAGTTTGGACTATTAATTAATATTGAGAACTAAACTTGATTATTGAGTAATTTGATAGACGAACTATAAACATGCCTACAAAATTTGTGTTGGGTCAATTTCATCATATATAAATATTTTAATATTTATACTTCTTGATGATAAAAAATATATATAATTTAAGTATATTGATCTATCAAACATTTATAATCATGCAATTATGTTGAATATTCACAGTAAAATTTATATTTTAAATTGGAACATTTCGCACTATCAAATATTATTTAAATATATTATTATAGTCAACCTTATATATTCAATAACTTGAGAAAAAAATCTTATGCGGCGGTTTGTTTAAAAGCAACAATAGTTTTGGCAATGTGAGAGAAATTTAAATATTATTTAATGTTACATACTATGACGGTTGGGTTTTTACTTTCAAGCAGGAGAAAAGTGAAAGAGTTTTAAATATTATTTAAATGTTTGAAAGTAAAAATAAATTCAACTTATGTTACGGACGGATCTTAAATATTATTTAAATATATTGTATAGTGTATTTAAATATTATTCACAATCAAATATATCTACAGTGGGCCTTATTAAATATTATTTAAATATCTTGCCCTTATTGTAACGTTTATACTTCGTTTTGGAAATGTGAGAAAGTTTTGATAAGACGATAGCCTAATGTACCTTCGTTTTGAAAATATGAGAGAGTTGACGTCAACTTTGTATATTCAATAATTTAAGAAAACAAAATCTAAGTAATATGCAGCATAAGATATGTTTGAAAGTAAGAAATTTAGTAAATTTTATTATTTTGTTATAATTATGTTAATTAATATTATTTATGTTGGGTAAATTTCGTAAATATAGGAATGAATAGATTATTTGGTTCTATTTGTTATATAGATATAGTCATACTAAATATTATTTAATCACTAAAATACTTTGCATGAAATGGTCACAAAAATTTTAGTAATGGCCATGATCATAAAAATATAAGAATCGTCATGGTCACACTATTTTAATTAATAATTAACATGTAATAATCATAGAAACAATATTCATAATCACTAAAATATTTTAGTTTAAATATAAGAATGTTGTAATGTAAAAATTAATATGGTCTTATTTTACATCCATAACTCAGGCGTTTGCATGCAAAATTTAATACAATACAAAATATAACTAATTAATATAATAAAAAAATTTAAATGTGTATTTATGATTATATAGTAATTGGCACATTGTAGAGTTGTATTCAAATGTGTTGTGACATTATATTAAAATATAGTGCAGTGAAGAAAGTTGGAGATATGAGATTTTATTTAAGGGGTATTTACATATTTGTCACTTAAATCTTTATAAATTATAATTTAGTCCCCAAATCTTTATATTTAGGATTTAGTCCCTCAAATCCTTTAAGTTACTACAATTTAGTCTCCAAGTTTATATTTTGGCCCGATTTTTCCGTTTTACCCCTGATTTCCTTCACTTAATTCTCCTTTCCTCTTCCCCTCTCTTCTTAGTTTTTATTAGATTTCCTCTTTTTTTTTCTTCTCTCTCTATTCATTTATTGAGTTCTCCCTCTCTATATTGAAACCAAATATATTATTCTTCACTAAATGTATTAAACCTTTAAGTCTCAATATAAATTCATTTATTGGGTTTTCCTCTCTATATTGGATAAATTTATTTCTAGCTTTAATATATTTAGTGGAGAATAATACATTTGGTCTTAATATAGAGATGAAGAACCAATAGAGAGAGAAGAGAAGAAGAATGGGGAATTAAGTGAAAAAAATCAGGGGTAAAATGGAAAAATTGGGCCAAAATATAAACTGAGGGACTAAATTGTAGTAATTTAAAGGATTTGGGGGACTAAATCCTAAATATAAAAATTTGGGGGACTAAATTATAATTTATAAAGATTTAAGGTACAGATCTGTAATTACCTCTTTACTTAAATATGTAGTTATCATTACTTTTTATTATAAGCTGTTTTTATTTCAAATTGAATAAGGATTTGTAAGGTCAATAGTATAAATCTTCTAATTTAATATTGATCATGTACCATGACATACGATATTTGTTTGTGACATGACATATTGTACTAATATTAATGATATGTGATGAACATGATAGTGAGCATATTGACGTGACAATAGAACATAGCAATATTGCGTATATATGATCTAATAATAAATTGTTAATGATATCATAGATAATAAAGAAGGACATGTATATGTGAATGAACTAATTACGTCATGATATCATTATAAGTCATGTGAATTATGTACCACGAACTTAGGATAGGGAGAAATTGTATGATTGATAAGGGTTATATCATATAAGGAGTATTGTAATGTTAAGGCTGAGATTTTTTACTATAACGGTCTGGGTGATATTGGATCACCAATTGATTATTAGTACCTAATGTAGTATGTTCGCTACTGTAATATAGCATCGAGGTCTGAATTGAATACATAGCGGTATTGTATGGTTCAACGCCATGCGATTGAGATCGGGACCTGGGTATATACGAGCAATTGTGTGATAATAGAGGATAATACTATCTTATCCATTAATACAGTTTTTATAACTAAATTTGACGATAACTAAGACCAATAGAATACATAATTAATATGTATAGAGTAATTGTTCGTTATGTTTATTTATTTATTTATTTATACATGGTTTCATACTTAATTTTATATGTTCACGACCAATACTGACATAAGTGTGCCCACATGTACTGATACTCCTGTACTATGATAGTACACCCTTCCTTTCCTTTAAGTATTATTTCTTGGGTTTAATCCCCTAAGTTCTGAATTCAAATTTGGAAGGTGAATAAGAGGAACCAGTCTCAACCGACGATCCATACTTTATTGAATAGATCGAGCGACAGTAAGCAGTGAAGTATTTTCTGGAAAATCTTTGTATATTTTATTTATAAATTTCTTTTGCCTGGTCATTGCTTTTTCTTTTTTTATTTTTTTGTGTTCATACTTAGAGCAGTGCGTCATCTTATGTAATTAACTCTTCATGTAAATAGAATCTTTTCAATTTCAAACATGTTATTTATCATCTGAATATGACGACAGTTGCGGTTATTCTAAAATCATGTGACTGTTGGGTTATCTAGTATTATTTTAAATAGTATCTTCCATTTTGAAAAGAAACTGAAAAATGGGAGCGTTACAGCTTGCTGGTAGATCACTAGTGATTTTGGGGTAATAGCCCAGATGTTGTTTTATTGTTCATGTTTAAGAAAAATAGTTACAACTTTTGACGATAAATTTTAATTGAGGTGATTTGAATACATTTAGAAAAAGAATTTCAGAGATCTACAACTTTTCTCTACATAAAACTTTTCTTTTTGTTCTTGATCTATGTTAAAGCTGACAGGAGTGGACTCACATGTGCTTGAGGGGGGCAATTAACTTTTTTTTAAGCATATTATGTTTTAAATTTTGAAAAAAAAAATTAAATTTGACCCTCCAAAATTCTCAATTTTATAATTTCGAACCCCTCACATCGACAAGTTGTTCCAACTCCCAAATAACTCTGTCCAACAATGCCCCCCTGACTCGAATATCTGGGTCTATGCCAGAAAGCTGAGATTGAAATTAATATCGCTACACAGTCTTCAACAAACTTGATTTCGCTCAATTTTGATATCTATTTTGGCTCTTTTTTCGACCTTAGAATCATTCATGATCTCAATCATTTTTAATGCATATAATATGACAGTTCCATGAAAACAGAAAAATCTCACCATTTTAGGGGGAGAAAAGTCTCATAGTAGGAAAAAGAACATTCTTTTTTGTGTTGACTACATCACAATTCATTATGGGTCATCATGATCTCACGATTTCATGTGATAAGTTTCTTTTGTGCACCTTTGCAAATTTAATTTGAAAATTTTCATCCATATTATCTATAGGAAGATTCAAATCCATGATATTCCGCAAGGACATAATTTAACTATACTACATGAGCTTTGCTTAGTTTGGTTCTATAATTACATCCTTATCATGCTTTTTTCTAGATAAGCAATGGGAAGAACCCCCATTACATTATCTAACAATTAATAAAACATGATACTATTATATATTATCACATTGGTTTCATATATATAAAAAAGCTAAAGAAAAAAAAAGAGAGTAGAAATTCAATTGATCATTCAAGCAAGATAAATGGAGGCAGCCTACAATAATAAGCCAAGTTTTAAAGTTGAGGTAGACAGAATTAAATAAAATAGGAGAAAGTTGTAAAGTTTTGAATTATCTTCCCAATACTATTTGAATTACCTAATCAGACATTTGGATAATAAGTTATAACCATTTTACTGAAATACTACCAGCCTTAACAGAGATCTATAATTGAAAGTACTGTCTACGACGGTCACTACTCTATCTATCATGCCTCTAACAGCATATAGATATAGCAACCACGTTGGAAGTTGTTGTCGATAATGGGATGTAGTACGCGCATTCTAGGGCTTTTCAAGGTGTCTTTCAATGGGTTTTACTTGGAAACAATTCCTATGAATTATAAACATGATAGATGACTATTATGATGTGGTTTAGAATCGATGGATGAAATTTCTCTTTTATTTCTTCTATGAATGCAATCTCTTGAGGATTGAAGTAAATTTATAAAAGAGATTTGAGGATAAAAAAATAAGGAACTTTTGGATATTTTTCAGAAAAGAGTTTGCATAAAGAAAGAAAGAAAGAATCTTTGGTAATTTGCAGTGAGAATTTTCATCATCTCAATCTCTCTAAGGCATTCTACATCTTAAATCTACTTTTTATGGGTATTTTCACAGTTAGATTTTTCTTCATTATCGTTTTTAACATCCACCAATCTTCATTAGTCGAAAATGAATCTACTTGGACTATAAGATATTTTCATACTTATGCTTAGTTGATATTTGATAATAATAGTATCAAATATATTTTTTACAACCTGCTGGTTGGAATATGGCCCACTCAATCTGATGCTAATTGAGAAATACAATTATGTGTGATTGGAGAATTTTGAGAAATTGATCGTACTCAAGCCAGTAGGAAATTGAGAAATACTAGTAAGGTAAATACTAGTAAGGTGCTATGATATAGTATATGTGGATAGTTGTTGTAAAGGCGACTGGTTTGGAAAACTAGAATGTGCCCTTATATCACTTACTAGATTGGGTTTGTAATCTAGATTTTAGCTATAATGATAATAAAAGTTTTTCTTCAAGAGGAAGAATGAACATAGGGTTACTCGAACCAATATAAAAATCTTAATGTGCTCTGATTCTACTTAATATTTGTGGTTGCTTATTTTTATCCAGTTGCTTAACTGTATTAATTAACTTAGTTAATATCTAGTAATAAACCTATTTACCTCTCTCTAAGACTTGAATCTATAGTCTAAAAGATGCTAATATTTAAGTTCATGTCAAGTCCAAATTCTTGTTCTCATAGTTTGTATATCATTCATATCAAATATAGTATTTCAATTCGATTTTCATTAATTAACATGTTTCATAGAGTTCATTCGACTTATAATTTATTAAATAGATCATAATTGACTAAATCAAATATTTATTGATTTGAGATATTAAAGAGATAAATCAACTACGTAATTATATAAATGGTGGAAGTTCACATATTACACATGTTCTTTAATTATATAACTAGCATATATAATAATTTTCCTATACATTGACAAAAGATATTACAAATAATATTTTTCCAAGGTTATAAATTTTATATGATTCTACCAAATAGTGTAAATATTTCTACAAATCTAGCTATATTATGTATTTTAACAAATACCAATTCTAATAACAAATCCATGACAAAGAATAATTAAATTTCTAAAACATAAAAATAATAGTAATATTAATGAACCACCCATTTGTAATAACAAATTAATTTTCTATAGATTAAACAACATAATTAAAATAATATTTATATAGTAAACTAGCAATTTTAGTTAGTCTAAAAAGAGCACAACTCGATTCATTTCACACTATTAATCAATTAGCAATACAATTAAATAATCTACACAAAAAATTATGATATTAACATGAATTTAGGTAACTTTATGGTATTTTTCAATATTTATAAAGTATTCAATAGTTAATTTTAATGTTAATTGTATTAATGCTTTGAAATCAATAAACAAGTTCAAATATATTTTATTAGGTTTATAAGATAGTGGTTGTTGATTTTAAATTATTAGGATTATTGGGTGGTGAGTGAGCTAGTCCTAGAATTTGATAAAATAATTTAACCAATAATAATTTAACTAATAAGAATTAGAAAGGTAGGTTAATCAACCTCAATCAATGTAGATATAAGACGAGAAATAAGATGGAGGTTCCTCGAGGAAAGGCTCGATGATGCGGTAACTGCTTCGGTAAGAGGGTGACAGCTCCAACGACAGTATGAAGAGATGTTCCAACGAAGTGAGAGAGAGAGATTTTAAAGAATGAGTTTTATGGTTTAAATGGGTTCAAAGGGTTTGGATTTATGGGCTTAAATATGATTCAAATTGGGAGCTCTAGAATTTGAAAGATCTAGTTTAATTTAGAGGTTAGATTTTTAGAATTAAAAGGAAAATCAAATTGGGAGTTCCGTAGTTAAAGAATGAATTTAGGTAACTTTTAGTTAAAAATAATAAAAATAATTCTTATTTAATAATATTTAATTCGGGTTGGAAGAATCCTCCCGTCTCAAATGAAAGAAAACTATTTTATTATAATTTGTTCAGCCCATAAATGAACTTGTGAATGAAATGTCGCAGCAATATGCATATCTCATGACGTCATATCATATCATTTATGATATACCAAACACTCCAGAAACAAAATCTAGAAGATAATGTGGTACAAATTTAATAAAAAATAGATCAAATGTGGTACAAATTTAACAAAGAATAGATCAGATGGTGTAAGCACAATAATAATTCGTTCAATTTTTGCAAATAATCAACCGTCAAGATACAAATATCTTAAGTAATATACGTTCTCAGGTAAACAACTTTAACTCCATAATGAATATTAATAAGAAACGTAAGCAATAAGTTCTTACATTATTAGGTCAAACTCGAGATTTTAGGCGCAAGTTTATACAAATTACTTTAAAAGTTTGTTTTACTGGGTTGCTATATCCCATATAAATTATAATATTTTCTAAGTTTTGTATGATAACTATCAATTATTTCAAACCATTTTCTCATAAAAACTAATAATGTGGCATTGATTGAATGCAAAATATTTTGTCATCTCAAAAAGGTCTTTAATAAATTTTCAAATATTGAATTACTATATTGTTTTCAAATAACAGTAATGAAATAGAAAAAAACTATTATTAATTTCCAAAATCATAATGATCATTATTATAATCTTATATTTGAAGAAGTGCGAGAAAAATCATATTTTTTGAAAACTCAGTATTTTTTCTTGTAAAATTAATCGGAGTTGATATAATATGCCCTAACACAAAGATAATGCTTATTGTTAAAATCTCTGAATAGTCATAGATATGGGGATGGGGTGCTTGGTAACTTGTAGGCAGAGTAGTTTTCAATTATAATTGATGCAAATAGCCGTTTGGATGTGGTTGTAGTTACAAAATTTTACAACTACAGTTACAATATCTTACTCATAATAAATGTAGTTGCAGGAAAAAAGTGCAATATCGATTTTCTCTTCATTTTGCAGACATTAATTATGTTATTAATAAATGTGGTACTTCAATCACTCTTAAAAGTAAGAAATTAAAAGTTGAAAATTTTTGCAACTCTAATTACCACTTGGAATTTCTAATCCAACACAATAATACAAATTGTAATTACTTTTATTACTGCAACTATACTTGCATCATATAAGTTGCAACTTACAACTCTATTTACAAACATTCAGATGATCCCTAAATACAATTCTAAATGAAATAGAAGAAAAAATAGCAATTAAAGTTTGTTTTATGATTTATATGCATTCTTCGTAAATTCTAAATATGTTTGATGTGTAAGTAATAATTGTTGACAGGAAAAAAATTGATGAGGGGCCCATATCTACCAATATCTCAAAAAATCCAAATAGAATTGAAGTGGATGGAGATCTCAGATCTAATCAAATCCAAATTAAATCTGATCTAATCAAACATGAGATCTAATCAAACTGGAGATCTAAGAAATTCTCTCAAATCTTTCCTTGATCAAATTATGATCAGATTCATTGAATCAAAATCAGGTTAGATTAAATCAAATATTTGATAAAGATTATAAAGAGATTTCATTCTTATCTATAAGGCAAGTGATTCACCCAATTTGTATCTATAAATAGATGTCATGAGGCATTGTGAAAGTCACTTTTGGGGAAATCCAAGGTCAAACATTCGACGCGCTTTCGAGTGCGCGTCGGTCATCCGGCCAAATCGTGCCTAGGCACGTTCATAAAAATTAGCAAACTGGCTGTCGCCATGCTGCTCAAGAAAAACTAGTATGTCGGCTGTCGTCATGCTGCTTCCATCTCTGTCGGATAGTCAACGGGGTATAAGGTCTACGCCCCATAGCCACGTGAAGAGCTCACTACTTTTATAAAAAGATAGATGCGTTTATAAATTTCTCTTCTTATTTTCTATTTTTCTTTTCATTGTAATTTTGAGATTATTATAATTTTTAGAGATTATTGTAATATGTGCCAATGAAGAGGAATCCAAAAAATTTCACCGAAAATAAGATGACAACCACAGTGGGAGAAACCTTCATGACAGAAGGTGTGGTGCAATCCGACATTGAAGATGGAAATAGCGTAAAATTTTTTAGTGTTGGTGGTCGGACCCTAGCAACTCTCTCTCTCTCAAACCGCAACAGTGTGTTCGTTAGAATCACCTCCATTCTCCTTAACACTACAAATTGAAGGTGTTCGTAAAAAAATGGGGGAGGGGGGGCGCTTTTGCAAAATTAAAAAAACAGAAACCTTTTTAAATTTTGCTGATCTTGATTCATCAATCAATCAATGGGATTGGAGTGTAAGACAAAGAGCTGAGTTCATCGGCACCCACACCATCCCTAAGCTGCTCAACAGCGGCTTCCACAATTCCGTCAAGGAGGCGGTCGATCGGGTCAGGGACCTCACTGGACCCGAACTCTTCCACAACCTCAAGTTCTACATCGGGGATCTTCGGAACAAGGCCGATCTCGAGAAGTTGTTTGATTGAAGGTTGTGGGTGAAAGTGTTTATAAGCCTTTCAGTTATTTTGACAATTATTTAATTGGAACCCTAAACTTGTATGAGATTTTGATGAAATACGGCTGGCAAAAGATGGTCTTTTCCTCAAAAATAAAAAAAAAGGAGGCAATCAAATCTAGTTCAATCAATGGAGGACTCGGGCATAATCTCGGGTGAGAAGACCCAGGGAATGGCGAACTGGCTGGGCACAAGCGTCACCTCTGCCTTCTTCGCCTCACTGGAGCGTTGCGCCTGTGTCAATCTCCAACATCAACCCGATTGAGGAGGAAGAGGAGAACGACGATCTCTTGTCCATGTCGCTAGCCGTTGCGTCGCCATCACGTGCTCGCCCGGGTCATCAACTCTGAAGTCGAGTGGCGCTCCCAGTCATGCGCCATAAAGTCCGATGGGGCAGCCAGGACACCTCTGCCAACAACGACCACCTCGACTACTTTCTGATTCGGTCCCTCAAGTCCATCTATAGCGATGGAGAAATAGTTCAAAAGGCTTCTGAAAATGGCTGTTGCTACTGAAAGCTAAAACTTGACTAAAGGTAACTGTCGCTGTTACAAGACAACTCTAATTCCATCAACAGTTTGCCATTATTCCTTAATGCAGCAGGGTGGAGTTTATCTAATGAAGGTAATCATCCGGTGGACTGGCTTGAAGAGCAAGTTTCCTTGGAGATGCCGATATAAAAATTGGTTGATGAATGATCTTGAACCAAATGCAGACTTATCTGCAGTGTTAACATGTGGCTTGATTAGCCAAAAAAAAAAAAAACAAAAGAAGAGAAGAGAAAAAGAAGAAAAATAAAATAAAAATTGCAAAACAAAGTAACTTGCCCTCTTTCTCTCGTGGAAGAGCAAGCACAAGGACGAAGATGCAATTTGACCATCAGAGAATCTCAAAGGCATTAATATACTCCACAGTTGTAGAAAGTTCCCTTGATAATGTGAGAATGGTGGCATTGTTTGATCATGAGGAAGTGGGTTCTAATTCAGCCCAGGGAGCCGGTTCAACGCCTTATCTAGAATAACGAAATCCTTCAGTATTTCAGATCCAAACTTGGTTGAGAAGTTTCCTCATATCTACAGACACGGCACATGGGAAAAAAAAAATCATCAACCTAAGATCTCATCATAAAACAAAATGCCAATCAGCAGCAAGCGGAGCTCCCCAAGAAAAAAACTTTGTCCAGCCCTTGCCCGTCCACCTCTCGTGAGATCCCAACATCGATCTCGTCCCGATCGATCCCTCTCTCCTCGTCTTGCCCTGCCCTTGCTACCGAGGCTAATTTAGGCCCGCGAGGTCGGACTAAGATCCCCACGGTCCTCAGCAACCTTTGTGCCCTTGCACAGGATCCGTTCTATGGTGACGAACATGGTGTCGTCGAAGGTACTTCATTTGATTCTCAAGCTCTGCACCCAGTTTTACTCCAAGAAAGCTGCCCGCCGTAGGGGGTGATGCTCAAGCTCAGGGGCAAGGGGATTTGTCAAAGCTGTTAAGCTCCTGAAAAGGACTAATGACCCACTAAGTCAGGATGGAAGCAGGCCCCATCGAATTAGCAAAAGGGATTGAAATCAACCGCAGCAAACCTTGAAGGCTTGGTGAAGAAAGGATCAAAAACTTTGTCACTTATCAAGGAGGTTTGAACTCCTTGTTGATTCACAAGATCATCACTACTCCTTGGATGTGTGGAGTATTGGTTGCATGAATGATATTTGGCAAGGAACCCTTCTTCTACGGACATGAAAATCATGACCAGCTTGTTAAAATTGCTAAAGAGTAGACTTGCAGCAAGGGAAGTAATGGCGCACCCTTATTCCTTCAAGTCAAAGCAGCAGTCAGTCACAGAACAATAGCCAGTCCTGCTCTAGTGATCATGCAAAGCCAGCAGGTTCTTCGTGGAAGGAAGATGCAAGGAGCTCTTCAGCTGGCTCAATGCATGCTAACAAGAATTCTGGAAAACCTGAGAAATTAACTAACTCATAGCCTGGCGTAAAACGCTAAGCTATCAATTACAGAGATAAGCCAGCGTGCATAGAAAGCTCTCTACGTGAGGCTAAGTCTATATATGAGTATGAATTTGGACAGAAACATGAAACTAGCGTAAAATGCGAAGCTAACAAAACTAGCTTAAAACGCAAATTTAAGCCAGCATGCGCAGACATTCCCCCATATGAGGCTAAACCATCACTTGAAATTAAACTTCTTCAGAAATACCGAGCCAACGTAAAACGCTAGGCTGGCGCTAAACGCGAAGTTTATTTCAGCCTCGTAAAAGTTTTAAAATACGAAGCTAACTGCTAGCTCCGCGTAAAATGACCAAATAAGTCCCACACAGGGGGTGAGACCCACATCCAGTAAACCTCCCGGTTAAACCTGCATAAAGCGATCAAGCTGCAAGACTAAGCTTGTGTAAAGCAATCCAAACGCGAAGCTATGCCGGCGTGAAGTGTAAAGTTATACTCGCGACTAATGCAAGAGGCTAATTTATTGCACGAGGCTAGGCCAGCGCAAAATTTCAACTTAATGCACGAAGCCAGCGCAGAAGTCCAACTTGGTGGCGAGGCTAAACCAGCTAAAAGTCTGACCCTGCAATATTACTTAGGTACAAGGATATACCAATGTAGAACGCGAAGTTATACCCGCAACTAAAATGCAAAGTAATTTAGTGAGTGAGGCTAAGCCAGCATATGAATCTAACTCAATACGCGAGGTTAAGCCAGCACACAAGTCTAACCATGCGTATATCACAAAGTTATACTAGCTTTGTCGCGAGGCTATATCAGCTTTAAACGTGAGGCTAAGCCCACAACTAAAAAATAATAATAATAAATGAGGCTAAACTTGCAATCTGAACGCGAAGCAAACATCTCGTAGCACTATCAAAGGTGTAAATTTTGTGGTTTTCTGGTGCTTTTCAATGAGATCAATTCTACAAGAAAATCAGAGTCTACATGAATTTCATAAAACTAGAGATTGGAGAGCCCATAGGGATTGGGACATATTATAACTCCTATTTCTCACATGGGGTAGAAATATAAGATCAACTGGCCAAAGCCAAAAAAGCTAATGAAAGAGGAAATGAAAATCCTCGACAAATCACCATACTAAGAAAAATAGCATGGTTAGCCCAATGCAAACGATGATTGATAAAGGCACATTAAATCTGTTCATAGCTGGTGTTTGCTAAAAATCCCATGACAAATCTAGCGCAATAATATCTTGTAAAGATAAGTTATGACCCGATGCTCCAAAGGCAACGGAAAGAAAATCAGTTTCTCGCCAATCCCATCATGCAGGGTAAAAGCATGAATTGCCCAAAACTATCCTGATAATGGGAAGAGAATAAGTTTCTCGCCAACCCCATCATGCAGGGTAAAAGCATGAATTGCGCAACGCCATCAAGGTAACGGGAAGAGAATAAATTTCTCGCCAACCCCGTCATATTAGGGTAAAAGCATAAATTGCTCAATGCCAACCCCGTCATACTGGGGGTAAAAGTATGAATTGCCCAACGCCATCAAGACAATGGGAAGAGCATAAATTTCTCGCCAACCCCATCATGTCGGGGGTAAAAGCATGAATTGCCCAATGCTATCAAGGCAACGAGAAGAGAATAAATTTCTCGCCAACCCCATCATACTGGGGGTACAAGCATGAATTGTCCAACGCCATCAAGGCAATAGAAAGAGAATAAATTTCTCTCTAACCCCATCATGCTGGGGGTAAAAAGCATGAATTGCCTAACGCCATCAAGGCAACGAGAAGAAAACAAGTTTCTCGCCAACCTCATCATGTTAGGGGTAAAAAAGCATGATTTGCTCAATACCATCAAGCTAACAGGAAGAGAACAAGTTTCTCGCCAACCCATCATGCTGGGGTAAAAGCATGATTTGCCCAACACTATCAAGATAACGGGAAGAGAACTATTTTCTCCCTAACCCATCATGCTATGGGTAAAAGCATGAACTGTCGAAAACTGCTAAGGCAAAAGAAAGAGAAAAAGTTTGGTATTTAAATCCAAACGAAACTCTCGACAACTTACCATACTGAGGGGAATAGTATGACTAACCCAACTCAAACTGTAGTTGGTAAAGGAAAATTAAACACATTGATAGCTGGGGATTTGCTGAAAATCCCATGATAAATTTTTCACAACAGTATCCTTATCTGCACATAAGGATACATCACTGTCCAAATCTACTAAGGCAAAGGGAAGAATGAACGTTTGGCATATAAGCCAAAACAAAACCTTCGACAACTCACCATACTGAGGTGAATAGTATGGCTAGCCCAATTCAAACGGTAGTTGTAAAGGCTAATCAAATCCATTGATAACTGGGAGTTTGCTAAAAATCTTAATCAGATCGATCCCCTGTCAAGTTAAAATTTCATATCTGACAGTAAAACTTTTCTCATTAATTTTCTTTGGCAAAACCAGTAAATCTCTAAAAATATTTGTCATATTAAAATCATACATCTGACACCAGAATACAAAATCGAATTATTTTTCTTCATGAGATCAAGTCCAATGAAATCCTTGCCAAGTTAAGATTTCACATCTGACAGTAAAACTTTTCTCGTTATTTTCTCCAGCAGAGCAAGTGACACTCCAAAATATTTGTCAAGTTAAAATCATATCTCTAACATCAGAATTCAAAATTATATGAGATCAAATTCGATTAAATCTCCTGTCAAGTTAAGTTTTCACCTCTGATAGAGAAAAAAACTCACACTTCATTAAGTCCAACATTACAACCTCTGATGAACTTGTTTTTAATATCGTTAAGTTAAAAGTTACCTCTAATGAAAATCATTTTCTCTATCAAATTAACAGTTACCTCTGATAGTCAGATTTCGAGGCTAAACACGTTAACAGTCACCTCTGTTTAGTCAGCTCATTACTATCACGACCAGATCCTCTGAATAGGTTGAGTTTTGAGACATGTTTAATGATACCTCTGTCTTTTCCTAATCCGTCATATTAGACGTCACTGAACGGTTAGGATCCTATAAGCACGTTAACATTATACCTCTGCTTGTCACTCTAATGAGCACGTTAAAATTATATCTCTGCTTGTTATTCTATGAGCACATTAACATCATATCTCTGCTTGTCCTCCTATAAGCACATTAACATCATACATCTACTTGTCATTATAATGAGCACGTTAACATCATATCTCTACTTGTCATCCTATAAGCACATTAATATCATACCTCTGCTTGTCATTCTAATGAGCACGTTAACATCATACCTCTGCTTGTCATTCTAATGAGCATGTTAATATCATACCTCTACTTGTCATCCTATAAGCACGTTAAAATCATACCTCTGCTTATCATTCTAATGAGCACGTTAACATCATAACTCTGCTTGTCATCCTATAAGCACGTTAACATCGTATCTCTACTTGTCATCAAATGAGTGCGTTAACATCATACTTCTGCTTATTTTTCATCTTTTATAAGACACATCTGTCACACACTTAGTCTCTGAACAAGACATCAAAAATATTTTTTTTGCATGCAGACAATAAATTTTCTGAACAAAGCTACAAGCAAAAGTCTAGCTGGGCCGCACAAGTACAATAGCTCGCATCAAGAAAATTCACTAGAAGCAATTTCTAATGCGTCGGAGATATTCAACAGTATACCTCCAACAACAAAACAGCTGGAAGATAGCAATTTTAGAGTATGGTTCAAAGTATACTATAAAAATTGCGCCACACAATGAAGACTACAATGCCAAAATCACAATAAAGAAATTCAAAATATTTCGAAACTCGTTACAAACTGACAACGAGATTTTGAAACTTTGAAGGGGGTCTTGTTGACAGGAAAAATTGATGAGGGGCCCATATCTACCAATATCTCAAAAAATCCAAATAGAATCGAAGTGGATGGAGATCTCAAATCTAATCAAATCCAAATTAAATCTGATCTAATCAAACATGAGATCTAATCAAACTGGATATCTCAGAGATTCTCCCAAATCTTTCCTTGATCAAATTATGACCAGATTCATTGAACCAAATCAGGTTAGATTAAATCAAATATTTGATGAAGATTACAAAGAGATTTCATTCTTATCAATAAGGCAGATGATTCACCCAATTTGTGTCTATAAATAGATGTCATGAGGCACTGTAGAAGTCACATTCAGGGAGACCCAAGGTCAACCATTCGACGCGCTCTCGAGTGCGTGCTGGTCATCCGGCCAAATCGTTCCTAGACACATTCATGAAAATCAGCAAACTGGCTGTCGCCATGCTGCTCAAGAAAAACTAGCACGTCGGCCATTGTCATGCTGCTTCCATCTATGTCGGATAGTCAACAGGGTATAAGGTCTACGCCCCATAACCACTTGAAGAGACCACTAGTTTTGTAAAAAGAGAGATGAATTTATAAATCTCTCTTCTTATTTTCTACTTTTCCTTTCATTGTAATTTTGAGATTATTGTAATCTTTGAAGATTATTGTAATATGTGCCAATGAAGATGAATCTAAAAAATTTCACCGAAAACAATAATATGGATTTTCCATTTAAAATTCATAAGCATGAGTTGATTGGATTTATCGTTTAATTATAGGGTTTAGCCGTGTTGAAAAGTTATTCTAGTTGAATAATATAAGCAGCTAAATGAGCTCTATGTATAGCAATATTATATCTAAAAATTACATAATGTATTATCGCAAGTGGTTATCTGAGTTTTTCATGGTTGATCAGGGTGTTTCTTCTCAACATATTTTTTAAGTTGATTATCTACTATTTTGTGCAAATAAATATTTTGCTAGACATAATTTGCAATTAGCTCTACTAACTTTAGTTTCAGATATCTTTTCAAAAATAGATTTAAATTTCCTGGAGGAAGTTACTCCCTCATGAGATATCAAAATTATTTATACTACTTAATTGAGAAGATACATTGTAATTTGTAGATTATGTCTCATATCCAAATTGTATTGTACCATATTGTGATTTTTTAAATAAAATATTAGGAGTGTTTGTTAAAAGGTTATGTGAAAGTAAAAATTGATATAAAATTTAATACGTTACCATAGTTGGTTGATTAGAAACGTACATCTGTTTAATAGTTAAATCGAAAACTAAATTACAAAATTAAAAAATAATAATAAATGATATATATAAGAGGTATGACCATCTCTCATTGTTTTTTATTTTTTTATTTTTGGGTGTTCCTCTCTCAACAACTAATTTAGTTGTTTGTAACCTAGCAGGTCGTGTTCGTTTCGAATAAGAATTGACTGACCCAGGTCTAACTAAAAGCCTGTCACGAATCAACCCATAATTGTTCTAGTTTTTCGTAAACTATACCTGTCTCAAATTTAGGCCATACGTACCACCAAAATACTTGCCTACTTGCCATCCCTGCTCTGCTTTACGTATCCATTCTAACCTATCGGGTGAATGACAGTCCCTCCTAAATTATTTGAAAATCATTTGTACAGATAGATTGGGAAAATATATTTTAATTTGTAGATTATTTATCCAGAATGTATTGCACCATATTGTGATTCTATATATAAAATATTAGAAGTGTCAGTTAAATGGTTATGTGAAAGTAAAGTTGACATAAAATCTAGTATGAGAAGTATTATCATATTCTGTTAATGAGAAACACATGTTTAATAGCCAAATCGAAAACTTAACTACAAAATTTGAAAAAAAATGTTATACATCACAGTTTCAAGCTGATAAGAGGGATGACCATCTCTCGTTGTTTTTTTTCACATTGTACTCTCTTCACAATTAATTTGGTCATTTGCAGCCCAACATATCAAGTTCAATTTACATACGGATTGACAGACTTAGGTCTCAGATTACTAAGACTTGTCACGAGCAGAGTCATAATTGTTCTAGTTTTTTATAAACTACACTTGGTTCAAATTCAGACTATACGTACCATCAAAAAACTTATCTTACTTGCCTCTCATGCTTTGCCCCATGTTCCCATCCCAACCTATCCGGTCATTGACAATCCCTCTAATTTTTATGAAAATTATTTATACAGATAGATTGAGAAGATACATTGTAATTTGTAGCTTGTCTCATATCCCAACTGTTTGCACCATATTGTGATTTCGAAAATAGAATATTAGGAGTATCAGTTAAAGGGCAATGTTGTTGAGTTCCTGTCTCGCATCCGTTGAGTATCCATATATGATCAAAGGATTATGAGGATCCCCAATTAGACTTGGATCAGAAAACCAGTATCCTAATTTGATTGAAACACCAATTGGATGATAATAGTACTATTCTAATAGGATTATGATATGAATACTATAGATATCTTGTATGCGATATGAGAGATGTGAATAATTGATAAGAGAGATAATTTTCATTATTATGAGAGATGAGAGAGATAGAGAAATGATTGGATTTCTTCTTATAATATTTTCCTTATAATGAATATCTCTTGTTGCTCCCATGGACATAGGTCAAATATGGTCCGCTGAATCACATTAATTCTTGTATTTTTCTTGTGCTTGTATTATTTTTTTCGTCTTTATGATCTTGATAGGAGATTTGATTCCCAAAAAGTAGTATCAGAGCCGGAATTAGGATCCGGAATTGAGATTGTGAGATAGCAGATCTGATATTAAGTCAGCAAGGAGGTTGGCAGGGTATCAAAGGCAAATACAACAACAAGAAGAAAAAAGCAGTTAGATACAACTGGTGACGTGCACGACCGCAGTCTCCAGAAATGTGCATCAAAAAGAGTGGTTGAGAGTTGAGATGAATTTTGAGGCGCAGATCGATGACTGTAGTTGATCGGAGCGTGGATCAAGGAATCGGTGCCCGATTAAAGTGATCCAAGAGTCAAACCCCATATTTTTCAGCATTTTGTACGCAGTGGAGGATGCAGATTGGGCAAAATTAACTGTTTAGAGCATATTTTGTGTAGACCAGCAGTGACAATGATGATCGAGGGGTCGATATTGATCGAAATGATAGATGATCAATGATTGGTTGATTGTATGATGATGAGATACGATGTGATACTTCATGGTGATGATCTATTTACTTCATCACATGATGAAGCACATGATAATGCATAATCGTCTATGTCTCTGAAGTTGGTCATAGTTTTATGGATTAAGGTGGAGTACGGTGTAACGATTATTTTTGTGTGGTGCTAAATATAATAAGTGATTGTGAGTACTCAGATAGTCCAGGTATTTTAACCGAGGTGGAGTACGATGTAGCGATTATAAGAGCTTAGTAAAGAGCGTGGTGTAGTAATCGTAAGTGTTTAAGGGTGTACGGTTTAGTGATCATGATTATTCGGAGGAGAGTATGGTTTAGTGACTCAAGTATAGAGACGGTGATGATTATACAAATTGTTTCTGGTGGGTGAAGCATGGCGATCTTGTGTTGGATGTCTGCAAGTGGATGACGAGAATAAAAGAGTTTCTCCAAGTTGCATAGCTTATCGAATATGAGCCAAAGTGGAGATTGTTGGTTTTATATTTCGTGTCCTGGAATATCCAGATGTGATCAAAGGATCACGAGGAGTCCCAACTTAATTTGGATCAGAAGAACAGTATCCTAATTGGATTGGAACACCAATTGAATGATGATAGTGCTATTCTAATATGATTAGAATAAAAATACTATATATATATATATATATCTTGTATGTAATATAAGGGATGTTAGTAATAGATGAGAGAGATAGTTTTCGTTATTATGAGAGAGAGGTAGAGAGATGATTGGATATCTTTTTGTAAGATTTTTCTCATAATGAATCTCTTTTGCTGTGCTCGCAGACGTAAGTCGAATTTGATCGGTCGAACCGCGTTAATTTTTATATTTTTCTTGTGATTGTATTGTTTTTTTCGTCTCTATGATCTCGATAGGGAATTCAATCCCCAAAAATTTACATAAAATCTAGGACAAGAAGTGTTATCATAGTCCGTTAATGAGAAACATACATATGTTTAATAGCTAAACCGAAAATTAAATTACAAAATTAAAAAAATAAATGCTATATATCACAATTACAAGACTATAAGATCAGGTATGACCATCTCTTCATTGTTTTTTATTTTTTTGGCATTTTTCTCTCTCAAAAACTAATTTAGTCGTTTGCAGTCTAGCATGTCCAGTCCAGTTCAGATATGAATTGACATGCTAAGATCTAAAAATAACTGAGACTTGTCATAAGTCAAATTGTAATTATTTTAATTTTTCATAGGCTACACCTATCACAAATCTAAGCCATACGTACAATTAAAATAATTGGCCTAGTTGCCACCCTTACTCTGCCTCCACGTACCCATACCAAGGTATGCCGTTTGGTCAATGACAGTCCCCCACCAACATCCTCCTGTGGGCCCCAGTACAGCCGGTGAAGCGGTCAACATATCGTCGGCCGTTGGATTCTTCTTCCTCACGAATCCGGGCCCCCGACCCTCGGGCTCCCACGTGCTTCTCGCGCGCTCCCTCGCCCGGGCCCTACCAAATATCTTATTCAACCCCCTCCCCTCGGCGGGGGCACGTGTCCCCTTCCTGTTGGCAGATCGCTCGCCCCGAGTGGCGGAAGCTTCTGTGCTGCTCGCGACAGTATAAAGACAGCGACTGCCGCTTAAGGCGCAACCGGTGCTCTCGAGATTTCTCTGATACGCTTCTCCTCCTCACCGCACTGTCTCTTTCTCACACAAAGAAGAGGGAAGAAAAGAGAGTCAAATTAGGATTAGGGCTTCCGGGGGATTTTTAAAGAGGATCGGAGTTGAAGTAGCTCGGATTTTGTGTATTCGATTGATTTCTGTTGATTGAGTTGATGCTGCAAATTATTCCCAGTTGGGGGTTAGGCGGTTTGATGGAGAAAAAGAAGGGTTTTGTTGAGATTCTTGAAGGGAAATCATAACTCCGTTGTTGCTTGGAAAGAATTGAGGGGTAATTGGTGAGGAGAAGTGTGATTTTGTGAAAAGATTGGATATTTATGAGTTTTGGGGATTCTGGAAAGACTCTGTTTTGGTTCTGGTAATCAGGAATGAGTTGTTGTGATAAGAGCAGGGATAGTGAGGAGTTTAAGCGGCCAGGGCTGAACAAGGTGGCGGATGACTCTGTGCAGCTTGGGAGGCGGTCTCTTGGGAATGGGAAGAATGGCGCAGCTGCTCAAGGTTCGCAGAGTGGGATGAAAAGTGGTAGTGGGAGGAATGAGATAGCTGAGTTGCCGTCTAGGATTGATGAGAAGGTGCTGATTGACCCGAGGTTACTGTTTATTGGAGCGAAAATTGGGGAGGGAGCTCATGGAAAAGTTTACGAGGGGAAGTAAGTTACAAATGTTGATCAATTTGATTTGCCTTATTCTTTAGTTTATGGTTAGCAAGCTTGTTGTTATCATCTGCTGTACTGATATTAGTACAAGGGTTTCATAGTTCAATTGTTACATAAGTTAATACTTAATAGGTTCATGCCTATAGTGAAATCCGATGGCTGGTTAATGTGTTTGTCTCATTAATGTCCATTTGGAATGAAATATACTTTTCACTGTAGACAATGCCATTATATGTGGATGCACGGGGATTTCCCTCATCAGCCGTCAAAGTTGCATTGTCATGGGTTGAAGTTATTTGGTTCACCATCACACGTGAAACTTATAACTTTCTCAATTTTATGCCTCTTTGAACAAAGATGTTAAGGTTTTCAACAGTTGTCTCTGTCATGTGAATTTTTTCTGAAACTATAACATCAGCAACAAAATTGTTGAACATAGAAATTTTGAATTAAAAATTTAACATTTTCCTTAGTGACTGAAATAGACAGGATGCTAGGAAGATTTGAATATCTGTACCATTAGGCTAATTAACTATTCCAAAGAGGTGATGTGCCATACTTTCTTTCTTTTTGGGGAAATTTAACCAATAAGTTATCGATAATATGTAACTCCTGTAATATTTCAAACATTGTCATTGCTTAGAATTTTTGTTGAGGTCAGTGAAGGTATCAAAGAGATTTACTCTAATTGTAGTAGTGGTGGACCAGTTCCTGCAGTAGCCTACTTCATCCCACACGACAAGATAGTGCTTGTGACTATGATCTATCTTCAAAGAAATCTAGGCTAAATGGAGTTCATAGTACCATTACGATGTAAAATTAATTGTAGGAGTTGGTTTTTTTATATGAAAGAAGTTTTGTATTAGATTTCGAAAACAGATATTTGAAGATTGGATATCTTAATTGCATGTATAGTTCGTCATCCCTATCTTGTGCTGTAACTGTTGATGTACTTTACTTAAGAGAATTTTATTCAGAGTAATAGAGGACACTTTTAGCAGTTTCTTATGCGTGTAGCCTCAATATTCTTATATTTACCTTAGAACCACCCAATGCATGAGTTGATATTCTAAACAAAGAATCTGTGGATAGAATCTTGTTGTCCATCAAGAAGTGTAAGATAGAGTGGTGATACTAACTGGAGAAGGTATTAGCATGGTGATATCATGATGAGTTGCTGATGTACTTTTGAACATGACATCATCCATGAGAAAATCTATCACAAGCTGGATGCTAGGAAAATTAGGATTATTCTAGGAAGGGATTAGTGGAATAATGTTTATTTAGTCAGCCCATATCTCCTTCACATCATGCCTATTCCATTGGAGCTTGTGAGTTAGTAACTTAGGGGCTGATAGATTGCAAGGAAACCAATTTGTAAGTCTTGCTTAAGACTGCTTTTTGTGTTCTTTTGCAAGAAAAGAAATGAGGAAAGCTAGAAATCAAGTCTTTTATGCTTTTTCCATGTTTATTTTGCAAGATAAGGGACTTTGAAAGCCTCCATATTAATGACATAACCCCTCCTTGTCGGAGGTAAAAATTTCTAGATAAAAAAAAGATGATAAATAGCTCGCAGAACGCGAAGCTATTAGTTAGCTTCGCGCTGTAGAAACTTAACTTCGCGTGGATAAGTAAAACGCGAAGCTAAAACCTTAGCTCCATGTCAAGAGTATTTAACTCCGCACGGGCAGATCTCAGAATTCTTAATTGATTATGATTAAGATTTGGGATTATATAATACCTGAATTGAGTCCAATCAGATTTCAAATTCTAGAGATTTAAATCAAAATCAAATATTTGATTAGAATCCTTGATAAATACAAAGACTTTCTATTCCTATCCCTATGTAAATTCTCATAACCAACTAAAGTTTATAAATAATCTCTTTGAGGAGACTTTAGGAGTCTTGCTTTTTTGGCAATTCAAGTTACGCGAGAGAGCCTTGAAACTTTAGAGATCTTTTAGAGTTCAAGTTACGCACGAGAGTCTTGAATTTATTGGATCAACAAAGAGAAGTTAGGGCCGGCCATCATCTTCTTCAAAGAGAGATTTTCACGTCGGATCGTCAACAGGTTCTACTAGATAGATCCCATCGCCACGTTAGAACGCACTTTTATTGTAAAAAAGAGTGATAAATTATAAATCATCTCGTTTGTTTTTCTATTGTACCTCTTTCGTTGTAATTATTGTAATCAATGGAAGAAAACTAGAATTTTGCGGAGAACACTCCTCCCTTCCCCCTTCTTCCAACAAAAAGAAAAGAAAAGAGAAGATAATATTGTTTTTAATCTACAAAACATGTGGATTCCATGGAAAACAATATGGTGACGTGGCTAGGGTTTGCCTTGAAAATAAGGGGAAAAACCTAGGAAAATTGCCCCAAAAGCAATGAACAGGCCTATGTTAGATTTCTAAAGGCATTTTTTTTGTGGGTTTCCCGGCAAACAGACAAGCCTCGAGAAGTTTAGATTTTATGTTGTTGTGAGCAAAATAAACTTAATTGATGGAATTAGATAGTTGTACTACTTTTCAAATCCCATTTGGTTCCAAAAATCTAATAGTAGCTGGCATTCACATTAAATGCTTAAATGAAATTAGATGGCATTCCTCTGCAGAAGCAGTAGAACGTCAATATCCTTGCACTATAACTTCAATATCAGGTGAGGCAAGGTGTGATCCCCAAGCAAGCTGTTAAGTGTACAAATATACATAAATATCATACTGGATGCCAACTCAAAAACAATACCTGGTACATAATTGGGAACACTTTTTTATTTTGAGATAGCCCACTTTCTTTGGAATGTGTCTAACATGGAATCACGCATACTTCTTTTCACATGGCATATACTTGAATACTTGAAGACACTTTGGAGCACCCTACTACACTTTAAATGTTGTGAAATTATTATAATACTATTTTGAAGGTTTTATTTTCTACACATCAACTTGGACTGTATTAAATATGTTTATGTTTATTCTATTGAACCATGAACAGCTGGTTAATTGGACTTCATTGCACATATAAATATGTAGACTAAGCTTTCAGCTGATGCTGCTACTTATTGAAAATATTGCATCAGATTTTGAAGTACTTGAAACGATGTAGACAATACCACTGCTCCTATTGATATTGGAGTTCTTATTTGCAGTGCATCAACTTGGACTGTATTATATAGTTTTAGATGTATTCAATTGAACTACCGAACAACTAGGTAAGTGGATCACTCGTTACACACAAAAAGATGTACATGAAGATTTCATATATTGTTTGATACTGATAGATTGCACACAAAACGATACAGGCCCCATAAAATCAGGCTAATATTACTGATATTGCTGATTCATATACCATTAACCATTGGCTGATGCTGGTACCAGTACCGATTCTAACATTTTAAACCTTGGTGCACACATTTCATGCATATACAAAAATATTAATATGCCCCACGTTTTGTTTAAAATTTCAACAAATCACATTTCCATTTAACAATAGTCGAAATTATATGTTTCTACATGATAGCTTGTTGATGTCCACCAATTTTAGCATGTTTTAATCCCTTTTTAGGCTATATATACTCTTTGTTGGACTCACAAAATTTAGTGGCTTGATAATGACAATAGTAGTTCAAACCATTACCAACTATACCCTTTTTGTTTCTTCCACCACCTAATGGCATGTAAATATTGACTTATCTTTGAGGATGTAATAAGACTTATCTTTGAGGATGTAATAAGATCCCTTTCTTATGTATTGATCTGTGGAGAACCAATAAGAAACATGCATTAAGAAATTTCTCTATAAGCAATTACTTGTTTTTATTTAAATAACTGGCATAAGTTATTTTTTCTATTTACACCTGTTTCCAATCAGGTATGCCGAGCAGATTGTAGCAGTGAAAGTTCTCAATAGTGGTGATACGCCTGAAGAAAGGTCAACACTAAAAGCTCGTTTCATTCGTGAAGTAAATATGATGTGTCGAGTGAAACATGAAAACCTCGTCAAGGTGTGTTGCCTACCTATAGAATGGTCAAGTATGTAATTAACTTTGATATCTTCTCAGTGCACTATGTCTGCCCCGGGACAGTATTCGAGACTGAAGTATCTTATGCTGACTTCCGTGTTTGACCCAATTATTTCTTACAAAGGCATCATTTGTCAGCTTTTTTTTTTTTTTTTTTTCTTTTCATCCTTCCCTCCTCAACTTTGTTTATCAAACGTCATCTCCTCTTTATTGCAGTTCATTGGTGCTTGCATGGATCCTCTCATGGTGATTGCGACCGAGTTACTACCAGGAATGTCTCTAAAGAATTATTTGAACAGTATTCGCCCTACACAACTTGATCTTAGAACGGCAATTAGCTTTGCACTTGATATTGCCCATGCAATGGATTGTCTACACGCTAATGGGATAATACACCGAGATCTGAAACCTGGTAACATATGGAGCTTGTCCTTCAGTTGCACTAAGTATCAGAAATAATATTGTTCTTTATTAAATAAAATAATTCACAGTTCTGCATGAAGATGGAAAAGTTCTCTATTTTTCATAACCACACTATTTCAGCATGAACTTATGTAAGTTTTTAAAGTAAGCAGCTTAAACAATGTTGATTCGATGAATAACTCATTTCCTTCACATGCTTTCTGCATTTGGTGGCAACATATAAAAGCTGTATTCACGTGTGTGTACTCCATAACTTCTACTTGTGGATGATGTTGATATCTTCTCTCTTATCAGATTAAGGTAGTGTTTCAACTTAAGAAATTAGGGAGACATGAATGCAAGCAATCATATGCAGCTATTCAGTTGTGCTAAATGCACAACCATGCTTGATAGTGTTGGATTTTAAAGTGGATGGAGGTACTTTTAGCACATCATTTTCCTGTTCACAAATATATTTCTTAAAGATTAGAGCCTTTCCAATAGTTTTGAGATGGTTGGGAATCATGATAAAACATCTTCTTGGAATCATGATTGCACATCATCTTTAAATTCAAAATTTCTTAAAGACGGTCAGTTTCGTGAAGTTTGTTCCCAGTGAACGGAGTAATCTAGAAGTTTATAATAAAAGGAACATATCCACATAGGATTGGGTGGTTATGGTTTCTTAATATCTTTATTGTTTTGCTTAATGCTTATTAGGTTAACCTCATATTTTCATTTTTAAAGTATTTGATTGTCCTAAAACAAGCTGTTCATAGTCCTTGGATATTCATACCTTTGAAAATAATTCTTAAATTTTGATCCTTGACTTGTTGGACTTCAGTTAGGATTTAATTTTCTTCTTTCACAAAAACTGGTATTACAAGTCACAGATTCAGTTTAAGAGGGAATATCATAGAGGATGAGAAACCAATTTATTGCTGATATAATAGTGAGGTTTCTATGTTTATAACCTTGCCAGTCATTCCAGATGAGTGAATAACATTTGGTGAGGAAATTGTCGTGTTTCTCCTTTGCTTTTCTGTAGCCTCTAATTAGCTTCATCTTCATGTGTAAATAGGATGTCCATGATTTTCTTAGGAAATTCTTTTGGCTGTAGGACTGAAAAAGTGGCAATACTCTCCTGCTGTCATACCATTCCAATATTTTATCAGCAGGTTATTTTCGTTGTCTAGGGATCGACCTTCAATAATGGCCTTCTTGTGGATTTGAGTTGCTGTTAAATATGGGAGGGAGTTTATTTGGTTTGCTATTAAACCCATCCTCTAGATATTGGAAGATCAAGATATTGGAGGTCTGTAAAGTCTCTTTATTTACCTCTTTAATTGGTATTTTTCCCAAGTAAAATCTGCTTGCACTCCCCTTCTTAATGTCTGGGATTAAGATGAAAATTATCCAGAGCACTGTTTAAAACCAAGGTTTGTAATTAAACAATTCACAGATTTTAACTGGGAAACCATCTATCCTACAGGGAATGGTGTTCTAAGCTTTTCTGAACTTTGTTTAGGTGATAAAGGCCTATAAGCTAATCACTGGCGAGGCTTCTTTGGAACATCTTATGAATTGTCAGTCAATGAACCCCCAATATCTGTACACGGTCTTTGTTCGTAGACGTGGAGGTTAATTACTACTTTGGTGCACCTTAGGAATTTCTTGGGTGAATTTGGTCAATATAAAATATTTGTATTTTATGGTGGTGTCACCTTTTATATGTAGGATTTCTTTTCCAGTGTTTTGTTACACAAGACATGCTTTTTACTGAGAGCATTCAAATTTGCAGATAACTTACTGCTGACAGCTAATCAGAAAAATATTAAGCTTATTGATTTTGGACTTGCACGAGAAGAAACTGTAACTGAGATGATGACTGCTGAAACTGGGACTTATCGTTGGATGGCCCCTGAGGTAGTATATCACCAGGTTTCTTGTTACCTTTATTTATGTTTTCAATTTTGTTCTCTTGTTCCGTAACAAATCATAATATTTTAACAGCGGATTTAGCCAGGGCTACTGAATGAGGTTGTTAACTGACAAGTCTGAAATATTTACATTATCTATTCTACTATAAGAAGAAAATACATGGCATAGGCAAAATTTGAAGAATTGGAGGACATTTTCACTCCTTCATTCTAAAATCAAGGGAAATAAACTTATTTTACTTTGAAAAACTCCGACAGCACTGTGTTTAAAGATTTATCCTTTCACTGCATGTATCAAATTAGGATAAATGAGGGTTGTGGTAGGCCTGTGATAGCCAACATAAATATTGTCACATATTATGATACGAGTCAATATGAATTTCGTTGGAGTGTTCCCTACTGAGAGACGCGCTATATCGGAGCCCGGGTGTAGTGAAAAATGCGTGAGAATTGCTAGGTCGTCATCCAAAAACGATGTACTACGTCGGCATTCGGATGTAGTGCCAAGTGTAAGAGGGTTTCCATACCTTAATAAGCGGGTGGGGGTAAAGAAATCAGCTCATGAACAAAGGATTCGGTTGGCATTGTGGAACATAGATTCCCTTATAGGTAGATTAATAGAGTTAGTTGATATTATGATTAGAATGATGATTAATATTTTGTGCGTGCAAGAGACTAAGTGGGTAGGTGATAAAGTTAAAGTCATATGACTTTGGATTTATAAACCTTGGTATACGAGTAGAGATAGAAATCGTAATGGGATAAGTGTGATTATAGATAAACAATTGTTTGGGGATGTAGTATAGGGGAAAGGGTGATAGAATTTTATTAGCTAAACTTATTTTAGATAGAGAGATTCTTAGTATCATTAGTGCCTATGCACTATAAATAGGACCTGATGAATCTAGTAAACATCAATTTTAAGAGGATTTAGATGAGATAGTGCAATGAATATCTGTTAGAGAAAAACTATTATTAGTGTTGACCTCAATAGGTATGTAGGAACTAGTCGTAATGGGTTTGATAGTATATGGAGTATTTGGTTTTGGAGAAAGAAGTGAAGCAGGTAACTCAATTTTAGATTTTATTTTGTTTTATGATTTGATTTTAGTGAATAATTGGTTTAAAAAAGAGTTTCTCACTTGATTACTTTTAGAAGTGGATCGAATGCGAGTCAAATAGATTTCTTTTTAATTATGAGGGTAGATAGAGATAGTTGTATAGATTGTAAGGTGTGGTAACCCAACATAGACTTAGTTTTAGATATTCGGATTAGAAAGATAGTTAAAAAGATTAAGCCACTTTTTGTAGATAGAGTAGTAAAATAAGCAAATTGAAAGGATCATGACCCTGATGTAACATGAAACAAAATCGCTAACTGCATTAAGAGGGTAATTAAAGATATATTTGGTAAGTTGAGAGGTGGTGCTCCATCATGTAAGAACACATCATGACGGAATGAAGAGATAAAAAATGCTATTAAGATCAAGCGGGACTTTTATAGAGATTTGAAGAAAAACAATGATGAAACAAGTTTTGAGAGGTATAAACTAGTCAAGAAGGATGCTAAGAAAACTGTTGGGGTTGCAAAAACTAAATTATATAAACAACTGTACGAGAAGGTGGACGATAAAAAGGAATAAAAGGATATATATATAATTGCTCAAATAAGAGAAAAAGTCTAGAGACTTATATACTATAAAATGTATTAAAGATGAGGATAAGAGGTTCTAGTTCGAGACGAAGAGATTAAAAAAAGATGGAAAGATTATTTTGATAAATTATATAATAGTTTTACTCAAGATCGTCGAGACCTTATTATTCAGTGTGAGAGTATGAATTGTAGCTTTATATTCAGAATTAAAGAATCTGAAGTAAAAGAAATTTTAAAAAGGATGAAATTAAGAAAAGCTGTTGGTCCGGATGAGATTCTTATAGAGTTATAGATATACTTATGAGAGATAGGTGTGAGGTGGCTGACAAATCTTTTTAACAAGATTTAACAAACTAAGAACATGCCAAATGAATGGAGGAAGAGTATCTTAGTAACTCTGTATAAGAATAAGCATGGTATTCAGAGTTGTTCTTGTGTCACACTATGAAACTTTGGGAAATGGTGATTGAATATAGACTAAGGTTGACTATTAAAATATCAGAGAATCAGTTTGGATTGATATCGGGGCAAACAGAAGATATTTATTTACTTCGTCAACTTATAAAGCGATTCCGAGAGAGAAATAGAGATTTGCATATGGTGTTTATTGATATAGAGAAAACATTTGATAAGATACCATGAGAGATATTTTGGTAGATACTGATGAAGAAGAGTCTCCATCAAGTATATTGATATAATTAAAGACATATATGATGGAGTAGTGGCTAATGTCAGAACATGTGGTGGTTTAACAAGTGATTTTTCTATTACAATTAGATTGCATCAGGGATCTGCATTAATCCCGTTCTTATTTATTATAGTGATGTATATAGCTTATTAAAGCTATTCAGAATGAGATACCTTTGGTGTATGCTATTTGCTGATGATAGTCTTAGTTGATGAGACAAGAGTATTAGTAAATATCAAGTTAGAGTTATGGAGGCACACATTAGAATTTAGAGGTTTTAGATTGAGCAGCTCTAAAACATAGTATATAGAGTGTAAATTTAGTAAACGATAGACCTTAGACTATAGTGCTATAACACTGGACGAGCATAGCGGCGCCGTTTCAGCCTCACGGCTAATCGCTGTCATCTGAGCATGTCGTTTATTCGGGCACAAGTAGCCACGACAGTGATGGTGGTGAAGCTGCATCTGACGTGAATGCTTATTAAGAGAGCTACTTTGCCCCTGCTCCTAACACAAGCAAGCATAGTCACTTTCATCCTGAGGAGTTGGAAACAATCATTCCTGAGAATATTCCTCCTCCGGCTACATCGACTGTTCTTACATGTACTTTTCTTTTGTATATGCCCCTCATCAATGTCTTGCATCCTGCTATATTCTTAGTTCTTACTTTATTATGATTATTTTATAGATATTGGTGTTCAGCCAAGTAGTCTGCCAGGTGCTACTGTCGCAACTCTGTCTCCACCTGTTGCGGCAAACATAGAGGTCATTGCTACCTCATTATACACTGATCCTGGTGTGGGGCCCTCGACCAGAGTGTCTCCTATGTTTGAACCATCATTGATGTTTTCTTTTGAGGGAGTAGGATCCAGCACTGAAAATATCCTGAAAGAAATTACTCCTTCAGACTCTGCTCCTATCACAACCATCATAGTGACTCCAGAGGGTCCTCCGTTCAAGATTCCAGAATCAGCTCGTCCATTGTTGCAATTATTGGCGCCGCACATCACGACGGTCTTAAGCGGTGAGACTTCTTCTAGCATCGCAACACCTTTGACTCCTACTTCGATACTGGTTCCAGTTTCAACACAAGTCGTTCTTGATAACGATCCACTTGAATAGTTTTTTCAGTACAACGTCATGTACTTGCATTTGTTACAGCGGTGTGGGTCTATGTTCTTGGACGGCCGTTGTTCCATTGAGCTTGGGCGCCCGATATTAAATTATCTAACCAATATCGAGAATATCGGGGGAGTAGAATGAGTTGCTCCTTATCGGGCCCGCTTAACTACTTTAGATGAGTAGGTCCGGCCATTGGAGACTGTTCGACGAGCTGATATCACTGTCATAACAGAAATTGAAGTTGCCCATCGGAGAGCAGAGCTGTTTGCACGACAAGAAGAATTCTGTCGCCCCGAAGAAGCCTAGGCCGTTGAAATTAGTAATCTTCGGACAAATTAGGAGGTTATTACTGGGGAGATAGAGTGGGCGAGGTTTGAGCTGGATGCCCATCATGTCACCATAGACCGCGCTCGTAAGATAATTACCAAAGTCCAAGCCATTCTTGCAACTACTCTGACAAAGCAAAATGGAGTGCTGAAGAGACAAGACGAACTTGTTCTGCACCATGGCCAGCTTCAACAGGAAGTTAATATGCAGAGTAAGGCAATTGAGGATACTAGGGTATAAGTTACTCAGCAGCTGGTCATCAATGATGACGAATTATGCCGCCAAATACTATCAACTGTAGAGGAGACTCGACAAGCAGCTCTTGAAGAGGCAGAGTCAAGTTTAAGGGTTTTGGGCAATTCTTAAATCTTTCATCCTCTCTTTCTTTTCTTCTTTCCTTCTTTTGAACAATAAAATTGTTTGTACCGCCTTTCTTTCTTTGTTTTGTTAATAAACAAACAATTTTGCTTCAATGTGTTGCTTTGCTGTTTTGGAGATGCTGTTTTGCCATCTTTGCTGGTATCCCAGAGAATTTCGAATAGATCTTTTGGGTCTTGATACATGATGTTGCTTCCATAGTTACACTTTTTTTTTGAAGTAAACTCATCTGGGGAGCAGACATAGTCGAGATAAGGACATTGGAAATATGGAGTTGTGGATTTTGAACGATAGAATTGCGGAAGGTGATACTTATCATGGGAATGTTGGGACCATAACAATTTTAATTTCGGAATTTGTAATGAGAGTGACTTGCTTGGATAACAGGCAGAGTCGGGGTGATTCGCCAGGATAACAGATATAATCGATTTGAGATTTGGGAGTGACTCGACTGGAAAGTAGACAGAGCCAGTGATCGGGTCAAGATAAGAATAATGAGCGTTCACTGAAGTATTTATGAGGTGCTTTTGAAATGGGTGAGATAATCAAATCTTGCTGCCAGAGGTAAGAACTTAAGATGACATGTTTGTGATGGATGTCATTTATATGGTGATGAGACGGTTCAAATTTCGTTGTCAGAGATAAGATTTTAACATGACTGGTTTGCGATGGATGTTATTTATATGGTGATGAGAATGTTCAAATCTCACTGTTAGAAATAAGATTTTAACATGGCAGATTCATGAGGTTTTTAGCAAATGCCTAGCTATAAACGGATTTGGTATATCTTTACCAATCGCTGTTTGCGTTGGGCTAGCTATACTATTCCTCTCAGTATGATGAGTTGTTGAGAGTTTTGTTTGGATTTAACTGCCAAACGTTCTCTCTTCCCTTCACCTTTCGATTTTGGACTGTTTAGTTTTATACACTTACCCCTAATATGATAGGGTTGGCGAGAAAGGTATCCTCTTCCCATTGCTCTAATAGCATTGGGCAATTCATGCATTTTATCCTAGCATGATGGGTTAGCGAGAAAAGTTCTCTTTCCGTTCTAATGGCATTGGGCAATTCATGTTTTATCCCTAGCATGATGAGTTGTCGAGGTTTTTGTTTGGGTTTAAATGCCAAACGTTTTCTCTTCTCTTATATTTTGAGGCTTCGGGTCATCGATAGTCATTCTCTTACCCTCAGTATGATGGGGTTGACAAGGTTTTTATTTGGGCTTAAATGCTAAATATTTCCTTTTCTCATTGCTTTGGTTGCATTGGGCAATTTATGCTTTATTCCCTAGTATGATAGGTTAGCGAGAAACTTATTCTCTTTCCTTTGTTTTAACAGTATTGGATAGTTCATGCTTTTACTTCAGCATGATGAGTTGTCGAGTTTTTTGTTTGGGTTTAAATGCCAAATATTTTCTCTTCTTATTGCTTCATGGTTATGCTAGGCTGTTTAGCCTGGCACTTTGCCTTAGCCTCGTGCATGGTTTTGGGACCAGATTCGTTTTGAACTTGTTTTTTGAAAATTTGTCGGCGCGCTTGACGATTTCGATTGCGGATTTGAGTTCTGGTCAGTCTTTGGTTTTTCTTCAGTGCTTTATTCAGCCATGATAGGAGATGATTTTTCAATTTTCAAAATATTAGAACTCAAAAATCCAAAGGGGTCTTGTTCAACGGGAGTCTTCTTGTCATTTGAATTCGCAATTTGGATCTCTTCTTGTTCAGAACTCGAAAATCCGAGAAGTTCCTGTTCAACGGGAATCATCTCGTTATTCGAGTCTATCGCTTGGACTTCTTCCTTTTCCTGGATCAAAAATCCAAGGGGCTTTTGTTCAACGGGAGTCCTCTTGTCATTTAAAGTTGTACTTGAGGTTTCCAAGTGGCGATGGAGCTATCTTTTGACCGAACTAACCGATCTAGAGGATAGATACTCCTTATATTTATTTTGATCAATTTTTATGATCAACATCTCCATAAACTTACTAATTTTATGGGTATCCGATTGGGCCACGATTTTCTTGTTGTAGAAGACTTCTCCCACTGTGGTCGCCAGCTTGTTTCCGTTGAAAAACGCTCTTCCTTTCATTAGCATGGATAAATAAAATTTACAACGAAAATATCCAAATTACAATAAAAGAAAAAGAAAATAAACAAATGAGAGAGATTTATAAATTACGTTTCTCTTTTACAAAAGTTCGTAGGTTCTAAAGTCGCTATGGAGCGTCGTCCTTGTGCTCCATTGACGATCTAACACCTAAAATCAGTTTTGAACGTAGATAATAGTTTCTGGACGGCAGCCGCTCACTGCTGGACGGCAGCTCTCTGCAGAAATAATCTGATCTCCAATCTCTCTCCCTCTAAAAGATCTCCAAAAATCCCCTCTTGGGTCATATTTATAGATTTCGGGGTTTATTTTGAGATAAAGATGAAATTCCAATCAAATCCATTTCTGAATTCGTATTTAGATACGAAATTTTTGATTTCAAGTGATTGGATATGATTAGAATCGAAATTCGGGTTGAAATTTAGAAAAAAGTCCAATTTAGAAACTGAAATAGTCCTGCATGCACGAGACTGTCATCCCCGCGTGGGGCTGATAGCCTCGCGCGGGGCTTCTTGCCTCGCGGGGGGCAAATAGCCTCGTGTGGGGTTATTAGCTGTGCGCTTGGCAATAGCCTCGCGCTGAGCTACACTAGGCTGATTAGCCTGGCGTTTTGAAATAGCCTCGCGTACGCGAGGCTATTTTTTCCTGTGTGGCTTTGTTTTTCTTGTTCCGAATTTTTCTCTACCTACATCATGCAGCTTACCCCAAGTACTTGGGATAAAAGGCTTAGTTATTGTTGTTGTTGTTATATACTTATTTTACTTTGAAAGGTTGTAGATTTCTCTTTTTTAGAACATAGTAACTTTGCTTTATGAAAGAGATGTTTTATTATAATGTTCTTTTTTACATCAATGAGGTAACCCCTCTCTCTCTCTCTATATATATATTATAAGTTTTATTTCAATGATAAAATTTTATGTAAATTAATATCTAACGACAACAAGAACAATAACAATAATATTAATTAGAGTGATAATATTTGAGTTTGATAATATTTGAGTTTGACTAGGATACTATCAAGAGGATTTGAAATTTGATCCTATCAAGTTGAAACTATAGGTTCTAACACCAAAAATTAAAATCCAGTGGTATAAATGTGATCTATTATAGCTTTGTAGCCAAAGTGCAAGAATTCATATGATCTAAAAATGTTTTTTTCCCATGAATATTTATGTTTAAGTGTGCTATTTTAAGTTGGTTATATCCTAAGGTCTTCATTAATGGTTGAAACTTTTTTAAATTTTATAAATTTATGTATTTAACTGTCTAGATATAATAGATTGCATCTATACAATTGGATTTAATTTTTGGTGTCATAATCTATAATTTCAACTTGATAGGATGTATGCTTCCCCTCAATACTATCCTAGTTAAACTCATAAAAATTAGTGTAAAAATAGTGATAATAATCAATCACATCAGAGTGATAAAAAGATATATTGTTCACATTAGAGCATATGAAAAAATAATGAGCTTAACAAAATAATAGTAATAATAATAATGAAACATTAGAGCATAAGATAAGCTATAATGTTCATTAACCCCTGAAAAATATATTTTTTTGTTATTTTTTAACCCCTGAAAAATATATTTTTTAGAGAAATCTCTTGCCTCTCAGCCATGTAAATAATATTAAAGGCACCAATTTGGTGCACATACTATTTGAATATCTTTTTAACATCTTTAAAACATGCATATGGGTAGTTGAAATCCCCATAACATTTAACATGCCTTCCTTCAATTGGTAAATTCTTTGTAAAATTTGCATAGTGTAAAAACGAAAAATGATTATAAAAGGTCAAATTAGGTGTTTAGATTAACTAATCACTTGACGAAGGTTTACTACGATTAAAGCCCTGGTTTAACCTTTATGCGTAAATACATAATGGTTGCTCTTAATAATTGCAAATATAACTTGGATCAAAATTTTAGATAGAATATAATTTCATTTCTTATACAAATATGAAAAATCTGATCCAAACCTAATTATATTCTGTCTAAAGATGTTCTCAAAGCTTCTTCATAATTTTTCTAAAATAATTATATATAATTGATGCCTTTTATTTTGCCATCCTTTTTATTTTTTTACGTGCATTCTGCTCATGCCATTTGACTAGTTCGGTTAGTGATCATAGTTAATTAAAATTGGTATTAGTGAATCTGCATATACTATGATATGTGTTAAGAATTAAACTATCATGTTTGTTGCTATGGATGTTAATGTCATAAACCTAACACTGGGTGTTGCATGCTTCAATGTCCAAACAAATGCAGAACATATAATGCATTTCTTAATGGCTATTTATATATGGAGTTATGGACCATTATGTTTCTATACATTTATATTTATATATGGAAGATTAGCAAGCAATAATAAGGTATAAACTACAGCAGTTGAAGAAGAGGCAGATCGCATTGGGCTGCTTTTTAACTTATTCCTTTCTTTTAAAGAGACGGGTTTCAACATTGAAGTAAAACAATTATGTTATTCTAGAGAAACTGTACGAAAGATGGAAGGAATTTATGCAAAAGCGATATTAGACTTCATCCTAGTTCGTTCACTCTAACGAAGGAGCCTCTACATGTTAGGTAACATGAACTTTTATTGTGAAGAGGCATCATTTCTTGCATATATCCAATGTGTGACTTATTGGACGTTCCCTTGAACATGTACTTTACCTCTTGCTTGTGATGTCAATCTCTAAGTTCAATCTTTGTTTTATGCACTACTCAGACAATTCTATTATATGCATTGTATTAGTGGAAATGTATTTTTTGGTGTATTTTGCGTTGAATCTATGAAATTTCTCAAATATATCCCAGTATGATCATTTTAGAAAAATAATAAATTTATGACATATGACTGGAAGTGTGGTACATTAAGCTTCTCTACGGAAAGCTAGATATGGAAGAGTCAACATAGCGCTTCTACGAATTTAGTCAAATATATGAAATTCGATATTTTAGTAAAATTGGAAAAAATTTAAATTTTTAGGCGTATGTAAATAGATACTATGTTACCCTATGGATTCCTATGTTACATTCTATTTAAGATTAGGAATGGCGTAATCAGACCCATTTTTGACATATTTATCGTTATTTAGGTACCGCATTCACTCTTTGGACTTCAATTGAATCGAGAAATAGGTTTGATTTACATTGTTTTGATATGTAGGATATCATACGGTTAATTGAAATTGAAATTCTAACTTAGGCCGATATATGATAGAAATACTACAATACTCCATCCATCTTTGTCATATATTATATATAGTATGATAGATGTCATATTCATATAACACAATTCAGTTTCAAGATGCCTTTATGGTGAAATAATAGACATGCGACTCAAAAAATCTCCTACTAAAGAATGTGGAGATTCAAGTCTTCTTCAAGGCATAATATTGAGAATACTCATTGAGTGAACAATTCAATCATATTACGGATCTAATCAATATGGATGTATCAAATATCTTATTTGTTGATACGGAAGTCTTTTGGCGATCCCCATGATCCATGTCTGAGTTGCTGGAATAGTTTCGTAACAGGTCACTAAATCTTAGCAATCTTCTCAATCTAATGAATGAGGAGTCGGATTGGAAATCATCTGCCAATCAAAATCACATATGAATTGATTGATACAAACTATAGGCACTAAGAAATAATGATGAGTGATCATGAATGAGTTTTATTATCGAAGAATGGGTCAAAATGGTGATTGAAATAGAGCGAAATCGAGTTTGCTAAATGCTGTGCAGAAACACCAACTTTAATGCCTGTTTTTGACCATGAGGGAGATACAACTGGATAAATTTCTGTAAGAAGTGTAGAGCTCTGAATTCTCTTTCGAACGGTGCTTGAATCATCTCAAGCGAACTCAAGTTAAAAGATGTGACTATTTGTCTAAAGCTTGTTATAACAAAACATCTTGGGTGTTGCTCCAATGCCACCGCTGAACTAGGTGAGCCCACTGGTAGATAGAGGTCAACCATCGGCGGAGCCACTAGTGGAGCCACCGGTACTCTACTAGTGGCTCTACCGACATAGGTTTCCTAGTCCAAACTAAGTTGGTTTTGGACTCTAATTGCAACCATGGGATTCCTACTTCCACTATATCAAAGGGAGGGGTTTAATTTGGGATTTGGAAATCGAATGGGACTATAAATATACAATCATCTCTGAGTTAGATAATATCCTTGTTCTTACTCTTTTGTCACACTATTCCCTCAAACAAAGACACAATACCATGTAGTAGACCTCTTGTTGCTTAGACAAACCTATTCAATCTGCATTTGAGAAATTAGCTATGCGGATATTTATCATGACCATAACCCGAATACAGAAGTCTTTTCGAGAGCATTCTTTGGTTATCGAAATAGTTTGATCATAACATCCCAATGACTTGTTCCTAAAGTTGACATAACTGGCTCACAATACCGGATATACATTATCTAGTTGTCATTGTCAAATAGTTTAGCGTCACCATTAATCTCCTATACCTTGGTCCTCTAAAAGCTCTCCCTGTTCGGGCAACAACTTCCTAAGTCTAGTCACCTTAATCTAAAAAATAACATAATAATCCTAGATCTTTAATTTGGAATTTCTATTGTAAATGCAACTTTAAGTCACTAATCCCCTGATATTATTTTCAGTAGCCACAATATCATTCACATAGATCATTAAGAGAATTTATTTTCCCTAATGGATGCAAAAGAATACTGAGTGATTCTTCTGAGAATGATAATAGTCAAACTGATGAACAACATAACTAAACCTCCCAAATCAGGCTCGAAGGAGTTGTTTCAAGCCATAAAGTGACTTTTTGCTATACTTCCTTCGAGGAACAAATCCAGGAGGTTACTTTGTGTAAACTCTTATCAAGAATAATATGGAGAAATTTATTCTTATATTTTTAATTTCTAACTAATGCAGAGTCTAGAAATATATAGTATTAAGTGAAATAAGTAGCCAAATTGAAACCATCTTTGCCATGAGTGTGAGTGTATCCTGGTAATATACACCACGTACTTGGGAGTATCCTTCTCCACCAAACAAGCCTTAAGGCAAGCTTAAGGTTCCGAAAGGATTCATTTTGATAATATATACCAGCCAACATCCAACTGCCTTCTTCCTAAAGGGAAGTGGAATTAGTACCCATCTATAATTCTGCTTTTAGGCATGCATCTCATGTTCCGTAGTCGTCCGCCAACTTGAATTTGATATGGCATCTAAAATAGACTTGGAAATAGAATTAGAATCAACAGAGGAAATAAAAGCACAATAGTGTATGAGATGTACATAAGATAAGAAGTTATACAATGGCTATAGAAAAGCGAGCATTTAGAATATCAAAGATGGAAATGAGAATCTTAATCAACAGAAAGAGAAGGGATATCAGCATTCTCTCTTGATACCATGTTAGCGATCAGAGATATGGTGACAACTGATATATTGATAGTGAGTTTGGCATGTCTTGTGTATGCCTGTACATATCTCGGAGCCGGAGGATCCACATTGACATATGAAGATGACGGATTTTCTAAAAGTAACATGAGATTATCGCCGGTTCTAAAATTATACTCTTGGATGACTCTTTAGCAAAGTATGACTTGGACTAAAAAAATATTTGCATAGGTCAAAAATTTAAGGTGGTACTGTAGCACCTATAACTTTGTTGCCTTTAGGATACTCAGAAAATGTCATGTTTGGGTCAAAGGACATAATATAGTATTTGACCATCAAGCACCATAGAAGGTATGTAGTTAATTAGATTGTAAGATGTAAGAATTGCATCTTCCTAGAATTATATAGGAACATTCATATGAATTAACAAAGTTCATATTTATCTCAAGCAAGTGATACTGTTTAGGCACCCCGTTCTATTGTGGGGTCTAAGGCCAAGAGATTTGATTAATAATCCAGTATTAGACATGAAATGCACACATATGAACTGAGAAATTCTTTCACATTATCGGTCAAAGTATATACATACCAAACAGGTTTTTTGATTTCATTATAGAAAGTTTAAAAAATAAAAAGACTCAACGATTTTTTATTAGATATGTCACATATATAACTATGTGACAGGAGAAGTCATCCACAAAGATAAGATAATGAAACATTAAAACACTTATGTCATTACCAAGTATTGAACTATTGGGACCAGTTTTCTACAGAGTACTTGGCTGAATACTTGGAATCGGCCAATATCAATAGACGGATAAAGATGGGGAAAATCAATCAAATACTCATGCAGTACGAGTACTTAGTTAATTTGGCCGAGTGGTAATTCAAGTTCCGAGTTTCGAATTTGAATCTAATCCGACCCTTTTTGGCTCCAAAATTTACGTAGTGTTGAAACTCGGTCCGCCGGCTATCAACAAAGTGATGTCAGGTTTCATCCTAGTTCATTTTCTTAGGGAGAAATTAGAGTAATTGAGCCCAAATTGCTCTTGAAGATTTCGACAACAGTGGCTATCAACAAAGCGTTGGGTTGCTGGGTGGTCACTGTCTAGCGAGCTAAGAAAGAAAATTAGTTTAGTTCATTCTATTTTATTTTTTAAAATATTCTCCTTCGTATATTTTTTTATTTCTGAATTCCATCTCGTTATTTTTGGTAATGTTTTACCTCCTAATTTTTTCTTTCTAATTCAGAATTGTTTTCTCTGAGTTAGAACTAGGGGATGGATAATTAAAAATTGTTTTCTTTGATTTCTAAATGTTTTCATGAATTTTTTTTTTTAATTTTTGAATTCAGAATTGGTGGAATGAGATGGAATTGTTTTTTCTGATTTAGAAATTAGGGGAAACAATTGTTTTCTCTGTTGATTTTTATCTCTTTTGATTTTTCCTCCAATCTCTTTCGATTGGACATTGTTATTAGTTAATTTTTTTTACTGGTCTAACTTGGATAATCAAAAGGACTAATAAATGGTTATGAGATTAAATATTTGTAATTTACAAGATTTGCGTGTTTTCTATATACATATTAAAATATTAATATTCTAAATTCTAAATAAGCTATCAAATTACTCGTCGAGTTTTTCGAGTACTCACTACTCGTGCTCTAACAATTGAATTGAGTTTTCAAACATTGAAAGGAATAAGGTCTCCAAAATATTAGAATGGATAGGTTCAAATGGATAATTGGCCTTTTATTGACTCCACTAGTTAGGGACATGATGGTGTTTACATATTTGACATAACTCATATTTATGAGTAGACACTTGACATACCTTGAGAACTAATTATTTTTATGCTTGAAAGGTAGGATGAACCAAACCCACATCCTGCAAAGTAGCGCTAATACATGCAATCAAACTGGCAACAATCCCCTAGTTATACAGACCTCCATATTTATGTCTTATGCCAATCATGAAAGTCATGAAACAAATCAATATTCGTGTATGTTTACAAATAGATAATAAATTAAATAGAAATTTGGCACGAATGATAATGGTAAAGCATCAACTATTTGCTAAAGTTACTGTAGTGATAAATATAGACAAATAATGCAGAATACATTTGTTTCTCTAAAACTGCTGGTATTTTCGAAACTCTTCATCAGAATATGTCCATGGACCACTGGAGCAAACTGATCAACTTGGGAACTCTTGCCATACATCTTTGACACCTATTTCTCATGTGTCCATGCTCCCTGTAGTTCTAGCAAGCCCTCATATGTTGCTAATTTTTTGCTTTATTTCCTTTAGGATCGAAATCCCCCTCCACCACCAAAACGAGCACCTCGACCAAATTCTCCTCTGTCACTGGTAAAACGACATCCTCGTCCAAAATTGTTAGTGCTAGCACCAAAATTTCCCCACAATGAACTCTTATGTTTCACCACTAAAACAATCTTCTCAACCTCCTTCAGCAGTGTTCTAAATATTTGATACTGACGATATATCGGTTGGCCAAATTACATACCGGAAACAGAATACCGGATGGGATTTCTCAATGTGACTAAATAACGGAGTATCATATCGGTGTCATACCAGTTAAATATAAATATATTTGCCTATATAAAACATAGTAAAATACTTAAAACAAGTTTATGGTTCTTACCTTGTTCAATTTGCATTTTACTTACAAAACACCAACCATTTTAGAATATCAACAAATGCACCAAGAGACATAATCATAATTCAATCGAATGCTCAAATTCAACCTTCAAAAAACAAAAAGAAAAAAAAATCAGAACATATAAAAACATCATAATAAAAATATCATTCAAATAACCCTATAAACATAGAATTAAAAATACAAACTATCAAGAAAAAAGAAAAGTGACATAGAAAGAAGTAGATAAGAGTCAAGTTTAACAAGGCTACAAGAGTAAAACAATATACAACATTGTATTTGAAATGAGTATAAATAAAACATGCTAAAAACTTTAAATAACAATTTTTCTCTTTCATTTTCTAGCTACATTTGGACTCCAATGATTCTTCAAAGGAATGCTTTGCTTCTCATTATCTGATGACGAATCATAGTCTCAAATTCTTCTTCCTTATCATCTGATGTGGGCCTTTTAGACTTAGAAGACGATGATGCCTTCTCTTCATAAGTTTTAATGCTCTTGGAATTGGATGCCTTGACTTTTTAATTCTCTTTTTCGGACAATGCACGACAATGTTCATCAGACTTCTCCCCTTTCGGTTCGACCAAGTGTTGGTCATAAGACTGCAGCCATTTATTTGGCAACTCTGTTTGAATGAATCAAGCGTTGCATTTATCTCGGTCACTGATCTCTGAAGGAAAGGCTCACTGAGCTTGTATGATGTGAAACTTTGTAAATTTGGTCCAAACTTGCTAATAACATGGATCATTTGCAGAAAGATGGCAAAATAGCGAGACTGAATGCAAGTCCCCCATTCATAAAGAAATTTGGCTACGTAGCTAACTATATTATCTTATCATTTTTTTAGATTGATGGCACGGTAGGTTGTCTTCTTCCACCTTTCTCGTATCAAATTGATCCATCGGTTCTTTTTCCCTTATCTGACATGAGGATTTTCAAGAAGATTACTCTTTCTCACAAGTGGTTTCTTCATCTTCCCTAACACGAACTTCATTTAATAAGTTTTGAAGTTCCATTGCTTTTCCTTCTTTTGCTACTCGACTTATTTAACATAGTCAGTGCCTTTGCTTCATGTTATCCGGTACTAAAGGACATCTCTTGATATTCCCGCTGACATGTCCTAAATGTTTGTTTAAGCGGGTAATCCTCTCCATGTTTATTTTTGCAGAAATTGCACTCCACTTTGTTTGACTTGTTAGATACCTTCTTTTCCAATTTCAAGTCGGATCCTTGCCTCCTCTTTTCTCCTGGACGGTAGAAGTGGCAGAAGAAGACATCTTTGGAGCTATTACTGATCTAAAAAATTCAAAAAAATGATTGCATAAAATTTAACAATATAAATGATTAGAGAAAAAATAACTATTGCACTATTTACTTAATCTAGCCTTCAACATCAACAAAGTTTTTTAGAAAACACAATTAGTGCCTACATATAAGCTAGAAAGAAAACTAAGGTTTTCCACTTCAATATATGCGATATGTGATGTTCATTATCCAATATATATATATATATATCTAAACTAAAGTATATGATTTTTAATAATAAAATTATACAAGAGACTTCAATTATTAATTTATTTCTTGTAACTAGCATACTGGTTAACACAATTTTCCTGAAGTAATATTGCAATAACAATATAACATAGTAATAATCCAATAACATATTTCTAACTTTGAAAAAACACAATTCAAACACAAAATTATAGCCAAAACTCACTGAATTAGTGATTTCCCACACACATACACGATTATTAATTTATTTTCCACATACACATATCACACACATACACAATTTACACACAATTCATACACAATTCACACACATACATAGTGATTTCTCACACGCATACACAATTCACATGTTCACAAACACAATGATTTCCCACATGCATACTCAGTTCACATGTTCACACACATATACAATAATTTTCCTCACAATTCACACACATACACAGTGATTTCCTACATACATGCACAATCATTAATTTATTTTCCACATACACAATTCACACACATACACAATTCACACAATTCACACATGTACACAGTGGTTTCCCACACGCATACACAATTCACATGTTCACATACATACACAATTATTTCCCACACCCACCCAAACATGAACTTCATTATTCAATGATTCACATCATTCACTGATTCCGTGAATCATTGACACTGATTCACTTGAACACTTGTTCACTGAAGTGAATCAATGTTCAATTCACTGATTTAGTGAATCAGTGAATTGTACACTGAGATTCACTTGATTGCAAAATTGAAACACATATAATTCACACAATTTTTAAGAAAAGTTGTACAAATTATAAATTAATAAATTTTTTCTAACAATTGAAATTGTAAGATAAAGGGGGAGATTGACTTATAGTTTGGGATGGCCGGAGGTTGTTATAGTGGCTGGGAAGACCTGCGAGAGGAGAGAGGGTGGAAGATGGCTGGCAAAGATTGTTGGCCCTCTTCGATGCTCGGGTTTGGCAAAGATTCGAAGAATGCAGCGACGATTGTTGGGGTGAGTCAAGAGTAGGTCAAAATCAGTGATGACGGTGAGCGAGAGCTGTGAGGTCGATTGAGGGTGGCGCTGGGTGAGGTTTCAGTAATCAGGAGAGGGGGGTAGGGAGATTAGATTTTTTTTTGAGTTAGGGATGGGGGGATCGGGTTTTAAGTTAGTTTTTCGGGTTGGGTCCAGTGGGTTAACATGTTTTACTTGTAACAGAAAACCCAATTAGAAAAAAACGATAAATGTAAAATATCAGCTTATATTTTCTTATTAAAATATCGGCTTATTGAATATCGCTGCATGACTGATATATCAGCTTATACAGGTTGAAAACGAGATCTGCGAAAAACTATGGCCTCACGTCTCGTTTCTTTGTAAAACCCAATATACCAGCCGGTATACTAGTATACCGGTCGGTATTTAGAGCTCTAATAAGGAGGTATGAATTGCCTCGTTGAATAGCTAGAGCTGACCATTCATAGGATTCATTTCCATCATGATTCATTGATTCCTTCGGAAGACAATGGCAAGAAGTGGATGCTCTAATAGAGAGTCAAATGTATAACTACCTATCAACTATGGATTTGTAGGAGTGTACTATGATGTCAAACCCCCAGGAAAGTGGGCACTGTTAACTGCTAGTTGGTCCCATTGCTTCTGATTTTCTTTACATTCTATGAGATGGGAAGTAACCTAGGAAGTATAGATATGGACACATTTCTAACACCGATTCGGATGCAGACATGGGCTATGGGACACTGCGTTTGTGAAAAAATGAGGACACAGACACATCAAGACACAACAAGGATATGGAAAAATATAAATATAAGTATACATATTCTTCTATTAGTAACATAATAATTTACTAAACTATGCTATACAAAGACACTGACAATGTGTGGGTTCATGTCTCTTCACTTCTTTATAAATGATAAGCCTCACGATCAACCATGCATCTATTTCTCTCCCTCTTTATATGCCATGAGATAAAAAGAAAAGGTGGTGATGATAGTAGGTCATAGAGTAACGCAGAATGTTGATATCAAAATTATTTTTTCAAAGAGTCTGAAGTAAAAGAGGTTTTGAAGAGGATAAAATTAAGAAAAACTGTTGGTCCAGATGAGATTCTTATAGAGATATGAAGATACTTAGGAGAGATTAGTATGAGGTGGCTGACAGATCTTTTTAACAAGATTTGACAAACTAAAAAACTTCCAAATGAATGGAGGAAGAGTATCCTAATACTTTTGTATAAGAATAAGGGTGATATTCAGAGTTCTAATTATCGGGGAATAAAACTCATGTGTCACACTATGAAGCTTTGGGAAAGGGTAATTGAATACAGATTGTGACAAACTATTAAAATATCGGAGAACCAGTTTGGATTTATGCCAGGGCGATTGACGACATAAACTATTCATTTACTTCGTCAACTTATAAAGTGATTCCGAGAGTGAAATAGAAATTTGCATATGGTATTCATTGATTTAGAGAAAGCCTATGATAAGGTATCACGAGAGATACTTTGATGGACATTGATGAAGAAAAGAGTTCCCATCAAGTATATCGATATAATTAAGGACATGTATGATGGAGTAGTGACTAATGTCAGAACATGTGGTGGTTTAACAAGTGATTTTTTTATTACAATTGGATTACATTAAGGATCTGCATTGAGTCCATTTTTATTTGCTATAGTGATGGATGAACTTATTAGAGCTATTCAGGATGAGATACTCTGGTGTATGATATTTGCTGATGATATTGTCTTAGTTGATGAGATAAGAGTAAGGGTAAATGCTTAGTTAGAATTATGGAGGCACACATTAGAATTTAGAGGTTTTAGATTGAGTAGATCTAAAACAGAGTATATAGAGTGTAAATTTAGTAAACGACGGACTATACACTATAATGCTGTAAAACTGGATGGGTAAGAGATACAAATGAGCAGTCAATTTAGATATTTGGATTCTATTATTCAGAATGATGGAGAGATCGATAATGATGTTAACCATAGGATACAAACTGGCTGGTTGAAATGGAGGAGGGCAACGAGAGTTTTATGCGAGCGTAACATTTCGTTAAGATTGAAGGGAAAATTTTATAGGACTACTATTAAGCCAGCTTTATTATATGGCACAGAATGTTGGGCTATAAAAAAACATTATTCACAGAAAATAAGTGTAGTAAAGATGCGCATGCTCCACTGGATATGCAGCAACACTAGGAGAGAAAGTGAGAAATGAAGATATTCGTACTAAGATAGGTGTAGCTCCCATCGATGAGAAGATGCGAGAAAATCGCTTACGATGGTTTGGTCATGTGCAATGTAGGCCTACAAATACACCAGTTCGACGAGAAGAGTTTATCAATATATGACAAGTTAAAAGAACGAAGGGAAGACCAAAGAAAATATGGATGGAGGTGATACAAAAAGATATGAATTCTAGAGGTTTAAATAATGAGATATTACTTGATAGAAATAAATGGAGAAGGACTATTAAAGTGATCAATCCGGTGTGATTCTTTTTCTGGTTCATGTAGCCTACCCCAAACACTTGGGATAAAAGGCTTAGTTGTTGTTGTTGTATAGAAACCAAACATAATTTTGTTTACAAAAAAACATTAAAATATAACTTGGTAGAGCTAGCTAGGTATAGATAGTTGTTACGAATTTAGTAATGTATATTTTCAATTTTTCCAGACTATTTAACTTTTTTTTTCAGACACAACTTGCAAGAAACTAGGACATGGTAATGACACGATATTTTTTCCTTTATTTTATTGGACACGCCGAATGCCGTGTTCGATACGGTTTTTGGTATGTCTGTGGTACGTCCGCGTTAGATACGTATTCGACAGATGACATTCTCAGCTGCGTGTTCGTGCTTCTTAGGTAATAATACCTTTAACTCGTAAATCTTGTTGAAGTCTGCATAGTTTTGAGACAAGGTTTGTTTTTCCTCACTCTTACATCTCCTTATAACATCATAAGTTCGAATAAAATTATTCTTCCCTAGATACAACTCCTTAATATAGTTTCACATCTTTTTCACTATCACGTTTGCATCATCAACTATTGTATCTTCGATAGCATAATGTTCAACAACTGACCAAAGGGAGCAACAACTTTCTGCTCCCACTCATCTGGTTTAGAACCAGGAGGATTTGTGTACGAATATCTCTTTTTTTTTTACCGGCGGTTAAGTCAATTTCGTCAAGCTTTCTTCATTGTGGATAGTTATACCCATTCAGCCACCTATTATTAAAGTTTTTAACAATTGAAGTGGACTCTGTTGTGCTCGTCGAATATGCCATTACTAATAATATCCCAACCACCAACCACCAACCACCACCATAACCAAACTTTGTAGCTTCAGTACAACTTTAAGAAAACAGGACTTTCGTCATTCCAAATTTAACTTTCATCAAATCCACAACTTTGCATCCATACCAGGACACACCAGGATAAAAGGAGAACACCTTTTTTCCTATTCTTTTTTTTAACTGTAGATATGATTCAGCAGTTTTTTCTTTTTTTTATTGAGGGGATCATATCTTCTCGGGGAAAGGATAAAAAGGGAGTTCGTGAGGATTGAAGACTTCATGTAGATCGCAACTTGGAAGTTGGGTTCAAACATTACATAAAGAAGATGGGTGTGGAGAGTTGGGTTTCAGAGATTGGGGTAACTGGGTTCGGCAAGAAGACAAGGGTGATGACCCGGGCGGGGCGTGCTGTTGGTGATGAAGGTGAGATTTTGGATGATTAGAGGTGGCAGGGGGGTGAGACTAGGGTGCCAACGATGTCGGAGGGAGGCTAGTCACATGATCGAAGTCAATGAATGACTCAAATCATGGAGTCCATTCATTCGTTTTGGTGGCAGAGGTTGATTGGATATATGACTGGATCAATGCTCGAGAGATTAAGTAGTTGGCTTTTGAGATTGGGAGGAAGAAGATGATTAAAGAAGTAGTTGTTGATGCTATGATAATCAGAGTTAGTGTTCGGGTTAATGATGAATGGTGGAAATTAGATTAGATGATTATTCCATCTCACTTCCTTTTATTAGTATATTATATATTAACTTTTACATAGAAGTCCCCTTTATATTATCTTATTACTTAACATTTACGTTAAGTTAATTTTAAGTTTTCATTTGGTCTGTCATCTCATATATTGTCCTATTTCCTAGGGTATTCACATGGAAACTTGCAAAAAGCATAAATAATATCTACATTGGCTTAGGTTTTTCAGGACTTCTTGTATCATGGTATCCATTAGTGTTCATGCTACATAGTCTGATGGTCAAATTGGACATGATGGTACAGTAATTTTCAGTAAGGGAGTGTCTTTACTTACTCTAGGGCGAGTCAATGACAACTGCAAAAATCATGCTTGAACAAAACTCTTATGGTGTGTGAGCATGCGAGTGTGCCTGTGGGTGGGTGTGCGGATGAGGGTTTGCGTATGATCTAATTGACCAGGGAGATGTCTCCCATATATCATACACTTGGAGAAATGCAAGGTCAAAGTTCTGGCATCTTTTAAGGGAGTGTTCTAAATATTGGATACCGGATATATACCGATCGGTCAAATTACATACCGGATACCGGACGGGATATCGCGATATGACTCTAAATACCGAATTGTCATATCGGTGTCTACCAGTTAAAGAATAATCATATAATTGTCTAAATAGAACATATTAAAATACATAAAATAAGTTTAGAGTACTTACCTTGGTCTATTTGTATTTTACATATGAATTTGTAGATACCGTTCAGAACATCTGCATATGCACCAATTATAGTCTTTTAAATAAAAGTATACCCTTCACGTCAACGATAATCTTTTAAATAAAAAATTATAATAAGAACTTCAATTATTATTTTTCACCCAAGCACACACCAAAACACGCACTTCATTATCATTTATAACTTATAATTTATAACTGTCACATACACATTCACATCAATCATAATTTCTCTTCTTCATAGTTTTCATATTATTTTCCACATCATTATTCACTCGTTCACGTCATGCATAAATTCATAACTTTACATACATAATTCTAATTATTGTCCACATAAATAATCAAAGATTCACTCATTCACATGTTCACAGAATCACAGTTTACATACATAACTCAAATTATTTTTCCACATTAATTATTTTCATAACTTCACATTCACATACACAATTACTTCTAATAAAAATTATCAAAACACATTATTACCCAAAATATACATACTGTCACAAGACTAACAACTCACATATTACTGATTCAGCGCTGTGAATCAGTGATCGTCCCACTGCGAATAAGTGGGTCAAACACTTATTCACAGAGGTGAATCAGTGTTTGACCCACTGACTCACTGAATCAGTGGGTTGAAGCCTCAAAAAAATCACATGCCCATATTTATTCAAAGAAAAACTTGATAAATTTTGACCTAAATATTCTTTTCATGAAAGAAATTTGATAAATTGACAAATAAGGAGAGTGACTTACCAATGGACTGTATATGGCCGGCGAAGAGATGAGGGGTGGATGAAGATGACCGGCGAAGCAGTTTTTGGCCGGCGAAGGTTATTTTGAGCTTCTGAATTTTAGCCGAATCGACGAATCGAAGATCAAGCGACTGGAGGAGTGATGGAGAGAGAGAGGGATTTTGGGGCTGGGGTGATGATCGAAGGGTCGCCGGCAGTTCGTCAGAGTCGTCGGAGACGATTCTAGGGCACACGAGTGCAGGGAAGTGAGAGAAAGGGATCAGTGATTTCTCTTTGTTGGATCGAAGAGAAAACCCGATCCCTGTTATTAACTGAGAAAAAGGGTCGGGTTTGGGTTAACAAATTTTACCTGGGGGAAAATTCGTTTGGCCGATATTTAAAAATATCAGCCAGTATTTTTCATCCCGATATTGGCCGATATATCGCTATGTGGCCGATATATTGGCCCATACCGGTAAAAAACGGTAAGATGTATAAAAATCCACTTACCATCTCGTTTCTTTACAAAAAAATGATATACCGACCGATATACCTGTCAGTATTTAGAACACTGTTAAGGTATGAATAAGAGTATTGGAGTGCATTTGAGTAAATGAGGCGTACAAGTTAGTCGTGTGTTGTCGTACTGGACGAGTGAGAGATATTGATGAGTAATCAATTTAGATACTTGGTTTCTATCATCTATAAGAGGACGGAAGATTTATAGTGATGCCAACTATAGAATCGAAGTTTGTATGCAACAGGAGTTTTATGCACCATAATATTTTGTTAAGGCTGAAAAGAAGGTTTTATCATACTGCCTTTTGGTTAGTTTTGGTATATGGAATGGGATGTTATGCTATAACATGCACAAAAAATGATTGTAGCAAAGATGTGCGTGCTTCGTTGGATATATGATAGCCTAGGAGAACTAAGATGAGAAATTAAGATATTCTGCGAAGATTGTATAGCCCTTATAGAGGAGAAGATGCGAGAAAATTGGCTATGATAGTTTAATCATGTGCAATATAGACGCACTAATTCAACAAGTGGAGTTAATTAACGTAGACAAGTTAAATGAGCAAAATGATGGTCAAATAAAATATGGATGTAGGTGATACGAAAAGAAATGGATGCTAAAGGTTTTAATGAAATTGTATTGCTCGATAAGAATGAATTTTTGAGAAGGATAGTATATGTGTTTGATCTAGCATAATTCTCTTTTTGGTTCAAGTAGCCTACTCAAGTATTTGGGATAAAGAAAGTTGTGTATATTTTAGTTCTATCTTGTCCAGTTTGCGGTGATTGTGTATATTGTAGTTCTATCTCGTCCGGTTTGCTTAACTGGGCAATATGAAGGAAGCAAATATAAGAGCAGAATGGGCAGTAGGGGAGACAGATTCTAAGGACAGGATTAAAAAAATATTTACACTCCTGCTAACTTGCAATTTTCTTACACAATTAACTTAAGAAAATTATTCTTCAGAAACTTGTCACTAGCTTTCACTTGCAACTCACCACTAGACAGAGTTCTCTTGCAAACTATGAAAGGCAGGTGAGAATTTAAACGAAAAAGTCAGACCTGTTGTTTGCTCATTGCTAAATGTGGTCCTACCTCTAGGCAAGTGAAAATTCAACTGTGCTCATCTCTTGATTATTTTTGTATTGGAAATAGTGTTACACCTTGAAATGAATGGAACTTTCTAGCTGTGGCATATTTGGTTCTTCTCTTTTATCAGTATCCTGATATCTACATTCATTTTGCACATTCCTTCACTCTACTAGCTGGCACCCTTCCTCATTGGCTCTTTTAGTGTTATTTCCCTTTGTCTCTTAAATGTCTATTTTTTCCCTTTGTCTCTTAAATGTCTATTTTTTTTAGTGTTATTTCCCTTTGTCTCTTAAATGTCTCTTTTTTCCCCTTTCCTTATTAAAATTTCTTTGAATTGCAGTTATACAGCACTGTAACTCTGCGTCGTGGTGAGAAGAAGCATTACACGAACAAGGTTGATGTGTACAGCTTTGGCATTGTCCTATGGGAGCTATTAACCAACCGCATGCCATTTGAGGGCATGTCCAACTTGCAGGCTGCATATGCTGCTGCTTTTAAGGTGAACCATGTATTCTGACTTTTGAACCATTCATACTGCTGCCCTTGTGAACTGCACAACCATAGCCATACCTTTCTTGAGACTATTGATAAAATTTCTCATGACCTTTTGTGTTTATGTCTTGTGAAAAAAGTAGTTTTAGCTGCACTTTGTGCAGTAAGCTATTCGTTTTTTTTTCTTGGGGATGAAAGCACCGTACCATCTAACAACTGAAAATAATACAGTGCACCATAGTGGTGTGTTTTTTGACATTATTTTATGTTATTTTACGTTATGTTATGTTAGTTATATTACGTTATGATATGTTGTTACTGTTGTTTTTTAAGTAATTTTCAAAGTGTTGTTGATTATTAGTTTTAATTGTTAACTGATTGCTACAATTTTTTTACTTGATTGTTGCTTGTTTGTTTGGTTGTAGGTGGAATTGTTAGCTTGCTAATTTGTGATTACTTGCTTGTTTGCTTGCTGTAACTCATCTTCGATTATTGAAATTTTTTTACTTCTTGTTGATTCTATTGAACTCTCAACTGAGAAATGAACAATTACAGATAAAATAAATTTAACATTACAAAATATAAATTATAGTGTTGTTGATGACTAAAACTGAAATAAATAAATTTGAAATCTTGTTTTTTTGTTTGGTGACAAGTGAAATTATGATTATGAACTAATATAATTTATGAAAATAAATAAGAAAATTATTGCAAAATTTTTCTTAGAAATGTAGAATAGTTTCTATGTGTTATAGAATATTTTCATGTTTTGTTTAGATTTTTTAAATTTATTTTCCTATTTATAAAATTTATCATATATAAATTTATATTTAATTTTATTAAATAAATAGGAAATCGTGTAATCTATATTATTTATTATGCTATATATGATATAACTTAATGGAGACAAAATCTTATGTTACTATTATCGCTATTTAAAAGATTGCATTGAATTATCTCCCACACCTGGATGTTGAAATGATACTGTTGAATAACCTTGCTTGTCCTTTAAACCTAAATTTAGACTTAGTATTGGTATCATGGTCCCCCATTATCAACCCATCCCACCCTATCAACACGTGCACACACACACAACCAAACCCCCCACCCCACCCCACCAATGCACACAACCAAAAGAAGCTATACAAGCTCTTGTTATTAGTATAGTTTTAAAAGGATGGCTTGATGCGGTAACCAATTTGATATTCCATGTGATTCTAGTAGCACAACAATTTTTTAAACTATAATAGTAATCCATCAAAAGTTCTCTACACACTGCAGAAGGCAATTGAATGGTTACTTTCTCCTAGACAATTGAACTCTCGAGTATGTTGTTGCTTTATTTAGGAAGCCTAATGTTCTTAGGTTTTTCCCGAGGTTTAAATATCAGTTGGTATTGATATATCAGGACTACCATATCAAATTTTAAGATGTTTGAAATTATGTAGACCCAATGATATGCATTCCGACATTGCTGATATTTTCTCAATATTTCCAAAGTTGCAATTTTTTTTTCGATATTTCCCAGATTGTCTTGTGATACGTCCAATCATAGTTGTTACCAATATTCTAAGGTATGCAATACGTATCATACGATACAATACACAAAGAAATATATGCATCTATTGGGCTAAGTATCTTATGATACTGAAAGCTTATGTTATGATATGCAATATGTATTTTATAATATGTGATACGTTGCGCTACATAAGTTCAACCTATAAATGGATTTCAAAGTCATTTGTGAACATTTTTAGTTTAATTACGAGTTGCAAGTTCTAAAAAAGTACTTGCTTTTGATAAATGAGAACATAAAAAATTCAAGATACTCATAAAAAATATTCAAACCTATCATCAAAGGAGATAAATCAATTCATTTCTAGTCAATACTTATTGTTTAATTGTTAATTCACATTTTAAATATCTATTGAGCTTATTTGCATGCTCTAAAACCACTACATAGTACTGATATTTGCTCAAAAGGGAAGAGTTTTTAGTTTGGAGAAGATACAGTAACTAAAATAAGAAATTTTAAAATTGATGATAGTGATCGAACTATAGGAGGTGATTAATTGATATTACGATGACTTGTTTTTGTCTTTCAAAGGGGCAATGAAACTAATGCTCAATGATTTGGTTTTTGTTAAAATAATATACTATTAGAATTGAGGTGGTGAAAGAGAAGAGATTGGAGAAATATATGATATGCTATGCTTATCAAATATGAAATTCGCTTAAGAATGGATTGCTTAGAAATAACCTCAAATTATGGATGGTGCTGCTTGAATGGATTTTCATGAGTGTTTTAAAGTTGAAAGAAGAACAAATGGATCTACCAAAAAGATAGCAAGATAAGAGGTATTAAAAAAAATTTAGTCAACTAGTTATTTATTTATAATATTTAGCATTTAATGGATTTTTTTAAGTAATTAACTTGAATGCAATTGTAAATAATGTGATAAAAACAAAGACAAATTAGAGTATACTAAAGGAGCCTACGTGGAGTTAAGGAGATGAGATAAGTAACTGTTATCATTGTTCAACTTCAAGTGGATCTAGTGATGTTTTTTGTTTATGTAATGTTATTTAGATTAATGACCTTGTGTTCATTACATTCTGGATGTAAGTTACCTCTTTATATGTAGCTATTAACTTGTATTTTGCGCATTGCCAGTTGTAGCAGTTGTTAATAGTTGTTTGTTAACTTATGCTTTAAATTTGCTTATGTTTGTTATATATATTGTTATGTGTGTGATTGCTTGCTTATTAGACATTGATCATTGTATACGATATATAATACTATATTTTGGGTAATGATCCACGATACATACTTTGATTTGACATTTTTGCATCCAATATTGTTAATTTTTGATACCTAATCTGTCGGCTGTAGATTTTGAACTTTGGTTTCCCTCAATTATAATGGACTTACGCATGAAGGATATATAGGATATTTCAAGTATTGCTACACTAAGGGTCTCCGTTCTCTTGTGGCTAATAGGCAGGTTACTATTTATGCCTGGCTATATGGTCTTTGAAAGCATTGTTTCACTTTAAGTTAAAGCAAAACCGTGGTTTGTATGTATACAAACCAATGGTTTAAATGTTAGCTGAAATCGATATATAACGGGAATATTTTGTATTAGGTTTTGAGGTTTCTAGTCCAATATAGTTCCTATAATATTAATACCGATATTGTCAACAATATTGAACATAATGCATTATGAAACTCATTTTGTTGCGTTATACCACCTAGCACAACCCAACAATATAATTCAGTACACTATAACGGTGCTTTTTTGCGTTATTTTACATTATGTTATGTTATCATTTTTGCTGTTAATTTTTTAGTAATTTTCAGATTAATGTTGATTATTTGTTTTGATTGTTAGCTAATTGCTGTAATTTTATTACTTGATTGTTTGTTAATTGCTTGTTTGAATGCTTCTGGACTTGCTAACTTGCTAATTTGTAATTACTTATTTGCTTGCTATAATTACTCTTCGGTTGCTAGAATTCTTTATTTGTTGTTGATTTTTTTGAGCTAAATTTGTTGTTGATTTTATTGGACTTTCAGCTGGATTAAAATAAAATAATTACAAATAAGATGAATTGAGTATTACAAAATAAAAATTACAATATTGGAGATGACTGAAACTGAAATAAATAAATGTAAATTCTTGTTTTTTGTTGATGGTTGCAAATTTAATATAATTTTATAAAAATAAATGTGAAAATTATTGTGAATTTTGCTGGAAACATAGAATAATTTCAGTGTATAAAATGTTCTTATATTGTTTTTAGATTTTTTATAATTTTTTTAGTTAGTAAAAATTATCATAATAGTTTCATATTTTTTTTATTAAATAAATAAAAAATTAAGTAACCTATGTTATGCGTTATGCTATATGGGTTATAACCTAGCGGAGGTAAAATGTTGTGCCGTTATCACTATTTTGAATATTTATTGCTAATATTGTTGATATTTTCTTGATAATTCTAAAGTTAATGATATTATATATGTGATATTGTTGATTTTTGATACTATAAACTATCCGCCAATACCAATACTGATTTCGAGATTTATAACACAGACCATGTTTTTTGGTTTTCAAAGCTTTTAGTGTGACTATAGTTTACAAAATCATGGTTTCATTTCCTTTAGGGCTCCTAAACAATGGTTTTGAAAATTTTACTTTGGCATGAATTTTGTGATTTTCAGATTCTAACTACATGAAACTACAGTTTCATGAGGTTAGACTAGAGTTTACAAAATCTCGAGTAGGCCTTCAGGTTTCAATTTCTTATCTAAAGAGAAGTACTTGGTAAATTTGAAGAGCGGTGAAGTGAAGCAAGAAAGATGTGCGAGAGGTCAGAGAGTTCAGTTTCGCAGATCACATCCTCCCTACTAGCTATTGCATTGTACTTACCAGCAACCCCTTTCTAAAAATACATTATGAAAAAGTCAATAATTCACATTAATAATTCAAAGAAAGAGAAGGAAAAAGAAAGCAAAAAAGGGAAAAACGTGGTCCACATAAGTTTTTTTATTAAGTTGGCACACTTTATAGTATGATATGGTAGATATTATAACCTTGTGTATAATTCATAGCTAGCAGTTGCATAATTACATACAAACTCTGAGGTATTGAATTTATTTTTCCTCTATCTTGTTATAAGTATTGCAAAACATCTCTTGGTTACCTAAAATTTTGTGCATTTTAGAATAAAGTAGTTCATTCTACTGTATTATTTGGACTACTCAAAGATTTCGAGTAACCTTATACAGTTCATGTTGGTCACTAGTAGTGTGTTTCCTATGTTAATCCCGGGTTTTCGTATATGTCTCGATCAATGTTTAAAATAGCAATAATGCTATTGTAATGTTTTACCTCCTTTAGGTATTATTGTATGTAGCATAACACATAACATACGTTACATAATTTTATATTTATTTAATAAAAATAAATGTAAACTATATATGATATTTTTTATAAACTTGGAAAAAAAATTCTAAAAAAATATTATAAAAACATTTTGTAACACCTGAAGTCATTCAAAACTTCTAATAAGTTTCACAATAATTTTCATATTTATCTTTATAAATTATATTATGTTTGCAACTGTAACTTCATTCTTCGTCTATAAGAAATGAGATTTCAGTCATTACTGATGCTGGAATTTATATTTTGTACATGTTTAGTTCAGCTTATCTATAATTGTTCATTTCAGTTTTAGCTGAGAGTCCAATAGAATCAACAAAAACTAAGAAATTCTAGCAACTAGAGAAAAATTACAACAAACAATTAAGCAAGTAATCACAAATTAGTAAGTTAGTAATTCCGCAAGCAAACAAGAAGCAATTAGCAGTCTGCTAAAAATCAAAACAAATAATCAGTAAAAATTTGAAAATTACTCAATAAAAGCAAATAGTGAAAAATAATGTTAAAAAACGCACCCTTACAAATCACCGAGTTTTTTTTCGATCTTTAGATGATGCTAGGTTCGTATAAGATATTATAGCGCAATATAACGAGTTCCATAAGACTTTATTTCTAATATTAGTTTTGTCTTCAAATTCCAATTTGGTATTTGTTCTGTTCACAACACGCATTACCATCTTGTACATACATTCTGCATGTCTTCACAAACAACTTTACCTATCCTATACAGCATGTCCAACAAAGCGGTCTTCACACCTACATCATATGATGCATATCAAATTTGATGAGAGAATCCAAGTTAGGAACATAAAGATGAACTTGAACAATTTAACTGGTTGAATAGTTACCTGGTTAACTTGTGCCATTGGGTTTTAGGCTGACAATACGTGCCTAAGCAACCTTAGCTCTCACCACTTCCCCGCATGTGGCCCATTTTCCATATGAAATGCATCCAGCATATGTACTGTATCTTGCTTCCAAAGACTGAATAATCCAGCACCTTCTGGTTTTAGTGCTTTGATGCCATGTCGAGAAGCCTCTTTTCCCAAAAGTTCTTGCAAAGTTGCATATTATTTCAACAATCTATCACTCATGTTAACCTTTTTGATGTGGAGGAAAGTATCTGTTGTAATTTGTACAGGCCGTTACGTGTTGAACGTGTTTCCTTGTCTACTACCTGGGTCCTTAGATGCTTCATGCTAAGCACTAACATATTGTATTGGGAGTATGCCCTGACACTTTATACTTGAACAAAATTTTTAAATTTACTCTGTCAAGTTACGTCAGTCGTGCATTATGAAACAAACTGCACTCTGAAAAGAAACATGTCTGGACATTGGTACATAACACATGGAGACGATTTGCAATGCCCGCATGATCTTCTTGATCATTTCATTGAATCCCTTCATATTGTATTTTAATTTTCTTTCTTTTAACACAATCCAACTTGTGCTTCTAACAGCAAGTACGGCCTCCACTTCCAGAAGATGTGCCCCCAGAGCTCATGTTCATCGTGCAGTCATGCTGGGTTGAAGACCCAACTTCGCGGCCAAGCTTCAGTCAGATAATACGCATGCTCAATGCCTTCCTTTTTACGCTCCCACAGCCGTTAATCCCACAACCTGAGGCCATTGCACCTGTTGTGATGAGCAATGACGGCAGCATGATCACATCTTCATCTCCACGGAAAGGACGCAAGCTTTCTTTTCTCAAGCAGCTCTTTGCGGCAAAGAAGACGCCGGATAAGACGACTTGAGAGAGGTGCAGGTTTTTGGAATTCCTTCCCCCTCTGTGAGTGGATCATACTGATATGTTTATACAAGAAAAAGCGCTTGTTAGAAAACATTAACAGAATGATAATAAAGAAAGCACGTTCACTTGGTCGCATCATCTGTTTCTTTCTGATCAGTTTCGCCTGCTCATGACAGGGCGGACTCCCTGATTCCCTAGTACGGTTCGATGCTCTTACTTGGGTGTACTCGTGTTTGAATCACCAGGGAAATTAAAGTATATTTACACCTACGCTGGGATTATGCAATCTGCCTTTTTGTTGGTCCCGCTGCATCCTTTGCTCAAAGTATATCTTTAGTCTTTTGGGCAGGAGAAGCATCTGGAAATTTACTGCAATATTTCGAGCATGGCGGTCAAGAAACACTCAAGAAAGTACCAAATGTGCACGGATTTCGTAGATCTTAATAAAGTCGAGACACTCGAGAAAGTATTAAGTGTGCATGGATTTTATAGATCTTAATAATGCATATCCAAAGGATAGCTACCTTTGCCGCAAATAGATTAAGTGGTAGACAAGGCTTCATGAGTTTTCTTGTGTTTTGTTGATGCCTTCTTGGGTTATAATCAGATTTGGATGGCCGATGAAGAGGAAGAAGTTGGAAAGATCGGAAAATTATGGTCTCTTGGGTTTTGAGACTCTTAAGAGTTCGAGATTAATTTCTCTCTTTATAGATGGTTCCTCCAATGAGCTCGGAAGTGGTGCTAGCCTCATTCTAAAATGCCCTGGCAAGCATGTAACAGAACTCGCCCTTTTTGCTTCAAACTTTCTAACAACGAAGCTGAGTACGAAACTGCTATCATAGGCATGAAGGCTGTAAAATTGATGGGGCGATAAACTTCAAGAGAAAAATGACTCAGGGCTAGTAGCTAACCAAGTTCAAGAGGAGTATGAGGCCATGGTCTAGTGAATAAAGAAAGTATTAGCCATTGTCTCCAGACTTCTAAAACAATTTAAGGAGTCAAAGGTGCAGTACATCCCAAGAAGTGAAAATTCAAGAGCAAATGCACTCTCCAAACTTGCCTCTTCGATAGCTCTCGAGCTAGGAAGGATGATCTATATTGAAATGTTGGATCGTCCAAGCATTGAAGAGCATGAAGATAGATGAAGGGCCGTGCTGGATAAATCATACTTATGACTACTTAAAAATGATGCTGTTCTAGAAAGTGAGCAAGGCGCTAAAGAGATCAAGAGGCGAGCTCTCAAGTTCACCTTAGATGGAAGCCAAATGTTGAGAAGCTGCTATACCGAGATCAAACATCGTCCATTCCTGAAGTGCATTAGTCTAGCTGAAGCCACCTACGTGCTAAGAGAAGTTCATGAAGGAGTTCGCGGTAATCACCATGGAGCTGAGCTGGAACCATCTCTGACAAAGCACATAGGCAAGGCTACTACTGGCTAACCATGCATGAGTGGTTCGAAGTAGTTGAGAAAGTTACGTCTATGTGAGCAGAGCTAGCATGGCCAAAATTAGTAGATCGATCCATGCTAAACCTATCTGATTAACTAAAGAAAATTGTTGATCCTTGAGAGAGTACTACTGTGAAGCATGGAACTGGCGACCAGGTGCTTTGTGGGAATAGCTACAGAAGTTGATCTATCCTGCTGGAGATGTTTCTTTTTTGTTTTATGCACTCAATCCGAATGTGTGCTTAAATATCACTCCAGTAACAACATTAAACTAGGGTGCACTCCTCACATGGCCACAAGACAGAAAAGAGGTTGGGAGGGAACCAACATATGTGTTTTGTATAAGGGGATGGAGAGTCAAGTGATCACATACAACAACAACAACAACTAAGCCTTTTATCCCAAGTATTTGGGGGTAGGCTACATGAACCAAAAAAAGAATCACGCCGGATCAATCACTTTGATAGTCCTTCTCCATTTATTTCTATCAAGTAATATCTCCTCATTTAAACCTCTAGAATCCATATCTTTTCGTATCACCTCCATCCATATTTTTTTTGGTCTACCTTTCGTTCTTTTAACTTGTCTTACATTGATAAACTCCCATCGTCGAACTTGTGCATTTGTAAGCCTACGTTGCACATGATCAAACTATCGTAAGCGATTTTCTCGCATCTTCTCATCGATGCGAGCTACACCTATCATAGGATGAATATCTTCATTTCTCAATTTATCTCTCGTAGTATTGCCGCATATCCAGCGGAGCATGCGCATCTCTGTTACACTTATCTTCTGTGAATGACGTTTCTTTATAGCCCAACATTCCGTGCCATATAATAAAGCTGGCCTAATAGCAGTCTTATAAAATTTTTCCTTCAATCTTAACGGAATGTTACGGTCACATAAAACTCCCGTTGCTCTCTTCCATTTCAACTAGCTAGCTTGTATCCTATGCTTAACATCATTATCGATCTCTCCATCATTCTGAATAATAGAACCCAAACACCTAAACTGACTGCTTATTTGTATCTCTTGTCCAGTCAAGTGATCACATATTCTTTAAAAATGTTCATTCTCTGATCACATTTGGAATTTGTGTGCGAGGAAATTCGATATAAATGTTTAACATAGCACTCAATGAAAATTTTTGGACTAGGTTAGATAAATGTGATTGTGAAATACGAAGGTTTAGGACCCTCATTATAGCATTATGTGGATGGCTTGGAGAGAGAGAAATAGTAGGATTTTTAATGTTATACGCTACTCTTATAAATTAATGCATACGCTATATTGTACATGACACTATTTTTTGGACAGGTATCCCTTCGAATGAGGAAAGACTTCAGCTATCAGACGGTTCATCAGGAAATGAGCTGGATATCACAGGCCAGACCAGGGAGTAGAGGGTTGCTACTACTCCACAGGATGCGGCATTTTGGGGAGTGGTGGATGATGACACAAAGACATAGGCTGCAGGAATATTTTGCGTTTGTTTGTTGTATTTGACTAGTGTAACTTAATTACTACCTTTTGGATTGTAACTTTTATGAGATCCGCTTTTCATTAGTAGATAAAAACTGCTTATATTCTATTAGTTTCTTATTAATGAAACGCGGAGAATATTAACCTACCGTTTTATCTTAAAAAACATTAAACTAAGTATTAAAAAAAAAAAAAAAAAAAATCTATTCATCTTGAGCTGTAGAGCCTGTGGAGTAGGAACTAACCACAGACGGGGCTGGAGGATGTAGTGGTGTCGAAGGTGTCTGAAATATCTAAGTAGCTAGTGAACTAATACAAGAACAAAGCGTCATTCATAGTACATGCCTGAGGATGACGAAGGATCTGAACACGAGTGATCTCAAATTCTGTTCGCAAGGGCATATGATGAACTAATACATGCATCTGTTATGTTTATGATTTAGGAATACGCTTCTCACAAATCAATTTACGTGGCATAAAGGGGGCTAATGCATTAATCTGTTGTCATGGACATCTATAACGAAAGTAATACTCTTGACTAAAGTTCAGTAGTTGGAGATAAAAGGGCATACACTGTGCTGACTATAACCCAAATACTGACGAATAAGAAGCTCCCGCATAGCTCAAGTTGAAAAAGCATTAGAGATCACTGTTTGAATGATCATCATCACGGCCTTGGAATCATCAAACAAGCCATGTTTCAAGCTTCTCCTCATAATCAACAAGAGATACTTGAGTGTTCGTCGGGAGATGATGAACTAGTTGTTGATGTCGATGATGTTGCTACCGGAGGAATGGGCTTGGAAGAAGTCCCATCAATCTACCAATGCACAAAACTGTAGGAGTATGAAGAAGACAACATTTTTTTAATAATTTAACCCATTAAGCTAATGTCAGAGTGGCTATAAGCACAAGGAACATCCATACCCATCAAGGCCATAACAAATACAATAAATCAAGTATTTAATGAAATGATTACGTGGGTAAGAATATTGGTTTTGTGTCTCGTATCCATTGAGTATTTATATGTAATTGTGGATCATACAGAGTTTAACTGAACTTGGATCAGCTGATGACATTCTAATTGTATTAGAATACCAATTGGATGATGATAGTGCTAACCTAATAGGATTAGAATAGTGACATTATATATATTTCTTATATATAATTAGAGAGAGGTGCATCTCTATTATTATAAGAGATATGAGATGTGAGAGATATTTAAATCTTTTCTTGTAACACACACACATATATATATATATATATATATATATATATATATATATATATATATATATATATATATATATATATATATATATATATATATATATATATATATATATATATATATATATATATAATGGATATTTCTCTTGTTTTTTCCATGGACGTAGATCGAAATTGGTCGACTGAATCATATTAATTCTTGTATTCTTCTTGTGATTGTATTGTTTTCTTCGTCTCTACGATCTCGATAGGGTATTCGATTCCCAGCAAGTGGTATCAGAGTTATGGCTATTGACTCTGAGTCGAGTTCACGAGATGAAGGATGGAACGATGTTAAGTCAACAAAGGTGATCGATGGATGCGTCAAGATCAACATCAACAATAGAAGAAACAAAGAAGAAGAAGAAGAAAAAAAAGTGGCAGGTGGCCGCCGTAAAATCCACTGTTTGGAGCTAATTTTTTGTAGACCAACAGTGATTGACGATATTCGAGGGGTCGATATTTACCGAGATGATCGATAGTCAATGATTGGTTGATTGTATGATGTTGAGATATGGCGTGATACTTCATGGTAATAGATATGGTTACTTCATAATATAATAAAGTGCATGGTAATGTATAATTGTCTATGTGTCTAGAGATGGTCATGATTCGTAGATCAAGGTGGAGTTAGGTGTTGCAATCACATAAACATGATAAGTGATTGTAAGTATTCAGGTCGTCCAGGTATTTTAACTGAGGTGGAGCACAGTATAGCGATTATAAGCGTTTGATGGAGAGCGTGGTATAATAATTATGAGTGTTCAAGGGAGTACGGTTTAACGATCATGAGAGCTCGGAGAAGAGTATAGTTTAGTGATCATGAGTACTCAAGTATAGAGATGCTGATGATTGTATAAGTTGTTTCTGGTAGGTGGAGTATGGTGAATGTGCGATGGAGTCTGCAAAGTGGATGACAAGAACAATAGAGTTTTTCCAAGATGCATGGTTTATCGGATACGAGTCAAGGTGGATATTATTGGGTTTGTATTTCACATCCGTTGGGTACCTAGATGTGATCATAGATCACAAAGAGTTTCAGTTGAGTTGGACTTGGATTAGCTGATGGTATTCTAATTAGATTTGAATACCAATTAGATGATAATAGTGATATTCTAATAGAATTAAGATAGTAACACTATATAAATATCTCTTGTATGTGATACGAGAAAGGTGAACAATTGATGAGAGAGAGATACTTCTATTATTATGAGAGATGTGAGAGCTAAAAAGATACTTGGATCTATTCTTATATCATTTTTATTCCCTTATAATAGATATTTCTCTTGTTATTCTAGTGGATGTAGGTCGAAATTGGTCGACTGAGCCACGTTAATTTTTGTGTTCTTCTTATGATTGTATTGTTTTGTTTGTCTCTATGATCTCGATGGGGGATTCGATCCCCAACAAGGAACACGATCTTGTTAGGCAGAGGCATATAGTTGATTGATGATTGAAGGTAGTTGATTGATGACAGAATTAGTCAACTAATAGTAGGAGTTAGTCGATTAATTATCTGATGTAAGAAACTTATTTAACTGATGCAGAAGTTATTCAATTGATGAACCAATTAATCATTGATGATAGGGAACTAGTTGAAGAATCAAGTTTCTTGTGAGAGATGTCAATGATAGGCTATTAGACTAATCACATGAAGCTAGACGACAAATTAAAAGATTGTACAAATATAAACGAGTGAAGATTATCACATAAACATTATATGACCTCGCCTATAGGGTGGAGATATTAATAGACATAGAACTCCAAAACCCTAAAGAAAGGCTTCTCCTTGAATAATTATAAATCTCAATTTTTCCTTGTTGAGAAGAACATCGTAAATCTCAAATATATAGAGTATTTATAAATTAATCCCCTTTCCAAATAAACCCGTCACTTCCTTTTAATCCACACCATTCAAATTAATCCTTTGGTTCAAATGGCAATTTGAAACCAAACGAAACACTTAAAATCAGTAAAAAAACTCAATCTTGAAAGTTGACTATGCTGCTCTAATCTAGAGCCACTGGTGGGGTCATCAATATGGTCACTAATGGTTTTACCACTCGGTGCACTCATGGCAGCTCAGTGAGCATAAAAGCTAGCAGTGATTATAGCGATGGTTACACTCTAACTGGCTCAGCTAATAAGCTACTGGTGGGTTCACCAGTAGGTTCATCGATGAGTCACTGATGGGTCTGAGGTATCCTAGCTCTAACCCATATTTTCTCTATTGATATGATCATAGAATCTTTATACTAGTTCTGTTTTGACAAATCTTAGTGAGCTTATGAAGGTCGTTCTAAGCTCTGTTTTTGCAATTGCCATTATAAGATTCATGTTGTAATTCCATTAAATCAACCGTATCCATCATTATCTTATCAAACTTGATTTACGATTATGCTCAATTGTTTGTACTAATCTTCATGAGTTTTTACATAATTTGCCGCATATGTAGGATCTAAAATCCTAACAAAATTTGATGAGACACATGAAGAAGAGACTACCAAAAGGATAGTTTAGTTACTTACTATTCATGGTTAGAGTCTAACTTTGGTCGAGTCAAGTAGATGGAAAAACTAGTAGATGGAAAAACTAACGAAAGACTAAGTGAAGGAACTAAAAACTTAAGGATTTGAGGGACTAATCTTTTTTTTTTTTAAAAGAAGATTTGAGTAATTGATATCTAAATATGAAAGAATTAAAGGATTGATTAAAAAAAAAAAAACCCTTTTCTTGCAACTTCGTATTTCTCATCACTATCAGAACTAGGCCAGATACAGATATTTTTATGCATAGAAACTGTCTCAAACTAGGCCAGAGTAGCAAGTCTTAGTGGGAGCTAAACTAATGGCCATAACTTTCTACATCTCTACTTAGTCAAATCTATAAAAATCCATTCCCCCCCCCTTATAATGTTTTTGAGTCTTACTAATACTAGAACTGATCCCCCTTAAATGTTTGTCCAAATTGCCACCCTTGAGGTACAACATTGTAAGGATATTTCACTTAATTCTGAAGGCTTGCATAATTCGCCTCAGAGAGTTCTCATCATAGGCAGTCTCTCTTCGGAGGCAAGTTGGGAAGCCAATTCCTTGACCTTCGACCACTCACCTCGCCGATGGAGTTAGCATGGAACTGGCTGGGCAAAGGAAAAAATAGGGAAGATAATGCAAGTGATGACGATAGAAATCCAAAACATCGGAGGAAGACTTGGTTAGAAGTGGTTAGGGAGTCGCCGGTCAGGGAGGTTCAACCTCCCGCATCCTCGGTGCTCCCTACCACCAAGTCCTCCTACTCCGGTGAGGAAGTCCTTGCTCTCCTGGCTACGGCAAGAGGTAGAGAGTATACTGTCCCAAGTATAGGTAAGGAGGAGGAGTGGAAACAGGTGAAATCAAAATCCACAGTGAGGAAGGAACGGAATATCAGGACATGACCTACCTGTGGAGGAATAAAGAGAAAATTTTCTCCTGTCAGGCGACCGGCGCCGGAAAGCGCTGAAGCTTGTTGGATTTGTGGGAAGACAGGCCATTACAAGGATGAATGCCCATTCATTCGTTGTAGATATTGCAAAGTGTTGGGTCACCGCATTGGGGAGTGCCCGGTAGCTCCGGCCAAAAAAGATATCAATATAAATAGGATTTCCCCTAACAGGGTTATCAAAAAACCGGAAGGACAACTCAACCAAAGCATGGATTCATCCTCAGTCAAAAACATCATAAAGAAACCTACAGTTTTCATCTCCTCATCAGAGGTAGCACTACTGGAACAACAACATCTGACCAATACCTTAGGAGTAGTTTACCCTACTCATGGAAATCCAATACCGGATGAAATAACTGGTATATTGAAGACTCTCAACCAGACTGTTGCAAATCACAAATGGAGACTGGACAAGAACGGGGACAAATTCATCACTCTATTCCCATCTAAAGAGACACTTACCGTAGCAACAAAATGCTCCCCTTTTACTTGTCGTGATACCAAGTCAGGATTCCGAATTGTGGTTTGGAGAGGCGATGAAGATTCAGAAACTTACCCTTTCCCAACTACTGCATGGATCGCTATTCATGGAGTTCCCCTCCATCATTGGAACCACACTGATATTGGTAAATTGCTAGCAAAATTTGCGCATTTCATCGACATCAGTGAACAAACTAGCAAGAAATTAAGCATGGATCATGCTAGGGTTTATGTGGGTTGTGAAAACTTGTCAGTGATTCCAAGACACTTGCAGGCCGTTTTCGGCGATCAACTATGTGATATCAAAATAGAGATCACCTGCAAGACAGAATCACCGGCTTCCAGTTCATCAGAGAGCAAGGCTCCAAAGCTCATAGTTCCGACTTCGACTGCGGTGGGAGAGGGCACGATGTCCGGCTCAGCCAGGATCGGAGTATCCGACCGGCTGAAGCACGGTACCGTACTCCTCCCCGCCGGTCATTGGAGGAGCTACACCTAGAGAAGGAGCAGCGACCAACAAGGATCCAGTGGTCAAAAACAAGTACCTGACACAGACAGTATGGGGAAATTCCAATAGGTGGCAGAACCAGAAGGCAGAGATCAAAGAGGAAAGAGTTTCAACTCAATTTTGGGGAAATCAGACTTAGCTATTTCTTTAGGGAAAGTGAGATCGACAGATCTGAAACGGGAAGAAAAGAACCCCGCTTTCCCCCGTTGAAATTAGCTTCACCAAAAATGGTAGAGAAAGAAAGGACAGTCATACCTTTGGAGCAAGAAAACCCATCGGAAACACAACCCTACCCCATTGACCAGCAAGGCTCAAACCTTGGCTTCATCTGTAGAGATGATAAGGGAAGTCTGATCCTCGATCTTTCGCAGTGGAACAGATCGGAGGACGTCTATAGAGATGGAAGAGGAAAAGAGATACAAAGCCATAAGGAGAATCGGAGGAGACGACAGAAGTATGGAGAAAGGGGAAAGAAAAATTTATGAGCACACCAACCAACGCTAAAGCCTCGGGTGGAGATCCACCCGCCCATTGTTTCCAAAAGAAACCAGGGGCGGTCTCGGGGAAAAGAATACCCGCATCGAAAAAGGGTAAGGAGATTTGTGCGGATTTGGGTGAAGATATAGACCCGGTCCAATCCATTCTTGCAGCAGAAGCCCACTCTAGCCCACAACCTTCTATTTTCAAGCCCCAAGTTGATATTGGCCCAGTTCAAAATCAATTGGATTTCATGGGCTTATTCTCTAATCTGAGAAATTTAGACAAAGAATTCGCTCGAGATACTATAGTAAAATTATTGGAAAATGTCATGCGTGGAGAACAGAGTAAAGGTCCACCAAGACTACGGAGAAGACAGGCCTCCCGTCTACCGAAACAGATTCGGGATAAGAACAAGCTCCTCACAAAATCTGCGACCATTAATATACAAATAATAGAGCAAGCCCCAGAGATGGTACCACAAGATTCCCAGAATGCCCCTACGAGGGTGCCGGAAGATACAATGGAGATTACCACTACAGTTGCAGATATTGTTCAGGACTCTCAACCGAAGACATCTATAGATGATGTGGTGGAACCAGTGATCAGACAACCTCTTCTTGCTGTTATACCTTCTAGACGAAGCAGGAGATTGGAAGAAAAAAGGGGGGGACAGTTATATCAGTTAGGCCAAGTTGCAGACGCAACATTAAGGCGTAAGGCCCTCGTCACTGATTTAACTACAGGTACTACTCGACTTAATATCTTGAATTTAATTCCTAATGATTTATTATTAGTTTTAGCAGAAACTTGTGATATTAATATGGGGGTCACTGACAATGAACACAAGAAAAATCTATCTCACTTAAGAGTTATAGAAGACTGCGGTGGGGAGGAGTCCCCTAGGAGATTGGATTAAGTCCATCTACTATATTGTGGAGAGGAGTGTAGGAGTTGATTTATGAATTATTTATTCTGGAATATCCGTGGGTTGGTTAACCCATCTAAACGTCGTATAGTGACGGAGGTGATTCGCACCAATAAACTTGATATAGTTTGCCTTGACGAAACTAAACTCATAAACCCGAACCACAGGGTACTTAGATCTTTGGGCCCAAATTCATTTACTTTTAAAGTTAAAAATTCTAAGGGGGCTTCGGGGGGATCATCATTGGAGTGAGTAACAGATTTATTATTTTAGATGTCTTTGAAGGTGAATTTTCCCTCTCCATCAATATGAAGAGGCTATCTGATGGGTGGATCCAATCAATCACGGCAGTGTATGGTCCTAACGATACACAACTACGACCTAATTTTTGGGACGAGATTAGGAGTATCAAAGATAAATGGGATAGCCTGTGGATCATAGGGGGAGATTTTAACATCACGAGATTCGCCCATAAAAGAAAGGGGATTGATCATAATCCCCGAGATCGGGCAACTTTTAATCAAGTCATTGCCCAACTTGGCCTGATCGATCTATCTCTTGGCAGCCGTCTTTTTACGTGGTCGGATATGAGAGAAGTCCCTAATTTAGCAAGATTAGATAGAGTTCTAGTTTGTAATAAATGAGATAACAAGTTTCCATTAGCAGAACTCAAATCACTTCAGAGGACAACCTCTGGCCATGTACCAATCTGTTTAGAGACGAGAGAGGGGATAAAAATGTTGCGAAGATTTAGATTTGAGAAATGGTGGTTGGAGCATATGGAGGTCCACAACCGAATTAAGGAAAGTTGGGCTCAACCGACATTAGCAAAGGATGCCACCGGTAACATCTGCATTAAACTGCGATGCCTTAGAAGATTACTATGGAGATGGGAATATAGATATCGACTCCAATCGAGAAAACACAAAGAGGAGATTCTTCGTCAAATGGAGCTGCTAGAAAAATAGGAAGAGGTGAGACAACTAAATATGGAGGAGAACTCCAAGCTACTGGAGTTGAGAAGTTCTTTAGAGGAGATATATGGAAAGGAGGAAATAATGTGGAAGCAGAGGGCCCGGTGTAAATGGTTGAAAGAGGGAGATGCTAACACTGATTTTTTCCACAAATCTGCTTCTATGAGATTTAAAAGCAATAAAATACAATATCTCAAGACGGATAGAGGCAAAATACAAGGCTCACAGATTCAAGAACATGCCTACCGTCACTTTAAGCAGTTGCTTGGAAGCAAACATCCATTCAGACTTTAAATGAAAGATGGTGCTTGGGAAGCCACTTCAAACTTAATGGAGCTAGAGGATGAATTCCGAGAAGTGGAAATTAAGAAAACTATTTGGGATTTGGGCCCCGACAAGGCACCCGGTCTGGATGGTTTCCCGCTATTCTTCTATAGGACTTTTTGGTAGGAAGTTAAAGAAGATTTAAAAAGGATGCTTGATGAGCTATATACAGGTGAGGCAAGACTTAATAGGATCAATTACTCGTGAATCACTCTGATCTGTAAGAAGAAACAGGCAGACCACATTGGGGATTATAGACCAATTGCTTTATTGAATATTACTATCAAAATAATCTCCAAGCTTTTAGTTAATCGTATTGCAGAAAAACTTCAGCCGATGATAGGAGATTATCAGACCAGTTTTCTAGCAGGAAAAAACATTCTGGAAGGAGTCGCGACCGCATATGGGGTCATCCATTATTGCAGAAAACTTAAGTTGGGGGTTTCCTACTGAAATTGGATTTTGAAAAAGCCTATGATATAGTTGATTGGGATTGTCTACTAGAGATTCTACGATTGCGGGGATTTGGAGTTAGATAGATCTCCTGGATTGAAAGTTGGTTTTATTCCGCCAAGTCACAGATTATAGTTAATGGAGAAGTAGGCAAGGAGATATTATTGAGATGTGGTCTACGTCAGGGTGATCCTCTATCACCTCTACTCTTTGTTTTAGTGGCGGATGGTTTAAATGTAATGGGTAGAAAGTTGATAAGAGCGGGTTTGCTACACGGTCTTGCTGGGGCCCCATCTATTCCCATCACTAACGTTCAATATGTAGATGATACACTTATATTTGGAGAGGACAGCATTAAGGAGGCTATATATATCAAAGGGTTGCTATGCTATTTTCAAGCATGGTCAGGTCTTCGAATTAACTTCTCTAAAAGTGCTCTTATTAACTTGGGGATAAGAAATCTCTCACACACTCTTATACTAGAGATTCTTGGTTGTGTAGAGGGGGAATTCCCGATCAAATATTCAAGCATCCCCATTAAACCAGGAAAGCTTTCTAAGCAAGATTGGAGCTCGTTACTTGATACATTCGAGAAGAGATTGGAAGGATGGAGAAGTAATTTACTATCTTTGGGTGGGAGGGTGGTGTTACTTAATTCAGTACTAACCACATTACCTCTGTATTATATGTCCTTCTTCCTACTGCCGGGTTGGGTAAGAAAAGAATAGACAGTATAAGGAAGAATTTTTTGTGGAACGGGGCCGCCAATACTAAGAAATATTATTGGATCTTTTGGGATCACATCTGTAGACCAAAAAAGTCGGGAGGACTTGGTGTATTGGATTTAAAACTCTTTAATTTATCTTTAATGGCAAAGTGGTGGTGGTACTTAATCTCTTGACCACAGGGTTCTTTTCAAAAACTGATGACAACAAAGTATTGCCCTAAGGAGACTACCTGGCTCTCAAATTTTCGAAGGCCGTGCTCTACTTCTAGATTCTGGAAGGGGGTTATGTTGTCTCGAATTATTGCCTGGCCAAGCGTGGATTTAAACTGGGGAATGGACACAATATAACATTTTGGCATAATAAGTTGTTCTCTAAGATTCCCTTAAAATTATTATTTCCACAAGCTTACCTACTTTCTCGGGAAAAGGAAGCCAGGGTAAGTAGGTTGTGGGGCAGAGCTAGGTGGCACCTGAATCTTCGGCAGCCACTGTCTATCAGTGAAAAACTCCAATGCAGAGAGTTACGATCCCTCCTGTGTGACTTTACGCCTAATCAAATGAATGAGGATCAACCTCAATGGAAATGGAGCAAAGATGGAAACTTTTCAATCAAAAGCACATATAATCATTTTAAGGATAGTGGTATTGTCCAGAATGAATCCATTTGGATTTGGAAGACTGTTTGCCCACCCAAAATTAGGGTATTTCTCTGGTTGGTGGTTAAAAAAGCTCTGCTCACCTGGCCAGCATTACAGAAAAGAGGGTGGAATGGACTAAACATTTGTGTTCTATGTAATAAGGATGGAGAGTCCACCGAACACCTTCTACTGAATTGTCCTTTTACAAGCAAATTGTGGTTGAACCGTACCAATAAGTTTAATATTAGTATCAACACAGAGATATGTACTAGTTTTGAGGACAAATTAGGTGTTAGAGGCAAGAAATCACATTTGACTAGAACCCTAATAGCAGCATTATGCTGGAATGTATGGAGTTAAAGAAATAGCAGAATCTTTAACTTTACTGCATGCCCATTACACTCATGTTTACGTGCGATTATTCATGATACCGTGTTTTGGGCAGATATTTCTTCGGAGGAGAACCGGGTTCAGCTCTCAGGTGGGACATCGGAAGAAGATATCAGCGATAAACCCCCATCCCCGATCCAGACTTGATAGACGGCCTCGGAAATTTTATAGTGACTTTGGGTGGACTCTTTGAAGATCATGAGGAGCTTATGTTGTACTTTTAGATTTCCTTATTGTCATTTGAACACTTATTTGAATTAGTTATCTACTTTCTCCTAGCTAGTTTTTTCCGTTTTATATTTTTGCTTTAAATGTTTGTAGTTTTATTATCAACTTGTTAATGGAATGCGGAGGGCTTCTACCCGCCGTCTTTGCTAAAAAAAAAAAGATACAACATTGTTGCTGGCAACTGACTTGCCATCACTGGTCTTGACAATGAAGCTGAGGCTCTGGCCCTCGACAAACTGATTGCTCTGCCAGTTCTGCCTCCAGTTCCGCGACATCTGCATCCACCCGGTCTTCTCTCCCTTCATCCACACCTCAAACACATCGCTGGCGCCCGCCACGTTGGTGTGATTAGCACCAGTTTGAAGTAGGGGTTGCCGTTGATATTGAACCTGATCCCTCCCTTCCTCCAACAAGGTACTCTGCAATGCAAGGTAGCAGTTGAAACAAAATTACCTGTGCTTGCCGTAAATTTTTTTTGCATATAAATTACACTAAGTATTATAAGTAATTAATCATATTCAATGAGTTCTTGGATTAGGACAGGGACAATGAAATTGCATGGAGAAACAAACTCAAAACTGCTTATTTTTCAGGTACCTGGAGAAGTTAATATCTGTAAATGTCAGATATTGAGCTTGTGAAATTGACTGGGACAACAAAGTCCTTCTGTGTGACCTTATTTATTCTTTTTACCTTTTTATTGGATCACAGCATGCTTGAAGAAATTGAACAATTTAGTTCATATAAATGGCGGAAGTTTCAGCTTGAGGACTCCATCATAATTCTCTCCTGTCATATGCACTATATATCATGTTTTCTAGGTGAGTTTTCACGCCCCACTTCTGATGTACAGTATACAAGTACTAGTATATAGGCTAAAGTGGATTAAACCCCCATCAAGTATCGTATTTTTTTATGAAACTTTTTAGTATTATATAAAACCCTATGGGATTTCAAATTTCATGGAAACTCCAAACAATAGTATTCGAAGTATTAATAGATCAATTTATAACAATAAATATCCATTCCCCAACTTTTCTAAGACCCACTTCTTGATTTAATGTATTTTACTAAAAAATAGAATTTTGAAATTATTGGAAAATAAGTATTTGCTGTGTTTTTATTTTAATTTATTAGTCTTCTTATTAAAACTATTTGGGAGTTTCCAGGAAATTTTTAACACTATTTGGGAGTTTCAATAACATAGAAAGCTAATATGATAAGGATTCATTCTATTTTAGTCTAGTCTATAATTAGCTATAAATTCCTCTATTAAAAAATTAATTATGATTACATTATGGATTCATGGAAAATATTATAACATCAACTCTTCTGTCACATCCAACGTGGGACTATTTGGATTGGATATTACAAAAGCCGGTGCATGTTATAGAGATTCTCTCACTAGCTAGCAGCTTTAGCTTCTGTGTTTCTTACAGACAAGTACTCACCTTTTGTAGGCAACAGGAACAATTCCAGCATGGTACTGTGCAATTTTAACGAAAGCAGGCTGAGCAAGATCGAAGTGCTGTCGAGGAGGATTGCACCAGCCTCCGTTGTCGTTGGGCAGAGCGTAGTCCGGAGGCCAGAAGTTGGTCGCAGTTACCGTGACTGTTGCTGGAAGTCACCACCGTGGGTCGTTGATGCATTTCACCTCGTAGGAGGGGCCGCAGGCGAGCCCGCTGTTGAAGAGGGCCGTGCTGAGGGCTGCAGTGTCGCTGCCAAAGCCTTGTTTGTAGAGATCTCCATAACCGCACGCTCCTCCTAGAGATAGAAAATAACGAAATCACAAACTGCTTGAGTTATTTTGATGAAGAGAAAGTAGATGGGATTAAACTTGAGATGTATATAGTTATTGTACAGCCAATTTTACAATAATTGGGAGAAAAAAATGTATGTGCAATTTTTTCAGCATAGTGGAGATTTAAACATATGAATTTGAATTTCCATTCTCATTTGGGCTCTTGAATTGGAGCTCAGTATACAATTGTAGAGTGTGCATTGTATGCATAAATGCTAATCCAATGAAAATTTTATTTACATAGAAGAAAATGGTATCGTTTTTTATTTTTGGTCTAGAAAAATACATATATCCTTCTCTAGAGTTTGGAATAAACTGAAGTCTTAAGACTATAAGAAGACTGTTTTATGCAAAAGCTGCACTTCCTTTCATTGTTATTGATTTATAATTATAATAATCTCAAAGTACAATAAAAAGAAGTCAAGAAAATCAAAGGAGAGATTTATAAATTATCAATTTTTCTTTACATAAGATATGTGTTCTTAACGTGGTTATAGAGTATCGACCTTATACTTTGTTGACTATTTGAAACTTGGATTGATCTTGAACGTGACGAATTGATGAAGAACTTGCTGACCGACGGCTTTTTACTGTTGGTCGGCGTGCTCTCGCGTAGGAAATCAACTTGGCAAAGGCTTCCCATGTTGTTCCAAAGTTGCAAAAACTCTTCTCATGATCCTTATTTATAATCATGAGGTAGTTATAGGGGTTTTCTTAGGAGATAAGCATGAAATTCTATCTCTGAACTTGTATTTTAATTGGATTTAAAATCTTTAATTCGGAGTAACTGGATATGATTGGATTTGGAATTCTGGTAAAAATCCAAAAGAAAACTCTCTTTGAAAACTAAATCAGCCTCGTACGAGCGAGGCTATCTTTCCCGCACGAGACTGTTAGCCTCGTACGGGGCTATTAGCCCTGCGCAGGGCTATGAGCCTCGAGGCTGTTAGCCTCGAGGCTGTTAGCCTCGCATGGGGCTATTAGCCCCACGCAGGGCTATCACCCTCGCGTGCTCGAGGCTGTTCGCCCCGTATGCCTTGTTTTTTATTTAATCTAAAATTTTCTTCCTACACGACCCCCTCCAAAGTTTTCAAATCTCATTTGTTGATTTCTAATGAGTTTTGAAATACTTTGGACTTCAATTTTTTAATTTTCCATCACACAAACTTCTTTTATTGATTCTCGAAAATGAGATTTGCAGTATATGAAACTTGCTAAGGTTATGCCACTTCCATAGCAAGGTTAATTTTTTATGATTGTTATGAGAATGACTCATCTGGATAATAAGTCAATGTGAAAATTTGAATCATGATTTGTGGATTTTTGAAGGGTAGACTTGCAGAAAATGGAACTTGCTACAAATATGGTGTGGCCATAACAAATTAAGTTTCAATATTTGTTATGAGAGTGATTCGTCTTCTGGATAATAGATATAATCAATTTAAAATTAGGGTGACTCGTCTGGAAAGTAGACAGAGTCAGTTGATTAGATTAGGATCACAAGATCGTAGAGAGAGGTATGACTGACATGCCTTATGGGGTGATTCGCCTGAAAAACAGACATAATTAATAATCGGATCAAGATCACGGGGTGACTTGCGTAGAAAGCACACAGAACTGGTGATCTATGTCAGGATCGCAAAATTGTAGACAGAAGTATGACTAACATGCCTACGAGGTGATTCGCTTGGAAAACAGATATAATCAATGATCGGATCAGGATCATAGGATAAGTCGCCTAGAAAGCAGACAGAGCCGGTGATCGGGTCAGAATCACTAAACCATAGACAGAGGTATGGACGACAAACCTACCGGTTGATTCGCCTGGAAAGCAGATAGAATCAATATCGTGTCAGGATCATAGGGTGAGATGATTCAATATTGGGTTAGGATCACGAAACGATTGTTGTAGAAATATATATGGGATGACTTGTGAATTGGGTGAGATGATTTAAATCTCGCTGTCAGAGATAAGAGGTTAACATGACAGGTTTGTGAGGGATGTCTATATGAAGTGATATGAGCGACATGATTCAGATCTCGCTATCAGAGATAAGAGCTTAACATAATAGTTTATGAGGGATGACTATATGAAGTGATATAGGTGAGATGATTCAAATCTCGCTGTCAGATATAAGAGTTTAACATGACAGGTTTATGAGGGATGACTATATGAAGTGATATGAGTGAGATGACTCAAATCTCGCTGTCAAAGGAAAAAACTTAATATGACAGGTTCATGAAATTTTTAGCAAATCCCTATCGATAAAACATATTTAGCATGCGTTACCAATCATCATTTGTATTGGGCTAGCCATACTATTCCCCTCAATATAATCAGTTATTGAAGATTTTGTTTGGGCTAGCAGCTTTAGCTTCTGTGTTTCTTACAGACAAGTACTCACCTTTTGTAGGCAACAGGAACAATTCCAGCATGGTACTGTGCAATTTTAACGAAAGCAGGCTGAGCAAGATCGAAGTGCTGTCGAGGAGGATTGCACCAGCCTCCATTGTCGTTGGGCAGAGCGTAGTCCGGGGGCCAGAAGTTGGTCGCAGTTACCTTGACTGTTGCTGGAAGTCACCACCGTGGGTCGTTGATGCATTTCACCTCGTAGGAGGGGCCGCAGGCGAGCCCGCTGTTGAAGAGGGCCGTGCTGAGGGCTGCAGTGTCGCTGCCAAAGTCTTGTTTGTAGAGATCTCCATAACCGCACGCTCCTCCTAGAGATAGAAAATAACGAAATCACAAACTGCTTGAGTTATTTTGATGAAGAGAAAGTAGATGGGATTAAACTTGAGATGTACATAGTTATTGTACAGCCAATTTTACAATAATTGGGAGAAAAAAATGTATGTGCAGTTTTTTCAGCATAGTGGAGATTTAAACATATGAATTTGAATTTCTATTCTCATTTGGGCTCTTGAATTGGAGCTCAGTATACAATTGTAGAGTGTGCATTGTATGCATAAATGCTAATCCAATGAAAATTTTATTTACATAGAAGAAAATGGTATCGTTTTTTATTTTTGGTCTAGAAAAATACATGTATCCTTCTCTAGAGTTTGGAATAAACTGAAGTCTTAAGACTATGAGAAGACTGTTTTATGCAAAAGCTGCACTTCCTTTCATTGTTATTGATTTATAATTATAATAATCTCAAAGTACAATAAAAAGAAGTAAAGAAAATCAAACGAGAGATTTATAAATTATCAATTTTTCTTTACATAAGATATTGGGTTCTTAACGTGGTTATAGAGTATCGACCTTATACTTTGTTGACTATTTGATACTTGGATTGATCTTGAACGTGACGAATTGATGAAGAACTTGCTGACCGACGGCTTTTTACTGTTGGTCGGCGTGCTCTCGCATAGGAAATCAACTTGGCAAAGGCTTCCCATGTTGTTCCAAAGTTGCAAAAACTCTTCTCATGATCCTTATTTATAATCATGAGGTAGTTATAGGGGTTTTCTTAGGAGATAAGCATGAAATTCTATCTCTGAACTTGTATTTTAATTGGATTTAAAATCTTTAATTCGGAGTAACTGGATATGATTGGATTTGGAATTCTGGTAAAAATCCAAAAGAAAACTCTCTTTGAAAACTAAATCAGCCTCGTACGAGCGAGGCTATCTTTCCCGCACGAGACTGTTAGCCTCGTACGGGGCTATTAGCCCTGCGCAGGGCTATGAGCCTCGAGGCTGTTAGCCTCGAGGCTGTTAGCCTCGCATGGGGCTATTAGCCCCACGCAGGGCTATCACCCTCGCGTGCTCGAGGCTGTTCGCCCCGTATGCCTTGTTTTTTATTTAATCTAAAATTTTCTTCCTACACGACCCCTCCAAAGTTTTCAAATCTCATTTGTTGATTTCTAATGAGTTTTGAAATACTTTGGACTTCAATTTTTTAAATTTCCATCACACAAACTTCTTTTATTGATTCTCGAAAATGAGATTTGCGGTATATGAAACTTGCTAAGGTTATGCCACTTCCATAGCATGGTTAATTTTTTATGATTGTTATGAGAATGACTCATCTGGATAACAAACATAGTCAATGTGAAAATTTGAATTATGATTTGTGGATTTTTGAAGGGTGGAGTTGCAGAAAATGGAATTTGCTACAAATATGGTGTGGCCATAACAAGTTAAGTTTTAATATTTGTTATGAGAGTGACTCGTCTTCTGGATAATAGATATAATCAATTTAAAATTAGGGTGACTCGTCTAGAAAGTAGACAGAGTCAGTTGATCAGATTAGGATCACAAGATCGTAGAGAGAGGTATGACTGACATGCCTTATGGGGTGATTCGCCTGAAAAATAGACATAATTAATAATCGGATCAAGATCATGGGGTGACTTGCGTAGAAAGCACACAGAACTGGTGATCTATGTCAGGATCGCAAAATTGTAGGCAGAAGTACGACTAACATGCCTATGGGGTGATTTGCTTGGAAAACAGATATAATCAATGATCGGATCAGGATCATAGGGTAACTCGCCTAGAAAGCAGACAGAGCCGGTGATCGGGTCAGAATCACTAAACCATAGATAGAGGTATGGGCGACATACTTACCGGTTGATTCGCTGGAAAGCAGATGGGATCAATATCGTGTCAGGATCATAGGGTGAGATGATTCAATATTGGGTTAGGATCACGAAACGATTGTTGTAGAAATATATATGGGATGACTTGTGAATTGGGTGAGATGATTTAAATCTCGCTGTCAGAGATAAGAGGTTAACATGACAGGTTTGTGAGGGATGTCTATATGAAGTGATATGAGCGACATGATTCAGATCTCGCTATCAGAGATAAGAGCTTAATATAATAGTTTATGAGGGATGACTATATGAAGTGATATAGGTGAGATAATTCAAATTTCGCTGTCAGATATAAGAGTTTAATATGATAGGTTTATGAGGTATGACTATATGAAGTGATATGAGTGAAATGACTCAAATCTCGCTGTCAAAGGAAAAAACTTAATATGACAGGTTCATGAATTTTTTAGCAAATCCCTATCTATAAACATATTTAGCATGTCGTTACCAATCATCGTTTGCATTGGGCTAGCCATACTATTCCCCTCAATATGATTAGTTATTGCAGATTTTGTTTGGGCTAGATGCCAAACATTTCTTAGTCCCTTTGTCAACTTCCGTACCAATTCGATCGATTCAGAATGGATCGGTTAAGAAATCGAACTGAAAAAAAGAATTATTTTGACTGATCTTTGAATAGGAAAAAGAATGGATCCGCAGGGTCCCAAATGAGCTGTTGATTTCATACTCTTACCTTCCAGTATTATGATAAAATTAGTGAGAATCTTTCTCTCTTCCCGTTACTTTAGCTGCATTGGGTGGTTCATATTTTTTTATCTCAACATGACGAGTTGATGAGAATTTCTTCTCTTCTCTTTGTTTTAACAATATTGAGCTATTCATAGTTTTTACCTCAAGATGATGGGTTAGTAAGAAATGTGTCCTCTTCCTATTGCTTTAGCAGCATTGGGCAATTCATGCTTTTTTATCTCAGCTGTAGAGCGGGAAAAATTGAGCCAGATTGAACAAGATTCACCCCGCATTGCCCAAACCCCGTGCGCCGTGAGGTTGTCCCCAGCCTCGCGCGTCGCGAGGCTAAGAAGTTGGGCCAATTATAGATTTTTGATGAGATTTTAATCAGATCTATAATTAATTTGGATATAAAATTAAGACCAAATACAACAAATCTCTGAACCAAATCTAATCAGAAGGAACATCATATATTTGATGAAGATTATAATGGGATTCCATCTTTATTTATAAGAAAACACCCATAATAACTTCATACCTATAAATATCTCTACAAATGACTCAAAAAGAACTTTGGGTAAGATCCCTCTCACGCAAGAGCCTGTAGCATTCACATAATCAGCATAATAAAAAAGAGCCAGCTCTAAAAATCTCCACTGTCATTAATTGTCAATATCGGATCGTCAACGATGATCGAGCATGCCAGCTACCTTAGATATCACAACTTCTGCAAAAGGGAGCGACGATTTATAAGTACTCTCATTTGTTTTTTTTTTCATTTACTCTTTTCATTGTAATTGATCAAAAAGAATTCTGTAATAATTCTTGATGGCAATGGAAAGGGATTCGAAATTCACCAAAAACAGACTGGCGACCATAGCGAGAGAAATCTCTTATACTGAAGAGGAGATGGTGGCCCAATCCGATATTGACAAAATTGGAAAAATAGTAGAGATGTTGGTAATCGAAGTTGACTAACAGAAATATGAGGAATACATATCCTCAGACTTATCAAGTCTGACATCCGCGCGGCAAGGACACAAAAGAGTCATCAACACAAAACGTCAAAAATCACTTGAACAAAAAGATGACTTTATGGCTTTGAATGACAAGGAGACTTTTATCCATCAAGAGCCACTTCTATCTTCAAACGCTAGTTCATTGAGCACATGGCGCCCCTTCCAACTTTTAGGGAACTTGCCACATTCAACGCTAAAGGAGAACCTATTGCTACCCAAAAGCGGATATGAATCTTCAACCAGAATCAGAGAGCACGCTGCAGGGCACTCAAGGCCCGTTTTCAACAAAGGGCTAAACAAAAGTGCAAAGTTACATGGCAACCTTGAGAACGCCAGGCTAAGTTTCAACCTAGCATGAACAAAATTGAATTCCAAGCTAAATCTCAGCCTAGCATGAATAAAAATGGACGCCACATTAAATGTCAACCCAGTGTAAGTAGGAATGAACGCCAGGCTAAGTCTCAGCCTAGCGTGGGTAAAATTGAAAATCAGACTAACTCTAACAAAACTAATCCAGTGCGCAAGGCTAATAAAGTTAAGCCAGCGTACAAGGCTAGTCCAGTGCATGAGGCTAAACCAGCATGCCAAGCTAATCCAGTGCGCCAGACTAAACCAGTGTGCTGGCTAATCCAGTGTGCGAAGCTAAATCAGTGCGCTAGGCTAATTTAGTGCGCCAGGCTAAACCAGTGCACGAGGCTAAGCCAGTGCACGAGGCTAACCCAGTGCGTGAGGCTAACCCATTGTGCAAGGCTAAAATTAAGTCTCAGCCCTAACAGAGAAACGTAGAACTCTAGGCTACTGAGCAGTACTATGCGAAACATGTTAGAGTCAATACTAGACATCATAACAACCCATGGCCTGACTAATGTGATCTCTGAGACTTTTCAGAGTCACAAACATGGACAAACAGGCCTTGCGCGAGAAGTAGGACTCGCCCACAAAAAATGGTCATCTCAACACACTAAGAGCAAACTCCAGATCTACAGGAATATCTCATAAACAAAAGAAGGACTGTACAGCCTCATCGATCATGCTATTGCGAGCAATTAATTACAGTAGTTTTTACTCATTGTCATTGTGAAACCTCAATGCTGTCCGTGTTAAACTGACTGTGAGCACCAGAATCAAATATTCCAAAAAGAAAACGCCTACAAAGTCAGAACTTTTATTTAGATGAAAACCTGCTGGTCGTCATATCAAACATGGTGAATAAAGGGAAAAGGCTAGTCATTGAAGAGTATTCCTTTGATACAGAGACAGAAGAAGTAAATCATCACACGCGCTTTAGAACGGGCATAATGGCTCCCCGTGACTATAAAAGGTTGGCAGGGGATGAAGAGTATGAAGAATATAGTGATCATTCGGCCATAGCAATGCCATGATCTCATGCCTCCTCTCGATCTAGGTGAAGAACAGCTCATATGGCCGAACGGTCTGAAATAAATCAAATGATAGAAACACAAGAGCAACTTATCCAAGAACAACAAAAAATCATTGAAGAGCTCAAAGCACTGCTCGTAAAAGTTATAGATAATACTAAAAAACACATAGAAGACGGAGCAGGGGGTTCTTCTGACAAAGGTAAGAAAAATGAGCATGAATCAAATCCAGACGCTGAGGGAAAGGCAAGGAGGAAGAATATGTCATTGATTCCCATACCAAAAATATGAAAAAACTTCAAAATCAGATAGAAGCACTGATGCACCGGAAGGAATTACAGAAAACATGAATTATGAGACCCTACCCGCTAGAGTGGGAGTTTGTATCTTTTCCAGCAAAGTACAAACCCTTGAAGCTAGAGTCATATGATGAGAAAGGATTTCCAAACCAACATATGTACTATTTTCTCTCTCAGACTGGCCATTTAATGGGTAATGACTCAGTAATGACCAAAATCTTTGCAGGTACCCTACAAGGGCCTGCTTTCACCTGGTTTGTGCAGTTGCTCTTGAAAACTATCAAAGCCTGGTCTGATGTAGAAAAGGAGTTCCTAAGCTACTTCTTTGAAGATGATACCGAGGTATCAATTCATTCTCTTCTAGCAACTAAACAAAAGGAAGATGAAACTGTTAAAAGTTTCATCAAACGCTTCCGTGAAATGTCAGTCTGATGCTCACACAGTATGTTTCAGAAGACATTGGTGGAAACATGCGAGCACAATCTACAGATCAAAATACCGATCAAAATGGGAGCTGTGGAGTCAAAAAACTGGACGGAGCTAGTCAAACAAGGCAAACTGGTAGAAAATATTATTCGCCATTTAGAAGAACAATGCTCTATGAAGAATACTTCCACCGGTAGACAGTATCCATAGTTTTCCCGACATAAGGGAAAGAACGCCATGGTGGCAGATACATCATCAAATCGCAAGTCCCAGAATAAAAAAGATAGAAGTTTTCCTAAGCAATGCGATGAGTGGGTATACTCTTTTAAAGACGAGCAGATAGTTACAATATTTCACTTGCTCAATAAGAAATGGATGCTCAAGTTTCCAGAGAATCAGAGGCCGGAGGAGGTATAGAAGACTGATGATCCTAAATACTGCTTCTATCATCGAAATATTGGGCACCCTACTAAAAAATATTATATACTTAAAGACAAAATCCAGGCATTAATAGATGACAATGTGATCCAGTTGAGGCCCAAATAGAAAAAGGTCTAGGCTAATATGACAACTATCACGATATGATCAATCAAATTTCCAGCAGGGGCATCCCCTTACCTGCAGGGAAGATGGTGTTAATCAATCACAATCCATACAATCTAAACCTAAAGGGATTCTCCCCAGTTTCCACCAAGAAAGGAGAGATTATATCGGTGCATCAAGATTTGTGCAAAGATGAACAGTGGGCATCCACAAAAGGTAAAAAAAAGGAAATTAAAAGTAAGTTTTGGACTTGCAACAATATCTTCACTGTCACAAAGGAAGATTAACAAACTTGGAAGAAGATTATGATAGTGACAGTGGGGCGGGCTCTGAGACCAAACCGGTAGGAGATGAGCTTAGAATATAGATTCCACTAGTTCACAACCATGTATTACTTCTATTATCATTTTTCTATTATAAAAATTGATCTTTTAGTTTTAATTTTTATTTAAAGTATCCTAAGTATGAGCTATCAAGTGATGTGCAAGTATAACTCATCAAAAATACTACTTTGCATAAAAACAAACTAAATCATTAGATAACTCTATGAAAAAGATGAAAATTAATAACCCTAAATCCTAACTAAGCATAGGCAATCAAGAAATCTAACTCAAGTATAACCTATCAAATCATTAATTTACGAATTGTTGTATTTTAATCTTTAATAGAAAAATCATGTCTTTATTATTTTATTTTAGAAGGAAAATACTAGAGAGCAATTACATGATTGATTCTTAACTTCATCTACATCCTAGAGCTAAACTTATTTAACTACTCATACTCCTAATTAACAAGATCCTATTTTTATTTATGAAAGCAATTAAAAATTCTATTTTTCCTAAAAAGCAATTAAAGATTTATACTAGAAAGCAATTAAATCTATCTAAAAAGCAAAGAAAAGTAATGGAATTACCTCTGGAGCTCGGTATGGCGGCCGTCAGCCCTTTAGCAAAATCCTAATATTTATTAATTAAAAAGAGTACAAAATTATATCTAAAAATCTTTTCCTAATTACAAGGATTTATGGAGTATTTATAACCCAAACACAATCCTGCTCCTACTCAAACACAATACAAAAGATATAATTCTAATCCAAAACAAACTAATATCAAGATATATAATCTTAATCCAATCTGTAGGTATTAGAAATCAATGGTTGAGATTAGATGATATAAAATACTAATTTTCAGGTCCAAAATCCGAAATTAAGTTTAGCACACCAGTAGTCCGCTGGATTGGATTTTCCATTCCACAACACTTCAGTAAAATTGTCATAACTTTTGTATCCGAACTCAGATTGAACTGTTCTTAGGCTCGTTTCGAAGATAATTCCAAAATCTACAATTGTTTCAAGCATAAAGTTTTCCAATTCAAGCTTTATCTTTACCAAAATTTCTCTTGAATTTGCTACTGCTGCACTTGAGTTTTTGTCTTCACTAAGATTGACGTCCTTTACTCATATTCTTGACAAATTTGCATCTTCTTTTTCTCTTCTTTGTGAATCCTTTGTTACTTATAAAAACACACTAAATATACCCAAGTAGCAATTATTTATAAACAAAAATAGATAAAAATATGGGAGGAAGAATGCAAAATATGATACTAATCACACTCTCACACCTATCTTTTGTTAGTTCTCGAGCAAAACCAAGAATTAAAATAAAAAAGAAAAATCCTAACTCACTTTCATAGGAATCGCGATTGCACTTAGTATGTGCAATAAACTTTTAAACCTCTAAGTTACTCTAGTGGACGAGTTGTGTCTCGTGAGAGTTTGTAATGAATATACCTACAAAATTTATAAAGAAAATCGATTAAGGAATAAAGAAAAGAAAAATAAAGATAACCAAAAATCAAGAAAAACAAAAAAATTATACAAAAGAAAGAAACTTTTTATTTTCTTTAATTAATCTCACTAATATACCAATTCAAGAACACATTTAGATTATCAGTTTTCAAGTCAAGTATCATATCAAATATTTATATCATTTTAATTAAAAATTCAAATCCTATTTTTCAATACCCACTAATAAATAATTCATTGGCTCCTATACATTTACATGCACGTGTGATAGTCTACTTCGGTTTTGGACTCCAATTCTAACTCATGATTAATTTCCTCTCTCTAAACAATTTTTTTTCTCTTTTTTTTTTGCCTATATTTCACATTTTATGCGAATATTCATGCTTACTTAGGCGTAAAGTACCCGATTATTCGGATCATACTCATTTTTTCATTTCTGGGGCTATTGCCTTAATACCAAGCTCACCCCCTGTTTTTCTGTTTTTCTTTTTTTTTATTTCTAAAACTATTGCCTTAAATACCAGACTCATCTTTTTTCCTTTTTTAGGATTATTGCCTGAAATACCAGGCTCATCCCTTTTTTTCCTTTTTTTTTTTCTTATTTAGAGAGAGAAGACTACTCAATTGTTATCATTTTTGTCATTAGCCTAATAAACTATTGTAAAGTGAAAAATAGATATATACTTACCTCAAAATCACTATTGGCAATATTAAATTTTTGGATTTTTATTTTTTTATAAAATTTTAAATGTATTACTCAATCTACTCTCCTGTCAAACTTCAAATCTAAATTTATTCTTTTATTTGTAATTAGATTGATTTATTGAAGAAAATATTTTTGAATTTATATTTTATTTTTTACTTTTTTTCAGATTTTTTTAATTACTCTAAAAAAAGCTGCCCAAAGTGTAAAATAAAGAAACCCACAAAAAAATCCTAGAAAATACTAAAAATCATAGAAAAATATAAAAATATCCTAAACCACTCCTCCACACCTAAACTCGTGTATGCTCTCATACACAAACTAAGGGTGGAAAAATAAATAAGAAAATTATTATATAAATATTATCCACTTATTAGAAAATTCAGACCGGTTACGACCTCTTGATCACTTCTCACTCTTATAATGTGACATTTTATGTTTTGATATGAATGAACTTAGTTTTTTTTTTTATCAATTTTGTATTTAATCTCTCCATCTTGTTTTTGGTTTTTCTCAATTTATTCCTGCTCTTCTTTCTTTTATTCAATGATCAAATTTTAAAGTTATAAATCATATCTTTATCGTCTATATTTGACCCACGAGTATCTTTCATTGCAGTAAGTATTTTGGTTTTATCAACATATAAAATAATATACTTACTTTGATGTGGCGGAATCATGAGCTCAATTTTGAATCGCTCTTTCAAATCATTAGATACTATGACCTCTTACTTTTGTAGTTCCTTCCATTTTTCTAGTTTTCTGAACTCGTCATGTAAATTTTCTTCAAACCTGTCATCAAAATTCTCAAAAGAAATTGCAATACTAGTGGACTTATCATTAGTCAAATTATTATGAAGGGATAAAAATTTTTCTTCATAAATTTCTTGACAATTTTCAATAAAAGAATCATAAGATAATATGTTACTAGTAAGTTCATCATGAGGTAAATCACCAAATAAAATTTTCTCTTTATCACAAGTTTCTTTATAATTATTTTCATAATGGTCCAAAGTAGCTTGATCGTAATGTCGATGTATGGACTCATCACACACAAACTTATTTGACTCATTTTGAATCATATCTATTTCAAAAAATGACTGAAGTGGTTGCTCGTTGGAGTTAGATATGTTTAAATAATTAGATGGTTAATCTTCAAAAAGTTTAGTATGAAAAATTATTTTGAGAAAATCTTCCATATAAGATGCAGTTTGAGAGGATGATTTTAGCAAAGGTTCCATACCTTCTCCTATTCTACGTACTCGCTCCTCAGTCTCATGATTGTAATTTTTCTTGTTTTCCTCAAATGATTGCATCTCGAGATCATGAGTAAAATTTGAAGAAGGATATGATAGATCTGTATACGTATTTGATGACAGATATGAAGTGGTTGTAGGTAGATTCTAATGACATGCATACCCCGCTTCTAATCTTTCTAAGCTTTTATCTAACATGTTCAATTGAATATCTTATTCATGATTGAATTTAGAACATGGTGATGAATAGTCTATAAAGAAAAGATCAGATGGAGGACGCTCTTGATTATATGCAAAATTAGAATGATTCATCCATTCACAATTGTAATTTTGTTTATAGAAAGTACTCGTAGGTTCATAATATGTGGTGTGAATTTGATCATGAACTAGTCCTAGCGAACTTCCTATCCATGGACACCGATGATAATTATGATATGGATCATGACAATAATGACAGCCAATTTGATTCTGAAACATATTTTTTGGATTTTTTTTGTAAAAGGTGGAGAGAGAAAGAGATGGAAAAGAAAGAAGAAAAAAATTTGAAACTTTTTTTTTTTTAATTTTTTATGTATTTTTTTCATAGAACCAGAGACCCAAAACATAGAAATACAGAAAAATTGGGGGAGAATTTCACTTGAATTGCCGCCAAAGAGCGGCAATTGCAGCTAATTGGCAGCAAATCAGGGAGCCTGGCTCCCTTCTTTTTACAGTATACTCCTGAGACTTCTGTCTTTCCCTTTTTACTTCCTGTATCTAAATTTTCAAGTCTCTGCACACTCACCACACACTGTTAATCCAAAAAATGTTAGAAATAGAAAGAAAACACCATCGATCTCCGGTAACGGTACCAAAAACATGATGTGTTAAATTTACTGCAAACGTACAGTGTCGCTTGTAGCGCTTTACAGGTCGTTCCCATAGGGATCTAAAGTGTTTTTGCATTCTCGCTAATCCTATTATTCTAATGGACCAATAAAGGATTCTAAATTGAATTTGAGTTATTCTAATTAACTTAGGATATAGATTCCACTAGTTCACAATCATGTATTACTTCTATTATCTTCTCTCTATCATAAAAATTGATCTTTTAGTTTTGATTTTTATTTAAAGTGTCCTACGTATGAGCTATCAAGTGGTTTGCAAGTATAACTCATCAAAAATACTACTTTGCATAAAAACAAACTAAATCATTAGATAACTCTATGAAAAAGATGAAAATCAATAACCCTAAATCCTAACTAAGTATAGGCTATCAAGAAATTTAACTCAAGTATAACCTATCAAAGTATTAATCTACGAATTATTGTATTTTAATTTTTAATGGAAAAATCATGTTATTATTATTTTATTTTAGAAAGAAAATACTAGAGAGCAATTACATGGTTGATTCTAGTTTCATCTACATCGTAGAGCTAAACTAATTTAGCTGCTCATACTCCTAATTAACAGGATCCTATTTTTATTTATGAAAGCAATTAAAAATTCTAATTTTCCTATAAAGTAATTAAAGATCTACATTAGAAAGCGATTAAATCTATCTAAAAAGTAAAGATAATCAATGGAATTACCTCTGGAGCTCGGTATGGCAGTGTCACCCCTTTGGATATTTATTAATTAAAAAGAGTACAAAATTATATCTAAAAATCTCTCTCTAATTACAAGGATTTATTGGGTATTTATAACCTAAGCACAATTCTGCTTCTACTCAAACTCAATATAAAAGATATAATTCTAATCCAACACAAACTAATCTCAAGATATATAATCTTAATCTAATCCGTAGGTATTAGAAACTAATGGTTGAGATTAGATGACATAAAATACTAATTTTCGGGTTCAACATCCGAAATTAAGTTCAGCACACCCGTAGCCCGCGGGATCGGATTTTCTATTCTGCAGCGCTTCAGTAAAATGACCATAACATTTTTATATGAACATGGATTGAACTATTTTTGGACTCGTTTCGAAGATAATTCTGAGGTCTAAAAATATTTCCAACATAAAATTTTCCAGTTCAAGTTTTTTCTTGGCCGAAATTGCTCTTGAAGTTGTTGCTGCTGGACTTGAGTTTCTGTCTTCACCAAGATTGACTTCCTTTGCTCATATTCTTGACAAATTTGCATCTTTTTTTTCTCTTCCTTACGAATCCTTTATTACCTATAAAAACATACTAAATATATCCGAGTAGCAATTATTTATATACAAAAATAGATAAAATATGGGAGAAAAAATGCAAAATATGATACTAATCATGTGTAACTGACACCATTGATAAGGCATGTGAGTGGGTTATTAGTGAAGCCTTAGATTTCACTTGTATGCATGTTGTTGCTTCTGACTCCGTACTTTCTTGCTCTAGCATAGAGGTAATAACTTATCTAAGTCAGAAATCTTAGCAAGTTTTTTACTTGCCAAGCTGGCAATCCCTAATGGCATAGTCCAAAATGCATGAAGTAAAAGTGGCGAAGAGCGTTGAAAGAGCTTAAAAGCAAACTCATAATCATTGTAGGAGGAAAAGAACACTCAAAGTCCGCAATGAATGCAAGGCTGAGCTAAACGCGAGACAAAATCCCACGTTCAATGCGAGGCTAAGCCAGACGCGAGGCTATGCCTGTAAGTGAAGCACGAGACTTATTCAGTGTGCGATGCCAAACTAGTGCACGAGTCAAACTCAATGTACGAGGTCGAGCCAGCGCACAAGTCTAACCCCGCATATAACGCGAGGTTAAATCATAATCTAAACACGAGGCTAAGCTTGCTAAAGTTATCCAAGTGCAAGGCTATGTCAGCATAGATCGCAAGGCTATGCAAGCACAAAACACGAGGCTAATCTCACAAACTATCAGCCTAGCGCAAAAATACCAAAGTACGAGGCTAAGTGTCAGCCTTACACCAAATTTCCAATACATGAGGCTGAGTATCAGTCTTGCACAAGAGTATCAGAATGTGAAAGTAACTCTCAGCTCCGTAGGCCAACCAACAGTCTTGCAAGAAGAAGGTGGTCAACTGAATTACAATGCTCTTCATAACTAGTCAAAATGTCGCCCACACAGGGGGTGAGGCCCATGTCCAGTAAACATTGTATACAATGCTAAGCTAAACTCCGCATACAATGCAATACTAAACCAGTGTAAAGTCATCAAAGCGCAAGGCTATGCCCGCGTGAAGAGCAAAGTTATGCCCGCAACTAAAATGTGAAGATAAGTCAGCGTGCGAGGTTAAGTCAGCACATGAATCTAACACAGTGCAAAGGCTAAGGCAGCACACAAGTCTAACCATATAGCACGAGACCCAGTTGTGAGGCCATGCCAGCCTAAAACATGAGGCTAAGCGCACAGTTATAAGGCTAAGCTTGCATTTTAAATGCGAAGCAAACATCACCAAACATCATCAAAGGCATAAATTTCGTGATTTTCTAGTGCTTATCAACGGATCATTTCTACAAAACCAGAGACCAGAGAATCCAGAGGGGTTGGGACATAGTATGACTCCTACTTCTCATAGTGGGTGGTGATACATTACAACTCCTACTTATCGTCGGAGGTGAGATATATTAAAATTCCTACTTTCTCAGAGACAGTTTGCTGAAGTTTAAGGAACAAGTTTGGCAATTGTTCTGGCAATTGTTCTCCGATCGTGCAAGAAGAAGAGCTGCGATAAGAGTGGGGTTAGCACTGATATCTCCCCATAAATGTGTAATCCTCTTGGGGTACTCCCTTACTAAACCATGCACAAATAATGTGACAGAACACAATGCAATCATAATCAACCCCCACATAACTCAACGGCTAGGAGGTGAAACGCCACAAACGTATGGTAATTTGAAGCTTATCATCAACCAGATAACTGGAGAGTACGAGGTTAACATGAAGTCTTTGTGCTTTGTCATCAAGTGGCAATGGAAGTTATCGACAAATTCAAAAAATTTTACATCGACCATGTACTGCGACACAAGAATATGTACACCGATGCCCTCGCGCCACTCGTTGTGACTTTGGCGTTGCCACGTGAGTATCGGGAGCCACAATCTTCTTTGCCCCAAAACAGTATCAGAAGAAGACAAAGTGCACCAAATTAGATTGAGTATTGAGCCCCTGAGCAGGCATACTTCCGAAAGATCCAAAGGAAGCGGCCTCAGTAAAGAAGAAGATAACTAAACTCTACTATAATGCAGTGTTACAAACCCTGTACTGCAAATCACATGATGGTATCCTACTTTGTCATCTCTTAAAAAAGGAAGCTCAAGAAGTGCTTGAAGAACCCATGGCAGGACTTACAGGGCCCACCAGCCTCAAAACTTTGGATCTGACTAAGAAGACTTGTTTATTTTTGCTGAAATTGATCACACAGGTTCAGGCCAATCACTTTGCCCTCATTCAAAAGACATCAGTTTACACCGGCGACAACCAATTACGCCTTCAAATGGGCTGAAACAGTCCTAGTGAGAGAAGTTAAAATGATGAATTTATTTAAATTCATCAAACATGATATGATCTACCGCTTTGGCATACCTCGGCAGATTATCCATGATAATGGGCCCCAGCTTTCCAATCAGGGTTTCTCCCAATTCTGTAGCAAGTTCAGAATTCAAGATATTGCCTCAACATCTTACAATCAGGCAGTTAATAGTCTAATTTAAGCCTTCAACAAGAAGACCATAGTGGAAACTCCTCCAGAAATTTGTCTCTTCAAGCCAATGCAATTGGGACGAAAACTTGGGAGAATGCTTGTAGGCTCATCGAACCACAGTTTGCACTCTGACTGAAACTACACCATTTTCTTTGGTGTATGGCCATGAGACTATCTTGCCTTTTGAAATCCAAATTCCATCTTTGCAAGCTATGTTAGCCACAACAATGACAGCTGAAGAACATTAACAAAGGCTTCAAGAATTAGAAGTACTGACGAAGAGCACTTAAAAGCACAACAGTAGATCAAATTATATCAAGTACGCATCTCAAAAGTGTTCAACAAGAAAGTAAAAAAAAAAGACTTTCAAGAAAGGGATCATGACCCATAAGACAAAAAACAAATTCGAACCCTAAATGGGAAGGACCCTCTGCGATAGAGACAGTCTACTCGAATAGAATTTACCATCTAATCAATTAAGACGGCTTCACTTGAAAGCTATAATGGCCATGGGAAGATAACATGTTTCTCGCTAACACTATCATACTAGGGATAAATAGTATAAATCAATTGCCTGGAGCCCTAGAGGCCAAGAGAAGAAGGAACATTTGACATTTAAGTCCAAATAAAACTCTCGATAAACTTACCATGCTGAGAAAAATAGCATGGCTAGCCCAACGCAAACGGCGATTGGTAAAAACAACTCAAATTCGTTGATAGTTGGGAGTTTGCTAAAAATCCCATGAAGGATTTGTTACAATAGACCCATAACCACAAAGGCAAAGGGAAGAGGAAATCAGATCCTCGATAGTCCATCATGCTGAAGTAAAAAGTATGAACCACCCAAAGCCACAAGGACAAAGAGGAGAGGAAATCAAATCTTTGCCAACCCATCATGCTAAGATAAAAATTTTGATCAACCCATAGCGACAAAAGCAAAGTGGGGGAGGAAACCAAATTCTCGATAACTCTTCATGCTGAGGTAAAATTATGAATTGCTCGATACTAATAAGGAAGAGAGAAAAGGAAATCAGAATCCTTGCCAACCCATTATGCTAAAGAGTAATGTGCGAACAACCCAATGCATTCGAGGTAAGGGGCAAGAGGAGACTAAAATCCTCGACCAGTCCTATTATACTGGGGTAGAAGTAACTTAATGCCGAAAAGGCAGAGGAAAGAGGGAGCGTTTGGCATTTAAGTCCAAACAAAATATAAGTGGCGATTGGTAAATGCATGTTAAATCTGTTGATAGCTGGAGATTTGCTAAAAATCTCATGGACCTATCACGTTAAGCTTTTAGCTCTAGCAGTGAAATTTGAACTATCTCACTCATATCACTTCAATACGATCAAACCTATCACGTTAAGCTCTTATCTCTGACAGCAAGAATTGAACTATCACACATACTACAATAAATAATTTCATTCATGACCCTAACCCGATCATCATGGTATGTTTAATAGTACACCTCTGCCAAAATTTCGTAGGCATGTCAGGCATATATCTATTTACGGTTCTATAATCCTGAGCCGATCATCCCTTCATAGGCATGTTAGCCATGCTTCTGTCTATGACACCGTGATCCTGACCCGATTACCGATTATGTTTGTCATTGAGACAAATCACCACTTAGGCATGTCAATCATACCTCTATCTACGGTTTTATAATTCTGACTTGATTATCCCTTTATAGGCATGTTTGCCATACCTCTGTCTATGACTCCGTGATCCTGACCCGATCACCGATTATATTTGGCATCCAAGCGAATCACTCCGTAGGGATGTCAGCCATACCTTTGTCTACGATTCTATGATCCTGATCCGATCATTCCTTTATAGTCATGTTAGCCATACTTGTCTATGACTCCATGATCCGGTCACTGATTCTATCTGTCATCAAGGAGAATCACTCCATAAGCATGTCAGTTATACCTTTGTCTAGGGTTCTATGATCTTAACCCGATCATCCTAGCTCTATCTGTCAGCTAGACGAGTCACTCTTTGGTCCTAACCCGACCTTCGGCTATGCTTGTCAACCAAGCGAGTCACTATATGATCTTAACCCGATCGTCCTAGCTCTATCTGTTAGCCAGATGAGTCACTCTTTAATCCTAGTCCGACCTATGGCTCTGTTTGTCAGCCAAGCAAGTCACTTTTTGATTCTAACCCGATCATCCTGACTCTATCTGTCATCCAGGCGAGTCACTCCGTAATCCTAACCCGATCACCGACTCTTTTTATCATTCAGATGAGTCACCCCTTCAACCCTAATTCAATTATTCTGGCTTTGTCTGTCATCCAAGTGAGTCACCCTTGTAGATACCAAAAAAAAAAAAAAAATTCAAAATTGCTAAGTGGGCACACCCACGGGTTGCAACCCGTTCGAGCACCCTCGGGTTGCAACCCGCGGGACCCCCCGCGGGTTGCCACCCGCGGGAGCGATCCCGCAGGTGCCAACCGGCGGGTTGTTTTCCGTTCTTTTCCGATTATTTATTTCCTATTATATTTCGCTAATATTCCGTGATCCGGCTTTTTAGGAATAATCGAGCCGGATTTGGAGCTTTTTCGGTCTATAAAACACAGGAATTTAACCGGAGAGAGGAATTTGGGGAGATTCTTGGATTTTGGGAAGATTTTGGGGCGAGCTCGGAAAATTGAGAAGCGGAGCAGAGCCATCTCTTCCAGTCGGACGGTCAACGGAGGCAGTAGCGAGACTCCATCGCCACCCGAACCCACATAAAAAAAGGAATAAATTAATATTCCTGTTCTTGTTATTTCTCGATATTTTTTTTGTAATCTCAATTCGTTGTAATTCAAATAATTTTGCAATGGAATCAAAGATGCAATTTTCGGGCATACAAGAACTGGCGACCACAGTGGGAGCCCCTCTGTTTACCACAGAGAATCTGGTGGCGCAGTCCGACCGGGTGCCGATTGGCTCAATGGTTGAGACGCTGGTCATAGAAGTCGACCAGCAAAAATATGAGGAATTTCTTTCTTCCTCTGATTCGGAGCCTAGGCGTCATCGCCGGGTGACGATGAAAAAAGGTGAGGCGTCATCGCCCACCGGAAAGGCGTCAGCACCTATGAAAACTTATGAGGCGTCATCGCACGTTCGAACTGACAAGACGTCATCGTCTGTCAAGAACACGACATTATCGCCCATTCCAAAGTCAAGCCAAAAGTCAAACCAGTCCCTGACCCGCTCCCAAAAGAGAAACCTAAGGCGTAGAGCCCAACGGGCCTGCCTCAACAGTACTTCTGGAAAATTACAGTCAGAAAATCTAATCTAGGAAACAATCGTGACACATGCAACATCGGGAAGAAAAAATTCCAAAAATGAAAATCCGCAGGCGGAACTGTGGGTTGCACCGCACGGGGGGAACGCCACAGTTGCAACCGCGGGTTTGACCCGCGGTTCCAACCTCTGGTTGCACCGCGTGGGGGCAACCCCGCGGTTGCAACCGCGGGTGCAAACCCGCGGTTCCAACCGCGGGTTGCACCCCACGGGTGCAACCCCGCGGTTGCACCCCGCGGTACAAACTCGCGGTTCCAACCGCGGGTTTCACCCCGCGGGTGCAACCCCGGGTTTGCAACCGTGGGTGCAAATCCGCAATTTCAACCGCGAGCTGCACACCGCAGGTTGCAACCCGTGGGTTGCACTCCGCAGGAAAAATCAAGGGTTGGCTCTGGTGTATATTCGTGCACACGCGCAGTGAGCACACAGCGCACATCTAACTTTTTGGTTACTCTCTCAGGTGTACCATCCCGTTCCTCTACAAACAAATATAAGGATGTGCTCATGAACTCACCTGAGGATAGGTCTTCAAGTTTCTCTTCGGATGAACATATTCATGATAGAATCCTCCAAATCCCGAAGAACAAGTCAGATGCGTGCGGGGCCCGTGCAACTGCGCAGGCCAGCACACACTCCAGAAGAATCCGCAGAAGGGTTAGAGAACAATCTGATACTGGAAAAGAGCTCAGCCCTAAAATATTGCAGACTCTCCAGTATTATGAATCAAATTTGCAAGGCAAGAGGCGTCAAAATGCAGATAGAAAGGAGAAGATACCTCAAGATTTGAGAGACTATCTCAATTGGAAGAAGAGCTCCTCACAAAATATCCCTCACTGCCAATGCGAACAGCTGATCTCAACTGTTCTATCAAACTGCCAGTGCAACTCAAAACTATCAGTTTTTGAGCTGATCACCGAACCTAAAAGAATGCGAATGATGAAAAGGGTGTGCTCGGAAACCGATCTGCCTGCTGCCACATCGCATATGGTTAATAAAGGCAAAAAGGTGGTTGGAAATAACCCTTCGGATAAGGAAATCACTCCAGGGTCAAAAGGAGTTTCTATCAAACTACAGGGCGCGCTTCTAGAAGAAGTCTCTGAAAGACTTGAGAGATAAGAAAAACGTCTCGAACAGCAAGAGGAGACCATAGAAGAAACGAAACAACTTTTAATTGAGTTGTTAGCTCAAACTAGGAAGAACCAATCCTCGTCGTCCATTTCCGGTCGGCAGAAAGGAAAACGACCTGCCCAAATAAATGAGGACAGTGAGGATGGGAATGAAGAGATTCCTCCTCATTCAAGAGAAGTAAACCCTCACGCAGAGAAAATAGAGAAGATGGAGAATCAACTACAAGCTCTTCTTCATCGAAAGAAACTGCAAGAAGTGGGGGTAGTCCATCCCTATCCCATAGAATGGGAGACCGTGCCTTATCCTGTAAAATACAAACTGTTGAACCTTCAGTCATTCGACGGTAGAGGTTCGCCGCAATAACACATCTTCTACTTCCTGTCGCAGACAGGACACCTCATGGGGAATGATCCGACTTTGACTAAGATATTTGCGAGTACTTTACGGGGGCCCGCATTTACCTGGTTCATGCAGCTACCCCAGGGAACAATTAAATCATGGGCTGATGTAGAACGTGAGTTCCTAGCCCGATTCTTTGAAGATGATACAGAAGTCTCCATATTATCTTTGCTAGCAGCGAAGCAAGAAGAAGGCGAAACGGTCAAAACTTATGTCGAGCGGTTCTGAGAGCTTTCTGTTCGATGCCCACATGGCATGATGCAGGATACGCTTGTAGAAACCTGCAGACATAACTTGTTGACCGATATCCTAGATAAGATGGGCTCGGTCGAATCCAAGTCATGGAAGGATCTGCTTAAACAGGGTGAACAGGCCGAAAAAATACTTCGACGCCTCGAAATGCAGCAGTCCGCAATCGGAGACAATACTAATGAATCTCCATTCCATTTTTCCCATTCTAAAGGGAAAGACATAATGGCAATGGCGGTAGAAAGCAACACAGCAAAGTCACCTAGGCTTCAAGCAAGGTCGCCCAGGTTTCAAAAGCAATATTCGTTCAAGAACGAACATACTGCTACTATGTTCAATCTGCTCAGCAAACGCAAAATGCTTAAGTTGCCAGAGAGCAAGAGGCCTGAAGAGGTTGGGAAGACTAACGATCCGAATTACTGCCTGTACCATCGGATTGTAGGTCACCCCACAAAAAATTGTTTTATCTTAAAAGACAAAATTCAAGCGTTGGTTGATGCTGGAGCCGTTCAGCTCAAAGCTGAACAAAAAAGGAGTTAGAGCTAACTCCGACACATCTAATGTGTGTGGTCTAAAAGTACCACTTGGGCTCACAACAATTCCCAAAACGAGCTCAGGGCGGTTAATTTAAACCCCCATAAAAAAAATCAAAAAAATATATCCAAAGAAAAAAATTTAAATTAAAAAAAAAAAATAATAATAATGAACCGCCCAACGCCGCTAAGGCTATGGGAGGAGAATAAATTTATCGTCAACCCCACCATGCTGGGGGTAAAAAGCATGAATTACCCAACGCCGCTAAGGCTACTGGAAGAGAATAAATTTCTCGCCAACCCCACCATACTGGGGGTAAAAAGCATGAATTACCCAACACCGCTAAGGCTACGGGAAGAGAATAAATTTCTCGCCAATCCCACCATACTGGGGGTAAAAAGTATGAATTGCCCAACGCCGCTAAGACTACGGGAAGAGAATAAATTTCTCGCCAATCCCTTCATACTGCGGGTAAAATTATGAATTGCCCAACGCCGCTAAGGCAAAAGGAAGAGGAAAAATTTGGCATTTAAGTCCAAACGAAATTCTCGACAACTCACCATGCTGAGGGGAATAACATGGCTAGCCCAACTCAAACGGTAGTTGGTAAAGACTAATCAAATCTGTTGATAGCTGGGGGTTTGCTAAAAATCCTACGACAAATCTGTCACAATAGTATTCTTATCCGAATATAAGAATACATCACTGCCCTAAGCTGCTAAGGCAAAGGGAAGAGAAAAAGTTTGGCATTTAAGCCCAAATAAAATCCTCGACAACTCACCATGCTGAGGGGAATAGCATGGCTAGTCCAACTCAAACGGTAGTTGGTAAAGACTAATCAAATCCGTTGATAGTTGGGGGTTTGCTAAAAATCCTAATCAGATAAATCTCCTGTCACGTTAAGATTTCACCTCTGGCAGCAAAACTTTTCTTGTCATTTTGCTCCAACAGAGCAAGCGACACTTCAAAATATTTGTCAAGTTAAAATCATACCTCTGATATCAAAATTCAAAATCAAAAAAAGACAAAATCCTAAATTAAATCGATCCCCTGTCACGTTAAGATTTCACCTCTGACAGAAAAAAAAATTCACACTTCATCAAGTCCAACATTACAACCTCTGATGAACGTGCTTTTGATGTCGTTAAGTTAAAAATTACCTCTGACGAAAATCATTTCCCTATCAAGTTAACAGTTACCTCTGATAGTCCGATTCCAAAGCTAAATACGTTAACCGTCACCTCTATTTAGTCAGCTTGTCCCTATCACGACCAGATCCTCTGAATAGGTTGAGTTTCAAGACACGTTTAACATCACCTCTGTCTTTCCCTAATCCGTCATACCAGATGTCACTGAACGGTTAGGATTAAAATGAGCACGTTAACATGACACCTCTGCTTGTCCTAAAATGAGCATGTTAACATCATACATCTGCTTGTCATCTAATGAGTACGTTAAAATCATACCTCTGCTTGATTTGAATAAATATGTTATCTCTATCGACAAAATCCTTTAAAAGGTTTATAGCCAAAATTAAAGAATCCAAAGTATTTCGAAATTCAGTACGATTCAATACAAAACTTCGATAACTTTGGAGGGGGTTATGTAGATACCCAAAAAAAAAAAAATAAATAATTGCTAAGTGGGCACACCCACGGGTTGCAACCCGCGGGACCCCCCGCGGGTTGCCATCCTTGGGAGGATTCCTGCGGGAGCTCCCGCGGGTTGCCACCCGCGGGAGCGATCCCGCAGGTGCCAACCCGCGGGTTGTTTTCCGTTCTTTTCCGATTATTTATTTCCTATTTTATTTCGCTAATATTCCGTGATCCGATTTTTTAGGAATAATCGAGCCGGATTTGGAGCTTCTTCAGTCTATAAAACACAGGAATTTAACCAGAGAGAGGACTTTGGGGGGATTCTTGGACTTTAGGAAGATTTTGGGGCGAACTCAGAAAATTGAGAAGCGGAGCAGAGCCATCTCTTCCAGTCGGACGGTCAACGGAGCAGTAGCGAGACTCCATCGCCACCCGAACCCACATAAAAAAAGGAATAAATTAATATTCCCGTTTTTATTATTTCTCGATATTTTTTTTATAATCTCAATTCGTTGTAATTCAAATAATTTTGCAATGGAATCAAAGATGCAATTTTCGGGCATACAACCCTGTAATTCTAACCCGATCACCGGCTCTGTCTGTCATCCAGACAAGTTACCTCTTCAACCCTAATTCGATTATTCTAGCTCTATCTGTCATCCATGCGAGTCACCTCTTGATCCTAACATGATCATTGGTTCAAGTCCGAGCTGCACAGACGTGCCTGAGCCGCCCGGGCAAACCACCCCTTCAACCCTAATTTGATTATTCTGGCTTTATTCGTCAACCAAGCAAGTCACCCTATCATCTCAAACCAATTACCTTGGCTCTGTTTGTCAGCCAACAAACTAGTTTCCATCATACTCACATCACTATCGGAACACTTCGCATGCTAAGATGCTCTCACATCCTAGTAAACTACCATTTTCCCTCAATTCCATCCACCAATCATCCATTCTTCCCAAGTCCGCTCATATATCATCCATTCACTCCAATCACAACATCATCATCATTTTCAAAATCATCACGCCATAATTAGCTCTTACCAATTCCATCACCACAATCAAACATAACACAAAAGCTCAGAGTGATACATTAAATTAAAGAAAACTGAAATATTTATTTATTCATGTTTGCAGGACAAAAGAAGCAATGAGGTGCAAAATTTACCTTCTATTGCAAAAATAGAAAGAGAGCTACAAAATAAAGAAAAAGATATGGGGATTTTTAGCTCTCTCGAGAGCCTTCAGTCTCTCCTACATCACCTTCAAATTCCATTGGCAAACTTCTTCAAGCAACAATCACGATGATTTGGCTCTACCTCGTTAACGGTTATTCACTGGATAGCTTGAGTTCGAGAGTCTTTCAGAGCCTTATTTCTCATAATTACCTCCTATTGGATCAGAACCTGCAGATAGTTTCACTCTTCACGGTGCAATAGAAGCATGAAACTAATGGCTTCAAGTAGCAAAGGCAAATAATTTCGTACAGATACTTCTTAAAGAAAGAGTCAAATACTACTAAGAAGATCTATCAAAAAGATTGATCAAAGGATGCCCTCAAAATACTTCATCAACAAGATCACCCAAAACTACTATGTTAATGATCACCTTTGGTAGTCATCGATTATTCAACTGCTGTTATACTACAATCATTGAACGGCTCATCGATCAATGAATGACTCGAGCCCATGACAAAATCACAACAAAGAAATTCAAAGTATTTTTAAACTCGTTACAAACTGACGATGAGATTTCAAAAATTTTAGAGGGGGTCTTATAGAAGGAGAAAAATTGAGCCAAATTGAACAAGATTCGCCCCGCATTTACCCAAGCCCCGCACGCTGCGAGGTTGGCCCCAGCGTTGTGCGCAGCAAGGCTGACCCCAGCCTTGCATGCTGCGAGGCTGGCCTTAGCCTCGAGCACTGCGAGGCTAGCCTTAGCCTCGAGTGCCGTGAGGCTGGCCCTAGCCTCGCGCACTGCTAGGCTAAGAAGTTGGGCCAATTATAGATTTTTGAAGAGATTTCAATCATACCTATAATTGATTTGGATACAAAATCAAGACCAAATACAATGAATCTTTGGACCAAATTTAATCAGAAGGGAAATCATATATGTGTTGAAGATTACAATAGGATTCCATCTTTATTTACAAAGAAACACCCATAACAACTTCATGCCTATAAATACCTATATAAAGGACTCAAAAAGAATATTGGGCAAGATCCCTCTCGCGGAAGAGCTTGCAGTGTTCTTCTGATCAACAACAATAAAGAAGAGCTGGCCTAAGAAATCTCCACCATCATCTATTGTCAACATCGGATCGTCAACGAGGATCGAGCACGCCTCATAGCTACCTTAGATCCTACAACTTCAGTAAAAGAGGGCGACAATCTATAAGTCCTCTTGTTTGTTTTCTTTTTTATTTACTCTTTTCATTGTAATCAATCAAAAAGAATTCTGTAATAATTCTTGATGGCGATGGAAAGGGATTTGAAATTCACTGAAAATATCAACATGATGGGTTGGCGAGAAACTTGTTTTTTTCCCTTTGCTTTAATAGAATTGGGAAAATCATACTTTTACCTTATAATGATGAGTTGTCAAGGACATGATTTCCTCTCCCCTTTGCTTTATTGGCATTGGGTTGCAATGTATTATTGTAATTGGATAAAGATACTGTAATGATATATTCGTCATGGGATTTTTAGTAAATCCCCAGCTATCAATATATTTGGTATACCTTTACCAACCGCAATTTACGTTGGGCTAGTTATGTTATTCCTTCAGCATGATGAGTTGTAAAAATTTTGTTTTGGCTTAAACACTAAATGTTTCCTCTTCCCATTGCTTCTTGAGCTTTGGATCGTTGATTTTGAGTTTTGGATCGTTGATTCTAACCCCAAATATGATAGGGTTGACAAGAAATTTTGAGTTTTCCTTCCCATTGCCTTGGCAATATTAGGCATCGAAATTATGACATGTGTGTGTGTGTATTTATATATATACATACTTTTTCATTTTTTATTTTTTTTCTTTTTTACTATTCTTTGACTCGAAATTTTTATTAATAGCACTCATTTTTTCATCAAATTCTTAGTCATCATACAAAAATTTCCAACAACTAGCAATAATAGCAGAAGTAGTAGGATACTTATCACTGTCAACATCTTCGGTAGCCCAAGCCCGATCCAGCTGCTTGATGAGTATCATATATTGTATTTTTTCTCCCATACTTTATCTATTTTTGTAAATAAATAAGTGCTACTCGGGTATTTTTAGTATCTTTTTCAGGTAATCCAATTCATTCAAGAAGATGGCATGAAATCAGAGCCGAATTAGAAAATCAAGTCCAGAAAAGAGTTAAAAGAGAGTAAAACTACAAAATTAAAATATTGCAGAGACTCAAAGTTAAATACAGTCAGGAAAATCAAGTGTACAAGATAAGAGACTCGTGCCGAAGAAAAACCAGAGGGATTGGACATACTTGAGCCACCAAATGGCTGCATTTGTCGCCAAATAGCTGCCCAAAATGGGCTCCACTATTCGATTTTTCACCCGTGGCTTTGATTTAATTTTTTAGTTTCACAATTGTATTAGAATTGGGTTTGGAGTTCCGTAGCCTATATATTGGTCGTATGCTTATATTCTTGGAGAATCCTGTAGTTTTTGTACTCATTTTTCATTAATAAAACTAGGATTTTGCTGAAGGAGTGACAGTCACAACACCGTGCTCTAGAGGTATGCCATTATTTTGAGATCTTTACTTGCTTCTAGATAAACTTAATTGCTTTCTAGTTTAGGTTTTATTACTTTCTAGATTTGGGTTAACCATTTTCATGAATAAAAACTTGATTTTGCTTATTAAAAATATGAGTAGCTAATTGAATTGAGTAAACTTGTTAATCTAAATTCTTTGATATGTTATACTTAAATTCAGTTTTTTGATAGTTTATGCTTAGATTAGGGTTTGAAGTTTACTTCTTTTCTTTTGTTTATGAAATTTTCTACTTGATATGATTTGTTTTTGAGAAAGGTGTTATTTTTGATGGTGTATACTTGCACATCACTTGATAGGTCATACTTAAGGGCACTTGATTAAAATCAAATTAAAAGATCACCTTTTTAATATGTTACTTAACCGTGCATAATTAAAAAGATAGGAAGAAAGAGATAATTTATTGTTAGGCTATTATTTTAATGGATTCGAAATTCTAGGCTAATCTCTAGAATTTAAAACTTATTTTCTCTCAATTTAGAAACTCATAGTTAGTACCGTTAGACTAAGAAAAGAGTAAGGAATACAAAAATATCTTAGATCCCTATGGGGTAACCTATACAGCGCTATACCGATACTGTGAGCTTGCAGTAAATATCACATCAAGTTTTTGGCGCCGTTGCCGGGGATCGACAGTATTTTTCTTACTTTTCTGATATTTTACGGGATTAACAGTGTGTGTTGAGTATGAAGGGACAAGAAAATGCAGATACAGGAACAGAAACAGAGCTAGGTAAGCGTTTTGAGTTTACTGAAAAAGGTAAAGAACCAGATTCCCTGTTTGGGCCGCCAATTAGCGGCAAAGACCGCGATTTGGCGGTACTTCAGGTACGAAACCCCACAAAAGTTTCTGATATCTTTATGTTTTGTCCATGGTTCTGTAAAAAAATACAAAAAAAATACAAAAAACCAAATTAGCAATAGTAGGAATCACATTTCTATTGATCATATCTATTCCACCGTTTTATCTCTCCATCACACCCCATTTCTTGAATTAGTTTTGGAAATTCACGCATACACTCACGGTCGCTAGTTTATGTCACATTGGACCCGTGATCAATTTGGTCGATTAGTGAGACCATACTTGCTCATGGGTGCCAAGATGGACCAACCGATCCCGATCCTTCAGGATCGATGTTACCCGTTGCGCACATCATTACCATCATGCATGAAACTTCCACATGCAGCGGGTAATCACTATGAGTTAAAGTCGCAGTACATCAGTATGCTTCCTAAATTCACCGGTTCTGAGTCAGAGGATGCATATCTCTTTATCAGTGAATTTCAGGAAATATGCGTGATGATAAAACGACAACACTTATCGAATGACGCAATTAAGCTCCGCTTCATCCCCTTTGCACTCAAGGATAATGCCAAGAAGTGGTTGTACAGTATGCTTACTGATTCAATCACTACTTGGGATGAATTCGTTGTAGTATTTCTTAAGACGTATTATCTCACGCATAAGATAGCAAGGATTAGAAATCAAATTAATCAATTCCGTCAAGTGCCGGGAGAACCCTTCTAAAAATACTTGGAACGGTTCAAGGATATTTTAGCTTAGTGCCCCCACCATGCGATACAAAAGTGGCGGTTGTATCAAATCGTGTACGAAGGAGTCAATTATACATCCAAAACTCTTCTTGAGTCCATGTGTCAGGGGGAGTTTATGAGGAAAAAAGAGGATGAAGCATGGGACTTTCTTGAGGACCTATAATGGAAGACTATGTAGTGGGAGAGTCCCACTGAAAAGCCCAGTACATCAACTTCTACGCATAAGGGTGGGACCCATAGCGTCGACAACTATATAGCTGCCGAAACTAAAATTGCAGCCCTTATGAGGAGAATTGAGGCATTGGAGACTACTCGTGTTCCACAGGTAGGTCAAGTAAATCAAATCCAAAGTCTCACATGCTTTGGCACTTCAAATCACATTATGGAGGAGTGTCTATTATTAACGAATCTCATGGGTCCCATACTTGAACAGGCTAACGTCTTGTTTCAACAACTCATGAACAATGCTTACGCTCTTACATACAATTCTGGCTGGAGGAACCATCCAAATCTATCATGGGGTCAAGGGCAATATCAAGGGGCCCCTAACCCTAACATGCAACCTCCAACCACTGATCAGTTTTCAAAACCAAATGTGGGTGCTTATCAACACCTAAACGCTTCTATTTATGGGAACAACCAAAATAGACCACCTGCACAAAACCACTCACATCCACAACATGGGTCTAACAAGAAAGCGACTTCAGTCACTTGAGAAGCATGTTGAAAATCTTCTCAAGTCTCATTCCACGTGTAACACGCATATGTCCAACCTTGATACACACATGCAAAATCTTATAAAAGTCTCAACTGATTTTATTCAAAATACAGGTCAGCAACTGCTCGTGAACTCTCAATCTATTAAGAATGTAGAGCAGCAGGTTAGACAATTAGTGAGTCAGATGAGTGAACGTGGCCAGGGTACTTTTCCAAGTCAACCCATAAAGAACGCTAATACCAGTTCCTCAAAATCCAATCAGCCGCATGTCCACCAATGCAATGTCATTCACACGCTTAGATCTGGCAAGCAAGTGGTCAATAATGTATCCATGCCTCCTGATCCCACTCCTACTATCTCGCAGACTACACCATTTCTTCCACCCCTTTCTCCACAACCATCTCCACCACCTCCATCATCGTACATGATCATTTGGAAGAACCTGTTCCTGAGCCGAAAGTACCATATTCAAATCGGTTTAGGAAGCCTTCACCGCAAGTAAAGAAAATTCTTAAAACATTTCAGCTGGTAAAGGTTAATATTCTGCACCTTAATATTATACAACAGGTTCCTACTTATGCTAAGTTCCTCAAGGATTTGTATACTAAGAAACGAGCAAGAAATATTTTTGAGAAAGTTTTTCTTGCTGCAAATATATCGCAAATTCTCTCTAACTTCTTGCCTATCAAGTACAAAGATCCAGGTTCTCCTACAATCTCATGCGCCATTGGGAACACTACATTTGATAGGACGTTGCTTGATTTAGGGGCAAGTGTCAACTTGCTTCCTTACACTGTTTATAAGCAACTGGGGTTAGAAAAACTTCAACTTATTAAGATCACATTACAGTTAGCTGATCGTTCGATCAAGAGACTACTTGGTATGGTTGAAGATGTGCTTATTAAGGTCAGCGAGTTTATCTTTCCTGTAAATTTCATTGTCTTAGAAACTGAGCCGATCTCCAATCCACGGAATCAAATTTCCATTATCTTGGGTAGACCATTCCTTGCAATATCAAATGCATTATTGATTGTAGGAGTGGTTTCATAAAGTTATCGTTTGGGATATGACTGTGGCATTGAACATATTTAATATGGATGAGCACGCAACGAGCTCTCTTATTGAGGTCAACATGATTCATAGTTTGCACTCTCATTTGACCTCTTGCACTAATGTTGAACCTCATTTGAGCAAATATTCAAAGATGAGCTCATATTATTAGATGAATCGGTACATACAGATTCTTTGTATGATGATATTTATGCAAGTGTATCATTAGTTTATGAGAAAACTTTTGAGGATTTGTTTGCAGAGGAGCTGGCATTATTTCGTGAGTTAGAAGAGCCACCACGATGTTCACTTGATCATATAACACTCTTCTCACCTCTTGATATTTCTACATGTATGCTTGTTACTAACGATGATTTGCAGGTTTATAATGAAGAATTTTTTAACCCAATTATTAATGCTTACATGTGGATAAAGAAAAAGCGAGGACGGCATAAGAAGCAGATAGATAATTTCGTGACTTATAGGAGGTTGATAAGATATAATAATGTACCAACTTCACGTTTAAAATGCACACATTATGAAAGTGGAAAGCGATCGAGAGATCGTAACCACTTTCCATGCGTTAATAGGGTGATGATATTGAGATCGTAACTTTTACGACTCTCATTATTTAGTATTTGTATAATAGTTTTCATATTTATTTTACCACACTTAGTTTGTGTATGAGGCATACACGAGTTTAGGTGTGGGAGAGTGGGTTAGGATATTTTTTTTTGTGTTTTTATAAGATTATAGATTTTTTAGAGTTTTTATTTTATTTTTGGGTTTCTTTATTTTACACTTTGGGTAGTTTTTAGAGTAACTAACTGAAAAAAATTTAAAAAAACTGAAATAAATATATAAATAAATAATTTAACAACAAATTTATGTATTTTTATTAATAGATTAACCTAATTACAGATAAAAAAAATAAATTTAGATTTAAAATTGGATAGGAGAGTAGATTGGATGATACACTTTGAATTTTATAAAAAAATATCAAAATTAAAAAAATAAATACCACTAACAGTAGTTTTGAGGCAAGTATACATCTATTTTTCACCTCACAATAGTTTATTAGGTTAAGGATAAAGATGATAACGATTGAGTAAATCTTCTCCATCTAAACAAAAAAAAGGTGAGAATAAAATAATGGGGTGAGCCTGGTATTAAGGCAATAGCCTCAAGAGTGATAAAATAATGGGGTGCGCCTGGTATTAAGGCAATAGTCTCAAGAGTGAAAAAAGAGTATGATCCAAATAATCAGGTACTTTGCGCCTAAGTAAGCGTGAATATTCGCATGAAAGGTAAAATATTCTAAAAAAAGAGTGAACCGAGTAATCGGGTACGTTGCGCCTAAGCAAGCGTGAATATTCGCATGAAAGGTGAAATATTCTTTAAAAAAAGAAAAGAAAAAAAGAAAAAAAATGTTATGAGAGAGGAGAAGAATCATGAATTAGATTTGGAGTCCGAAGCCAAAGTAGATTATGACACGTGCACGTAGATGTATATGAGCCAATGGATTATCTGTTAGTGGGTATTGAAAGATAGGATTTAAATTTTTGATTAAAATGATAAGTGTATTTGATATGATGCTCGATTTAAAAATTGATAATCTAAATGCATTCTTGAGTTTGTATATTAGTGAGATTAATTGATGAAAATATTATAAAAAAAAGATTTTTCTTTCTTTTATATAAAATTTTTATTTTTCTTAATTTTTTGTTATCCTTATTTTTCTTTCCTTTATTCCTTAATCTATTTTCTTCATGAATTTTGTGGGTATATTCACTGCAAACCCTCACGAGACAACACTCGTCCACTAGGGTAACCTATGTGTTTAGAGGCTTATTGCACGTGCTAAGTGCAATCGCGATTCCTGCGAAAGTAAGTAAGGATTTTTCTTTTTCTTTTTAGCTTTAGGTTTTGCTCGAGGATTTTTCTATTTCTTTTTAGGTTTAGGTTTTGCTCGAGAACTAGCAAAAGATATGTGTGGGGTGTGATGAGTATCATATATTGTATTTTTCCTCCCATACTTTATCTATTTTTGTAAATAAATAAATGCTACTTAGCTATTTTTAGTGTTTTTTTCAGGTAATCCAATTCATATAAGGAGATGGCATGAAATCAGAGCCGGATTAGAAAATCAAGTCCAGAAAAGAGTTCAAAAAAAGTAAAGCTACAAGATTAAAATATTGCAGAGACTCAAAGTCAAATACAGTCAAGAAAATCAAGCGTACAAGACAGGAGACTCATCCCGGAGAAAAAACAGAGGGATTGGACATACTTGTGCCGCCAATGGCGGCATTTGCCGCTAAATAGCTGCCCATTGTGGGCCCCACTATTTGATATTTCACCCGTGGCTTCGATTTAATTTTTTAGCTTCACAATTATATTAGAATTGGGTTTGAAGTTCTGTAGTCTATATATTGGCCTTATCCTTGTATTCTTGGAGAATCCTGTAGTTTTTGTACTCGTTTTTCATTAATAAAAGTAGGATTTTGCTGAAGAGGTGATGGTCACAACACCGTGCTCCAGAGGTAAGCCAATGTTTTGAGATCTTTACTTGCTTTCTAGATAAATTAATTGCTTTCTAATTTAGGTTTTATTGCTTTCTAGATTAGGGTTAACCATATTCATGAATAAAAACTTGATTTTGCTTATTAAAAATATGAGTAGCTAATTTTCTTTAGCTCTAGGATGTAGATGAAATTAGTTTAATAGATCTAACATGGAGTTATCTCATCTTCTTTCTAAAAAGAAATAAAATTATGATTTTTCTATAAATAAATAAAAGATAGAGTTTACAAATCATAATTCTTTGATAGATTATATTTAATTAATATTTTGATAATCTATGCTTAGAAGAAGTTTGGAATTCTTATTTTTTGTTTATTTTTAAAATTATCAATAGAAATTTTCCTATAAATAAATTAAATTGAGTAAACTTGTAAATCTAAATTCTTTGATAAGTTATACTTAAGTTCGGTCTTTTGATAGTCTATACTTAGATTAGGGTTTAAAGTTTACTTCTTTTTTTTGTTTATGAGAATTTCTAATTGATATGATTTGTTTTTGAGAAAGGTATTATATTTGATGGTCTATACTTGCACATCACTTGATAGGTCATACTTAGAGGCACTTGATTAAAATCAAATTAAAGATCACCTTTTTAATATGTTACTTAACTGTGCATAATTAAAAAGATAGGAAGAAAGAGATAATTTATTGTTAAGCTATTATTCTAATGGATTCGAAATTCTAGGCTAATCTCTAGAATTTAAAACTTATCTTCTCTCAATCTAGAAACTCATAATTAGTCCATTAAATTAAGGAAAGAATAAGGAACGTAAAAACATCTTAGATCCCTGTGGGACGACCTGTACAGCGCTATAACGACATTGAACGCTTGCAGTAAATATCACATCACTGCTAGTGAAGGACTACATAGTCGCAACTGTGGTTCAGAGCATATACAAGGAGTATGCTTGTCAGTGTCGGCTGCTCGTGCTCGGTAAGAACCTCGGCAGATTCAATCTCTGCTGTGTTAGCATCGATCGAGTGTTTCTCTTAGTTTTTCTTGAATTGGCTGAGGAAGTCATTGTTCGTCTTTCAGCAAGTCTGGGTATACCCCTATGATTTCTCCATTTTTGGTTAAAATCAAAGAGAGTTTCTTTTGCTTCAAATTATGTAGGTTGTAGTTCTTCACAACCATCTTTCCTGCAGGGATCGAAGTTGCATTGGCCAGAATTTCCAAGGATCTCATGATAATTGTTGCTGCATTTGCGGACTCATTTTTCTGTCTAGGTCTCAATTGGATCACTTTTGCATCAATAAGTACTTGAATTTTATTTTTTAGAACATAACAATTCTTAGTAGGATGCCCAATATTTTGATAGTAGAGACAATACTTGGGATCATCTATTTTTTCAGTTTCCTCTGGCTTCAGAGTTTTGGGCAACTTAAGCATCCCCTTTTTATTTAGTAGTTGAAAGAACGTGACTACTTGTTTATCTTTGAAATTATATATCCATTGCGATCTGGAGGAATCCCGATTATTCTGCAGTTTTTGGTTTGTAGCGGGTCTGGTAGTCATTGCTTCCTTTTCCTTAGGGCAGATGATTGTGGCTGTGGCTGGTTTGTGGACATACTCCTATGAGCACAAATTCATTGATACGTCGGATTGTGTCCTCTGCTTACTCCCTTTATTTGATCAAATCCTTCCAGGTTTTGGACTCTATTGCTCCCATCTTAATGAGTATGTTGATTTGGAGATTGAACTTGCAGGTTTCCATTAGCGTTTCTTACAACACGCCATGCGAATATCACAATGCATCACTCAGAAATATTCTACAAAACTTTTCACAGTCTCATTCTCTTATGTTTGTTTGTAATGAGAGTGTGGACCAAGATCTCCATGTCACACTCAAAGAAATGGCGCAGGAATTGCTTTTCCACATCAGGCCACGATTAATAGTCTTTGTGGGTAACTGCATAAACCATGTAAATACAAGCCCTCTCAAGATACTCGCAAAAATCTTGGTCATTATAGAATCATTTCCCATGAGATAACATATTTGTGATAAGAAGTAGTATATATGCTAGTTGGGAGAACCGTTTCCATCAAAAGATTATAACTTCAGAGGCTTGTACTTTGTAATAAAAGGAGTCAATTCCCACTCCACTAGATATAACCTAGTAACTCCAACTTTTTGTAGGTCTTTTCTGTGCATTAAGCCTTCCAACTGGTGATGCATATTTTGCATCTTTTGTACATGTGGATTTATGACAAAGTTAAAATCCTCTTCTTTTCTTGAATTTCTATCGGTTGGCTCACCATCATTTTTTGGTGGTTTATCAGAGGGTTTCTCCATCTTGTCTTCCGAATTCTTTTGTTTATTTTCTACTACCTTCAGAAGCAATGTTAGGAGTTCGTCTAGACCCTTATGATGTTCTTGAATTAGCAGTTCTTGAGCTTCTACCCTCTAGTTCACTTCGCTGGAGCTCCTTGACATATGGACCATTGTTTCTTCAAATCTGGAAGACTCATATGATCGAGGTGTTGCAATAGCTAAATTATCGCTATCTCCTTCGTCTTCTTCGTCTGAACCTCCAATCAACCTCTTGTAATTCGATGGTGCTAAAATCCCTGAGCTGAGCTGTGTATAATGACGTGCTTCTATGTTAGATGAATACTGGTCGGCATGTGATTTCTTTCCTTTGCTCACCATGTTTGAATTCATAAATAGAGGTTATTTTGTCAGTGGTGACACTTCGTCTTTGAACACGCCTTCTTTTAGGTATATTGTTCTTTGCTTCGGTTATCCGACTGAAAATTGAGGGCCTAAGCGGACCACAATGGCAATTGGTAAGTACTGCGGAGATTATTTGCTCACATCAGCATAGTAGACGGGATTGCGCCATCATCCTCTTGTTAGCCAGGAATTCTCGCGGATCGGTTAATTGGTCTAGAGGTGTTGAGTAAACCATACTTATAGAATAAGTTTCATTTTTGTTTCAGCCTCTACGAGACCCCCTGTTGTGTTTATAGAGGTCTGTGGACACAAAAGTATGGAATCTTTGCCTTAGTTGATGTTTTGTTCTGGTCTTTGTGCATGCTTCGAGGAATTGAGGCCTTTGTGCATGCTTCGAGGAGCTGAGGCTCAGTTTTGTGTTCTGGACTTTTTATGTGGGGCTGAGTAGCCATGCGTTTTGCTTTCTGTATGCAGGGCTACGTAGCCTCACATTTAGAATCTTCTGCGTGGGGCTAATTAGCATCGAATTGCAATTTTTGTATGTTGGGCTGATTAGTATGGTATTTTGAAATAGTCTCGCGTGAAGCTATGCTAGATTTTACAAAAAATATGAGTTGATTAATTAATTATCACTCACTTTTACAAAAGATATGAGTTCTTAACGTGGCTATTGAGCATGGACCTCGTACTCTATTAACGATCTGATGCTTAAATTGATGTTGAACATGAAGAATTGATGAAGAATTTGCTGGCTGGCGGCTTCTTGCTGCTCATTGGCGTGTCCTCGAGTAGGAAATCAATTTGCCAAAGGTCTTCCAAGTTGCTCCAAAGTTACAAATACTCCCCTCATGACTCCTATTTGTAGTCATGAGATAGTTATAGGGGTTTCCATAGGAGATAATGATGAAATCCTATTTCTGAACTTGTATTTTAATTAGATTTGAAATCTTCAATTCAGAGTAATTGGATATGATTAGATTTGGAATTCTGGTAAAAATCCAAAAAGAAACCTTCTTTGGAAAATGAATCAGCCCCTTGCGTGCGAGGCTATCTTCCCCGCGCGAGGCTAATAGCCTCACGCGGGGCTATTGGCTTCGCGTGCGCGAGGTTGTTCGCCCCGTGTGGCTTGGTTCCTTTGAATCCATATTTTTCCTCATACAAAGACAAAAAACATATTGTTAAGGAGTAAAGGACATGCAGCGGAGTCGAATCGATGAACAACCGTAAGAACTTGAGATATTGAGAAGACAAAATATGACAAACAAGAAGATACAAATATAATATAGTTCCACCAACCAAATTGACTAATATTCGTCCACTGTTGAAGAAGGGGTGAAGAAAGAGGAATTTACTAAATCTTGAAGAAATACAAAATTGAGAAACTCTTACCAAAATACAAAACTCGAATTTACGCCCCTGTTTGGTTTGATGGAAAATAAGGGAAAAGGAAGAAAAATAAGAAAGAAAATATTTCTATTGTTTGGTTTGAGAGAAAAATTAAAAGAAAAAAAATATTTTCTTACTAGTCAAATATAAAGTAAAAACCAATTTTCATTTTCTGTTCTTTTCTTCTCTCTTTCTTTTTCTTTTTCGCTCTTCCATTTTCTTTCAAACCAAACACGGCCTAAAACCCAAGAGGAAAATAGAGAAGTAAACACTAAATGAGTGTAAAAGAAATTTCTTTCTAGAATCTCTACATGATTACCTTATAATTTTATCTCACCTATGAGGGATAGGTATAGGGCTTCCAATCCAAATCTTAGTAGGTATCATCTTTTATTGGTGACCTAAACTAAGCAGGAGCCTGACTCATGAAAGCTAAATCTATTTAGACTTTACTGGTGTATTCTGAATTTTGAAACAACTAGAAGTATTTGAATCAAACAAAACACTTATGGCCTCTCTCTTACAGTGAAATGATTATTAGACTTGTGATTCTTTGAAAAACTGGAAATTTCGAATTTAAACACTTAATTCAAATATAAGAAATTTATTTAAATATTATATTATTTGATATTTATCCAATTTTTTTTTTTTTTAAAAATCCATATACCATTTTTCCTTTAAACACTATCTTCAAATTTACGCGGACTCACCCATCATGCCTAATGCGTTGGCTCCGCTGTAGAAGGTGGCACTGCCAGTCTGCCACCGCCCGCCGGCAGTGAAGTCTTCGGAGACTGACATTGTAAGTACATAAAACAAGAGAGCAAAGGCAAGGCCACACTTTGTAGAAGCCATTGAAGAGGAAGCTCAAGGCAAGGCCATGGTATGTATTTATATGGGAAGTTTGAGGGTATAGAGACTATTTCGCATTAATGATTCTCTTTTAATAGAAATTTGATCATGCTGGAGTTTTTCTCATATTAGAGCAGGCCAAACTGATCAAAACACATTGCATTAATTTACAAAACTATACTCACATGCATTTGCTCATTGTTTTGAGAGCAACTGTTTGAGTTAGGGGCCCTAACTTGTTGTATTTGGTAGAAATTAGCAAGAATGAAGTCTTGCTGCAGGCTTCTAGTTCAGTATCAGTATGATTCCACCGCGACAAATGGGATTGTTCTACTTGCACCAATCGAAGATCTGGGACAAAACTTTTGATTTATCTCCATACTATGAGTCATTGTGCATCCAAATTATGTTGGCTAGCTTTGATCAAGTTTTCTAGAAGTAATATGACAAAACTATATCTAAATTTAGCTAGTTTAGATATCCCAAAAGAATTGCAGATCAAAAAAGTTTCTCAATTAATGATAAGTTGACTAGTGAAATTGATGGTTAAATATTTAAAGCCAGCCTTCCTTGGAAAAAAAAAAAAAAAAAATTTATTTACGTGGTCCTAGGTTCTTTTTATGTCCAAAAAACAAAAAAGATATAATTTGAATGATCTACAGGATGACAAATTAAGTTCAGTGACAATGAATTTAGTATTTTGCCATTTGTGAGAGATGTACCGACAATTGTGCATGAAAATATAAGCAATGCATGCATTTTATTTTCTAAACTAGGTTACGGTTTAAACTCTAAAAGAGGTATTATGTGCAAAAGTAGATCATTTTTATTCATATAATTAATTCTTGCGTATGTCAGAAGAAAAGCATAAGAAGGATAGCATTGCAAGATTATTTTTGTATCCTAAAATCAAGTCTCATCTCTCATTTCTCTTTGAATGCACTATAATCTTAAATCAATCAGAAGAATCAACAAATATTCTTTGTACCAAAGAAAATATTGTTGGGTTTGTGTTTCGTATCCGTTAAGTATTCAGATGTGATAAAGGATCACAAAGAGTCCCAGTTAGACTTGGGTTAAAAAACCAAAGTTCTAATTGAATTTGAACACCAATTTGATGGTGATAGTGCTATTCTAATAGGATTAGGATAGGAACACTATATATATGTTTTGTATGTGATACGAGAAAAAAGAGCAATTGGCTAAAAGATATACTTCTATTATTATGAGAGATGCGAGAGGTAGAAAGATAATTGGATCTCTTCTTGTAATATATTTTTTTCATAGTGGATATATATCTCGTTGTTCCTGTGGACATAGGTCGAACTTGGTCGGCCGAACCACGTTAATTCTTGTGTTCTTCTTGTGTTGTATTGTTTCCTTCCTCTCTGCGATCTCGATGGGGGATTCGATCCTATCAACAAGTAGTATCAGAGCTATGGTTATGGATTCGAAATTGAGATCGCGAGATGGTGGATCTGATGTCGAGTCGACAAGGAGGTTGGCAGAGGCATCAAGGCAAAATACAATAAGAAGAAGAAGAAAAAAAAACAACCGGATACAACCAGTGATGTGCGCAACTGGAGACTCTAGCAATGTACACCAAAAAGAGTGGCTGATAACTGAGATGGATTCTGAGGCACAGATCGATGGCTATGATTGATCGGAGCATGGATCGAAGAATCAGTGTCCGATTAAGGTGATTCAGGAGTCGAATTCTATATTTTTCAGCGTTTCAGATGCAGTAGTAGATGCAGATTGGGCAAAATCTACTATTTAGAGCAGATTTTGTGTAGATCAGCAGTGATCGATGATCATCAAGGGATCGATATTGACCGAGATGATCAATGATCGATGATCGGTTGATCGTCCGATGATGAAGTGCGGCGTGGTACTTCATGTTGATGGATACGGTTATCTCGTGACATAATAAAACACATGATAATATATAATCATTTGTCTTTAGAGTTTGTCATAGTTTTTGGATCAAGGTAGAGTATGGTATATCATCACCTTTCTGTGATGCACAATATGATAAGCGATTGTAAGTACTCAGGAGGTTCAGGTTATTAGCAAAAATAGAAGAATAATACTAATGCAACAACCAGCGGAATCAAATAGTTAACCGAAGAGAAAAATAGTAGAGACAGAGAACACGCAGATTTTAATGTAGTTCGGCAATATGCCTACGTCCACGGGACACGATCGAAAACTTCCACTATATCAAAAGAGATTACAAGTTTCTAGTTCTCAACCATAAGAGAAATAACGATAAAATCACACAAGAATTTGATATCAAACCCTAATATTTTGTTACAGTGATTTTCTTCACCTTTGCTTTGGTCACCAAAGAAAAACCCCAAAGAAAGTCACCTTCAGCCGAAAATTAAATAAAGCAGCAACACTAATTATTTTTGCCTGCAGCCGCAAAAATAATTTAACCAAAAAAGGAACCTAGCACCCTTTATTTTTGCTCTCCTTGGCCGAACTCCTCAGCACAAGCGACCACCTCATTTTCAATTGCTTTCGGCCTGAAGACCAATAGCAACCACTTTTTTCTTTTCTTTAGAGCAGCACAAATTATTTTGTTTCAGCCGCACACAACAAAAGAAAAAACCTCGGCCAACTGATACCCTAGATGCACAACCCATATTTATATTATATCACAATAGATTTGGACCGGTTTTGGATCCGTTTCAGTATACCAAAATCCTTTGCGGCAATAGGGCTCCATTAATAACAATCTCCCACGTGGAGACCTATTGCAAAAAATTGTAATCTCTATATATGATAATCCTAGTGTCCAAACCTTTTACCTCGATCGTTCAAAGTCTCAATTTCAACATTCAACACAAATGCACCAAAGTTGAGTAATAGCTCAACTTTTTCCTATCAACCGGTTTTGTCAACATATCTGCAGGATTCTTACTGCTCTCAAGCTTCTCAAACTTCAATTAGTCATCCTCCAACAAGAATCTAATGAAGTGATACCTCAAGTGAATATATTTAGTCCGTGAATGATATACTGAGTTCTTAGCAAAATGAATTGTACTCTGACTATCACTGAACAACCTGCAATCCACTCCATCAAAACCCAACTCACTCATCAATCGCTGCAACCAAATAAACTCCCTACTTGCTTCTGCAGCTGTGACATACTCAGCTTCTGTCGAAAATAAAATAATAATTGATTGTAATCTTAAAACCCACCTTACTGTTGTCCCTCCTACAGTAAAAATATAACCTGTGGTGCTCCTGCCATTGTCTCTATCACCCATATAGTCCGAATCCACAAAACCTTGCATATCAATGTTATCACCCCCAAAACATAAACAATATTTTGAAATACCTTTCAAATACCTGAAAATCCACTTCACTGCTTACCAATGTTCCTTCCCAGGGTTCTTCATGAATCTATTCACTACTCCCACTGCATGTATAATATCTGGTCTTGTACTCACCATTGCATACATGAGACTCCCAACGGCCGATAAATAAGGCGCATTCTCTATGTGTTTCGTCTCCTCATCTGTCTTAACAGCCTACTCCTTTGACAGTTTGAACTGCCCACTAAAAGCTGTAGTTACCGATGTTGCATTCTCCATATTGAATCTCCAACACTTTCTTGATGTATCCCTCCTAAGATAACCACAATTTCTTACATTTTTTATCTCGGATAATTTGCATTCCAAAAAGTTGTTTAACCTCACCAATGTCTTTCATAGAGAATCTTCCTGCCAACTTTCTTTTCAAATCATTGATGTTCTTCATGCATGTACTTTCTACAAGTATATCATCTACATACAAAGTAAGTATAATAAATTTACCATCCTTAAATTTTTGTAGATATATACAATTATCTGAATTGCATCTGGCAAAATCCGAATCCAATATAAACTTGTCGAATTTGGAGTACCATTGCCTCGGCACCTGTTTCAAACCATACAAACTCATTTTCAGTCGACATACCCAATTCTCCTTTCCTTTAACTTCATATATTTCTGGCTATTCCATGTATATTTTTCCCTCCAAATTACCATAAAGGAAAGCAGTTTTCACATCGAGCTGCTCTAAATACAATCCTTTCACAGCCACAATACTTAATAATGTTCTGATAGAAATCATCTTGACAACAGGTGTAAATATTTCATTGAAATCAATATCTTTTCTCTGACCGTATCCCTTCAACACAAGTCTAGTCTTGAAACTTTGCGTCCCTCCTGCCTCATGTTTCACCCTGTATACCCACTTGTTATGCAATACTTTCATCTTTTTCAGTTGCTTCACCAATTTCCATGTGTGATTCTCCTCCAAAAAAGACATCTCATCACGCATGGCTTGCTCCCACTTAAGACAAAATTTATCATGCATAGTCTCTTGGTAACTCTCTGGTTCACCTGCATCAGTATACAAAACATAATATAAAGGAAAACAAAGTTTTTGGATTGGCTTCCTTATCCTCGTACTCCTCCTCAAAGTGGGAACACTCTCTGATGAAGTATTAGAACTATCTACTTCAGTAAGTGGCTCTCTCTCCTGTTCGATCTCATCTGAAACTTGTGTATTCTTATGTGTAGCCATTTCTTCCCCTTCAGATATAGGCATTTCTTCCTTTCTTTTATCCATGGGATGCATCTTATCATGTGGCTCATCCAGCTCCAAGTGCTCTTTCTCCACTGCTTTCTCACTCTTACTTTCCATTCGGTTTTATACATACAGCCCTCATTAAATACTACATCTCTGCTACGAATTACCTTGTTATACTCATAATCCCATAAGTGATAACCATATTCGTTGCCACCGTATCCAATGAATGCACACTTCTGAGATTTAGAATCAAGCTTCTTTCTCATCTCATGATCCACATATGCATATGCTATACAACTGAATACTTTTAAGAATAAATAATTCACAGTCTTACCAGACCATACCTCCTCTAGAATTCCTCCATTTAAAACACTAGCTGGACTCCTGTTGATCAGATAAACTGTCGTATCTACAGCGGCTCGCCAAAATTGCAAAGGCAAACCTACATGTAGTCTCATACTTCGAGCTCGCTCCAAAATGGTTCTATTCATCCTCTCAGCCACGCCATTTTGCCACGGTGTCCTCAGTCCAGTCTTCATTCCCATGATCCCGTGGGTAGAGCAATAGTCATCGAATTTTCTATTGCAAAATTTCCCACCATTGTCTGACAACAGATATTTCACCTTCAAACATGTTTCATTCTCAACAAGAGCTTTCCATACCTTAAAGATGTTGAAGACATCGGATTTCTGCTTAAGTGCAAACACCCATATTTTCATGCTTGCATCATCTATGAAAGTGACAAAATACCTCTAAGAGACTTCGCCGAAAAAGGCCCCCATATATCTGTATGCACCAATTCTAATCTCTCGGTTTTCTTCTCCTTACCATCCTTCATAAAACTAACTCTTTTCTGCTTTCTAAACACACAGTTCTCATAGAAATCAAAGTTAGCATCTTTCATATCTGTCAAAATACCTCTACATTACAACACCCTCATGCCGCTCTCGCTCAAGTGACCGAGCCTCTGATGCCATAAAGTAGCCTTCTCATTGTTCATGGTGGCCAAAGAAATAACGTGATCCACCGAGCTTGAGAGTAAATATAGAGTTTCTACTCTCTCACTCTTGACCACTACTATTGCTCCTTTGCTGATCTTCTATTGTTTCCTCTCAAATGAGATTTTATAACCTTCACCATCCAGCTTGCTAACAGATATCAAATTCTTCTTTAAGTCTGGTATGTGACTGACCTCTTGTAAAAGCAACTTTCCACCATTGTGCAACTTCAACTTAATTATCCCCTTACCGACAATCTTGCATTCCTTCCCATTACCAACAGTCACATGCCCAAAATCATCTGGGACATAATTCTCAAACCATTCTCTGTGAGCAGTGCAATAGAACAAAGCCCATGAATCCACAAAGCACAGATCTGACCTTGATTCTGTATGAGCAGACAAGCACAAGTCATCATAGTTTTTACTTGGATTCACCACATTCGTTCCTTCCTTGTCTTTGTTTGGACAATCTTTCTTCATATGGCCCTCTGTCTTGCATTTCCAATACACTAACTTTTTTTTGAACTTCCCCTTAGATTTTGATCTTCCTCTTTACTTTGACTCTCTGCTTAAATTTCTACCCCTTTCCTTCCTTCTGTCATTATCAACAGACAGAGTAGTACTTGTAGAAACTGTGCTCTCACCCATATTCTTTTTCATCAATTCATCATTCATGATTGTACTCACAACATCATCAAATTTAAGAGCAGTATTGGAAGTATTGCTGATGGCCATAAAAATATTACTCCAACTATCCGGTAATGAACATATAAACATCAAAGTTTTAATGTCATAAGCAAAGACAAAATCTAAGGATTCAAGTTATACACATAATGTGTTAAATTCGTTCAAATAATTAACAACTAAACTATCAGAAGGCATCCTCAAGTTGAACAATTTTTTATTAGAAACAGTCTATTTGAAGCAAACGACTTTTCATAAAATTTAGCCAATGCTGACATCAAACCTGAAGTAGTCTTCTCCTTGGAGACGTTGAACACAACCTGCTTTGTCAGGCACAATCGAATCTGCGCCAAAACCCTCCTGTCCAACAATTCCCACTCCTCATCAGTCATCTTTTCTGGATTTTCTCCAAACAGTAGTTGATGTAAATTCTTTTAATATAAATAATCTTCCATCTGCAATTTCCACCATTGGAAATCTGTCCCATTAAAATTTTTAATTTTTTCCTTCCTATCTTCAGCCATAACTCCCACTAAAAATCAACACCGATCTGAGTGAAATCTGACCCGAACCAGGGCTCTCATACCAATTGTTCGCAAAAATAGCAGAATAATACTAATGCAACAACCAGCGGAATCAAATAATTAACCAAAAAGAAAAATAGCAGAGACAGAGAACACGAAGATTTTAACGTGGTTCGGCAATATGACTACGTGCACAGGGACACGATCGAAAACTTTCACTATATCAAAAGAAATTTTAAGTTTCTAGTTCTCAACCACAAGAGAAATAACGATGAAATCATACAAGAATTTGATATCAAACCCTAACATTTTGTTACAGTGATTTTCTTCACCTTTGCTTTGGCCACCGAAGAAAAACCACAAAGAAAGTCACCTTCGGCCGAAAATTAAATAAAGCAGCAACACCAATTATTTTTGCCTGCAGCCGCAAAAATAATTTAACCAAAAAAGGAATCTAGCACCCTTTTTTTTGTTCTCCTTGGCCAAACCCCTCAGCGCAAGACGCCACCTCTTTTTCTCTTGCATTCGGCTTGAAGACCAATAGCAGCCGCTTTTTTTTTTCTTTAGAGCAGCACAAATTATTTTGTTTCAGCCGCACACAACAAAAGAAAAAACCTTGGCCAACCGATACCCTAGCCGCACAACCCATATTTATATTATATCATAATGGGTTTGGACCGGTTTTGAACCCGTTTCAATATATCGAAACTCGTTGCGGCAATAGGGCTCCATTAGCAACGCAGGTGTTTTGACCGAGATGGAGCACGGTGTAATGATTATGAGCGCTTGGTGAAGAGCGTGGTGTAGTAATTATGAGTGTTTAAGAGAGTACGGTTTAGTGATCATGAGTGCTCGGAGGAGAGCATGGTTTAGTGATCATGAGTGCTCAGGTATAGAGGCAGTGATGATTATACAAGTTGCTCCCGATCGATGGAGTATGGTGATTGTGCGGTGGATATCTGCAAAGTGGATGGCGAGAACAACAGAGTTTCTCCTAAATGCATGGCTCATCGGATACGAGCCAAAGTGAAGATTGCAGGGTTTATATCTCATATCTGTTGAGTATCCAGATATAATTAAGAATCACAAGGAGTCCCAATTAGACTTGAGTTAAAAAACCAGAGTTCTAATTGGATTAGGATACTAATTTGATGGTGATAGTGCTATTATAATAGGATTAGGATATGAATACTATATATATCTCTTGTATATGATACGAGAGAGAAGAGCAATTGGCTGTGAGGTATATTTCTATTATTATGAGAGATGCGAGAGGTAAAAAAAATACTTGGATCTATTCTTGTAACTCTTGTATGGATATTTTTTTCTTTGTTCCAGTAGACGTAGGTCGAATTTGGTTGGTCGAAGCACGTTAACTCTTATGTTCTTCTTATATTGTATTGTTTTATTCATCTCTACGATCTCGATGGGGGATTCGATCCCAAACAATTATTGGATCAACGATTTAATAATAGTGGTCGTATATGGTTTCAGGAGATTAGAATCAACGCAGAAATATGCATTGAGAGCTCACTGAATACCGGGGCTTGAGTTCACCACTGTCATGTTCAAGTCCAATTCTTTCACTGTGACATTATAATTTTTGATAATGAGGGAAAAAAAAAAAAAATCTTTGAGATATGGAAGCCTTTGTTATTGGATCTTGAGTCAATATGAAGAAAGAGAGAGAAGTATAGTATGTCCAATATAAACGACATACTTTCTAAACCAAGACATACTCCCCGTATCTCAACCATCCCCTTGTCTTTGAAAAAAAAATAGTATTTTCAGTGATCCTCAAGCATAAGTATATATCGCAAGTATATGACCATTTTTTGGCTTTATAGCGATCAATCTTGTACTGTTTTTAAAAAAGGGTTAATTATAGTCAGACCCCCTATACTATTGGAGGTGTGTAATTTAACACCCCTGAAATTTGAAACTCTCAAAAAAATCCCTAAACTTAGTTATTTTTATTTTTCTTTTTTTTACTAAAGTGCACTCTTATCCCTCAAATTTCTATTCTACCATCATCGCTCCCTTTAGTGAGTGTGCTGGTTAAAAAGAAGATGAAAGTAGAATAGGAATTTGAGGAACAGGAGTGCACTTTAGTAAAAAAAGAGAATGAAAATAACTAAGTCTAAGGGGTTTTGTGAGAGTTTCAAACTTCAGAGGTGTTAAATTACACATCCCTAATACTATAAGGGGTCTAACTGTAATTAACCCTTTAAAAAATAACCATTGTGTGTGTATATAAGTTGGAAAATACATTTTGTGGATAAATATCTTCCAATGGACGGATGCTTATGGACAAGTTAAATAATTAACTAATATTCTTTCTATATATTAGGAGATAAATGGGGAAGACTGACCGTATATTAAGCTATCGACAAACTTGGATTTTGTGTATTACTGCAAAGAGAAATTAAATGAGGATTTCTATTTAATTATTTCTCTAGGAAATTTGATGCCCATGCCCGTTAAAGTTGGTAGACGCATAAAAAGGATAATGTTTTGAGTTTTCAAGATATAAATCCCTAATTTCATATTTGGATATAGTTTCCTACAAATCATTATTTGGATATTAATTTCCAATAATATGACTCACTTTATAATGAGGGATAGATCTAGACATCCAAACTAGGGGAGTAGAGTTATTCAAAAATCGAGCTATTTGGATTTTGGACAGGTCAGTGCACCTTCGCGGGGTGCAGGGGCGGAGCCTCCAACCCAATTTTTTTTATATTATAACAATATGAATTCCAAGATAAAATTATATTTTTGCAAATGAATACATGATCAAAATATAATTTGAGGAAGATTCAAATCTTGCCAGTTCATTGAAAAAAAAAAAAAAAAAAAAAAAAAAAGAGTTTTTAAAGATAGTTAGAAAAATATAGTATTGGAGGGCCAAAAGTAGCTTTTAATCTTGACTCTTGGGAGTTCGGGGGACAGACTTAAAATTTAAGGAATGGGAAGGCAAACTCATAAAAATTATAGACAATAAGCTCAATAAAAGTTTTAGGGGGAGTGGCTGCCCACCCTTGGACATGGGTGGGTTGGACCCTGCTTATTATGCATATCTATCCAACGTTTCACTAAAATATCAACAAACTATTATAGTAAATTTACTTAATTATTTCTAATTTAACTAATCAAATTAAATCACTAATTATCATTCGGTTTCTTACTTTCTTTAACTTTCTCTTATTGTTGCTATCTAAATGGCAGAATCATGAAGATGATGAAATACTTTTATTAGTCACTGACATGAATTTCATCTTTGATTAAAACTAGCAAAACCATTTTGGATAACAACGAATTTATTGGGCAATTTGCTTGCTTATACAAGTGAGTGTAGGATAAAAAAAAAAAAAAAAAAATGGGGGCTCCAGCCTCGCACCGCAAGGCTGGGTTCTAGCCTCGCGCGCTGCGAGGCTGGTCACCAGTCTCGCGCACCCTAGCCTGTATTTGCCAAAGAAATTAGTGACAAATTAATGATTAATTACTGCGTGAATGTGTAAATGGTATGGACAGGTCATAATTTGATGCATGTTCCTCTAGAAGGTTGTCTTGAGAGTTTTTATTTATTTATTTATTCTTCCTTTCCTATTTGAGAAATATGTGAACTCAGTTGGATTCGAACCTAGTCTGCTTCTCTTTCAGTCTCTTCTTTCAATCTGTACCAGACACCAACTGCTGAATCTAGAGTCAAAATTAGGTCTCAATTCCTATTTGAGAAATATATTGTTGATTTCTATTTATTGGATCTTGCCTTAACACGCGAGTTCCTCCTATGCCGTTATAGTACCGATACTAATGTCTACGACGTTGAATATAAAATTAGCGGAAGCGTAGCTCATAAACGATCGAATTCCGTAGATGTGTCACCAACGACGAACACCCGAAATTCTTAGATGATCGGAAGATTCATCACGAACAAATCAATCCCACCTTACCATGACGCTCGCTCTCAATCACGAATGAATTAATGCCCAATTTTTCTCCAAGTGAATTTTTTTCTCAAAAATTAAAAAAGGAAAAATGTTCCTCTCTATGTGAGGAAGACGTTCTCATATTTTTTGGGGTGAATCCTCATAGCATTTCTTTAACCATATTTTTTAGTGGGAAAGAGATTTTTGAGAGAGGTTAGTAGGAGGAGATATCCTCTACCAACTCCATAACCGCATTTCCCAAAAATACCCTTATGGGCATATAAACCGACATCTCCCACTTGCACATAACAGACATTTTTCGCCACCTCATAATCACAACTCATGTGATCTTTCGGCGTCACTCCTTTAAATTTACATATAGAATCGTGCGTCGTGCAATCGGCGAGTGCACCTTCAAGTAAAGACTTCCCAATGCACTGGTTAAGGTGATCAGGAAGCCAATATCAGTATAAATAAACTCGTTGTACCCTAAATTCAATTCATTACATCCATTCGGGCTCTTTTCCTACTCAAAAAAGAGCTCGACATTCACAAATCTCACATGTATTCACTATCATGTCTTAATCTCTACATAGGTAAACATAATAGGCTAGCCGGTGAACACATGGTATCAATGTAATATTAATTGGCATTCCTTTCGTACTTAAAACTTTCCACTTTAATCCAGTTTCTTTCCTAAACATACCTCATAAGTCGAATCAGTCATAACCATAGGGAATACACTAAAGTAGCATACATTGAACTAAGACTTCAAGAAACAGTTGAAAGTATTAAGGGTACAAAGAAGCCACTTATAAGGTCTTAGGTCTCACATAGTAAGCACACGGATTTCTCTTAATATTAGCATCTCATAATACATTGCTCCTACTAACCCATGGCCGTCAATCACACGTGGTATGAAACACGTGTCACGATATTACTCCCCCATTTCTCAAAAGGGTATATGTTAGATTTGCTAATACCGTACATATATGAGTCCAGTCTACACGTAAGATGGACCAGAGATCTCAGAGGGAGAATCTAAAGATGCAATCACATAATGCAGGTGCTATCTAAAATTTCACACCTGGCTACTAACAGGTACTGCGAACTGTGGGTGGTCCACGTCGATCATATAAATCCTTGACCTCATCTTGAACACATATCAAGGCGACTTATGTCCTAAGCTTGACCTCTCCTCAGATCTATATGTTTAGGAACCATCTCATCTCTGCTCACTCAGAGCTGGAGGTAGTCGCTTGTGTGAGTGAGCCGCACCCGCCTGCCTGACATACCTTTTCACAATATATCATAAAATATATGTACCGAATAAATATGTGTGTATGCATAAGCACATAACAACAAATAAGCTGAATAAACATATCATAACATGAGCATCAAAATGTATACAAAGAGTACATCAAAAAATGTCAAATCTATGCAAACCCATAGCCCCTACATGTCTCACAAATGAGCCACACGTAATGGGTTTCGTTAGGGGATCAGCTACCATTTTATGGTAGAAATGTACTTCACAGTCACCTCATTCTTCCCAATGATGTCTCTAACAAAATTGTATCAAGTATCTATGTGTTTGGTCTTAGAATAATATTTGGGGTCTCTAGTGCCGATGCTGGGAAGAGGACTGCTAGCGTAGGGTATGGTAAAGTCTCACTAAAATCCTCATAGCTTTTGATCTAGACTTCCGATTGAGCTGATTTTGGATTCTTTGGAAAGAAGACTCAATAAAATTCTATGCTTACTCCTTCTCTAATTCCCAATTTATCCTATTCAAATCATAGCTTGAAATTTGAGTTATTGCACAACAAGGTTTCATGTTCAGCAAACCTGTAATATCTTTTGATTCCGAATATTTATTAAGCTCATCCTTAATTCATTTGAAAGAGAATTCAGTTTTCTACAAATTTTATTTATACTTTTTATTCTAATTCTAATTATATAAAAAGATAAATATTATTTAGACTCTCAGTATGAAAGTTGACTAAACAATAATAGAGTTGTTGATACTACTCATGGCTTGTCATTCCCCTTGCGAGGTTCGCCTACTTCCAGAACCCATCTACAAACTCTACCTCGATTTTATTTGTATGATTTTTATAATATTTTGATTCTTGTCTAATCACTCGAACTCCATCTAGCCTACTCGTATTCACTAACTTTGTCAATACTACTCATCCCCGCCAACTCTATTCATCTCTACCAACACTACTAATCTTCGCAACACTACTGAACTCCGCAACTCGTCGTAGCTTATCTACTTGACTCATATCCATCGACAGCTCTACTTTATCAACCCTCTTCCTCGCAACTCTATTATGCTTACCAACCCTTCATTGAAATTTGGCTCAAGCTCATCCGATATCTTTGACAAGATTTAACTTGAAATTAACTTTATTAGATAATTGCATGATTAATTGGATTGTTATTGTAACTGTCTTAACTGATTATTGATTTACTTGATAGTTCTTGACGCCCGTTCAGATTTGACACAAATGGCTATACTTGACCTGACTTATCATTGTACAATATAATAATTGAGCATACAGTGTCCTAGTATACTTGCTTGATAATTATCTTACTCGGACAATGCATAAATGTTGTATCACGAATATGTCTCTTGTTTTGTCTAGCCATACATTTGGATCTTGATTTGTTTGTAACATTCCATTCTCAGACGTAACTCGACTTGTGTAATATGCTACCGTGATACTGATCCAATATGATACCGCTTATAGCCTGACATGATACGATTTCGGAATAAATATATTAATAAAGTAACTAATATTTTCCCCCTGATAGGTTCGATATGTTGGCACATTTGGAAGGAATTGCAGGAGTCTTAAGAACATTGCTCGCACACCACTGGATTGCTTGTCTGCTATGCTTTGCTTCATGACACTTTATGGACAGGGATTCGTTCCCTATTTCTCCGGTTGTGGTCAGTAAATAACAACAAATGCACTTGCGATAAATGATTCATGTAAAAAAGTGTAAAGTCTTCTCCTTTGAGGCAGACTTTAGCTCTAGTACCGCCTGGCATGATTCGTAGGATGACCAAAGTAGAGCACAGTAACGATATTGGGGAGTAATCCTTGAACCTATTTTTTGGGAATTTCCAAAGGAGCACACCTTTTTTCCTAGTGAGCCCACTTAAAAGTTTACTTTTATTTATAATTTTGTCATTTAAATTTTAGGACAAAAATGCCCTTACTTCCACTATCATTACTCTTTCGCCGCCGCCCCTGTTCTCCTCCGACGGCGAGATCAAAGGTATGCTCGTTTTTCAATGCAAACTCCAAATATTGAACAAAAGTATGCTCGTTCTTCACCACAAGTTCCAAACATTGATTCGGACTAGACAGTCCGGATTCACTATGGTGGATCCGGAACTAGACAGCCCGGATTCACTATGTTGGATCCGAGCTTACAGGTCCGATCTATTATGGTGGATCCAGATTTACAGTCCCGGATTCACTATGGTAGAAGTGAGGATAGATTTGAATTTTTTGGTGTGCTCATTAAAAAAAATCCTCTTTTTCAAAAAAAGACTCGCCAAGAAAAAAAAAAAGGTGTGCCCATCTAGAAACTCCCCCATTTTTCTGACATCGGTCCCCTCTGGGGGTGGTTGTCTTTCTGGTACTCCTATAGGATATTTCTTAGCTCTCCAGAGATGCGTTGTTTTTGGTTCCCGCAAGTGGACTCCGTTTTATTTTTATTTTTCTCTGATTTTACCTTATCTGTACCGTCAATTGAATTATTCTATATTATTTCTTATTAATAGAATGCATAAGCTCTTTTTCACCATACTAACTTAATAACACAATAATAATGACATACTGATAAAAAAACAAGAGCCTAAATAAAAAATAGAAAAACAATCACTCAAGTTTTAAACCAATCACACGCACAAAAAGAAACTGCAAAGACAGTTATTTTCCCAGATATAAGACGTCTCTCACAATAACAATACATATAAAATTAAAAAGGAAGAGCAATCCTGCAAATAACCACCACCAAATTCATGTACCTCATATCTATTAGAAGAAACACCATGACAGTTTCACTTCATTTTTTGGAGGGTGCCCTCCCAACACCAGAGACGGTCCTTATCCTGGCCCTAGTACGAATGATATATTCATCCACCCTCTCATTGAACCCCTTCTTCGGCTTCTGCACTTCCGTGTTCGTCGGTGGTGGGGGCGGCAGCGGTTGTGGCACTGCGCCTAGTGGCTTCACCTCTGCCTTTGGCGGTGCAGGCGTTGGCAGTGGCTCCGGCTTGGGGCTGTTCTTGGCTTTTGGCAACTGCGCCTTTCCTGGTGGGGGTGCAGCAGGCTCTGGAAGCTTGGATTGAGGAACAGGTTGGTGGTGGTCAGAGTGAACTGCTGACGAGGAGTCAGTGGTGGTGTCTTGCTGACGGAAAGTGAGGCGGCGGAGGGGTCGGGTCGGCTGGAAGGCATTAAAGAGCTTCTCACACATGCCCAAGGGTTTGATGGCTGCACTTGTTGGCTGCTGCTTCTCCATTGAATGAGAAACCTGAGACAGGGACTGAAAGAACAAGGAGAGATTATATTGTGGAGGTGATAGGAGATTATTCTTGCTATGGTTGTGTTAGTGCTGGAGGTGAGCTAGCAATGAGGAGACAAAGTTATGTGCTTTGCTTTATCTTGATTCTTTGAAAGGCCAAGCTTATGTTTTATTTACTTTGTGATCATATTCCTCCTCTGCTTTTATAGAGATTTGACACACATGATATTTATTTACTTAGTGATAACTTCATCTATACAGTTTATTGTCCAATCGCAATTTACATGGACATTCTAGTATTCACACGAACAATGAATACTACCAGAATCTAAACAATTTAAACCTTCCAGTATCTGATTCATTTAAGATTAAAATGAGAACATCAAATAAAGTATCTTTGTGCATGATAAAGTATCAATATTACCCTTGTGCATTGGTCTAATTAATGATAATATGAATTCAAACAGCTTGGATATTAGCGGGATGAGCAGCTAAGCATCCAATCCGTATGCAGAAAAGGTATTCTTGTGAGACAATGATTAAGAATCACATACTCATAGAGGTTAGCGTGCATCACAAATTGAGGGATTCCCTGCACAAAAAAGGACATGCATGTTAAAACTTTGTTGCAGAAAATTTTGACTTGAAGCCACAAGAATATGTTCCATCATCATTTTCAGAAAGAAGATATTCCTTTTACACCAGACCATAATGACAATCAACAAATGATCTAATTGATAGTTCATAGCTGAGCATACCTCCCAGTTTTCTTGTACGAGTCCCCTACACCTGAGTTCAGATCACCTGCAAAACCAAGATATGATGAGGCTTTTCTCCAAAACGCTTTTATGTCGATAGGAAATTCATCACTAATGCTTACCAGGGGCTAAATAAAACAAAATAATCTCTTAATTGACCAATTACTCACTTATATCAAATATCAATTAATGACACCCAAAATCATGACAGAAATGCAGGAATACATTTTAAAATAAATTTACTCGAATTTTAACCTCTTCACTGTTGGTGTAATGTCCCCATTTGCTTTCCAAAACAGAAACGCTACTTAAAATTGCACTACACAACCCAACAATCACACGATCTTGGAATAACCATAACTACTGCTACAATCAGATGAATAAATAACACGTCTAGAGTTGAAAACATTTCATTTATACAAATAATTAGTTACATAAAATAGCACACTGCTTTGAATATGAACACAAAAGAGAAAAGCAGTGTCCGGGCAAAAAGAAATATAAACAAATATATACAAAGAGTCTCTAGAATGTAGTTCACTTGCCTAGTGTCGCTCGGTCTAGTCAATGAAGTACGGGTTTTCAATTAGGTTGGTTCTCCTTCTTCGCCTTCTAAACCTAGGTTCAAAACTCAGGGAATTAAACCCAGCAAGTAACACAAGAAAAATATATATGTACTATCACAGTACTGGAGATAAAGTATGCAATTAAATCGTGATAGTGTTAAACATATCACGTGAATAATGAAAAATAGAATAAACAAGACTGTGCATGTAATTTGCAAATAGCAGATAAATATCTTATAAAAATATCAAGTCTAGGTCATATCCTTGTTAGCATTTGAAATCAAATGATGAATAAGATGGCGTGCAGTTTTTCGTATTATATAAGTGACCGTGCATATCCGGGACCTGGTCTCAAACCCATAGTGCTGAACCATGACACACCACTAAGTGTTCAAGTCAAACTCTGAACTGTGAAACAGTAACGGACATCACCCTTATGGTGACTCATGTATCAGACAATGGTCCAATACCACCCAGTACTGCTGCAGTAAAAGTACTCAGCACCTCAATCAAGAAGTTGGCTAACAAGATATTTGTACAATATAGTTCTTTTCCATCATGTAGCTTTTTCAATTCCCATGTCAATAATACACGATATATATAAATTAATAGGAACACGTAACTTATCAAGTCAAACTGTGTACATGTCCTTATCACAAAAAACAAGAATTCAGAAAATCAAGATTCAAAATTATGTACACGTATTACAAAAATACTTCATATCATATAATCAAGATACAAGAAACTTGTTATCATATTTCCATGAATGGTCATGCTTATCGTGTATCAAGTATTCAATTGACTCATTCAAACATGTCAGATATTAGATTCGAGTGTATATATATATATATATATATATATATATATATATATATATCACGAATTACGTGTCATGTATCACATATGCTGCACCATTCATGCAATAATCATATAATACACTATATCATTAACAATAATCACACGTCATGCATTGTGTTATCCATCATATAGTTTCTCCTATTCTGGGTTCATAATATATTATGTAGCTGACTTATAAATATCACAAAATGATTTCTTTTATATTATATTTGTTGGTTTATTTTCTTTCCTTTTCCTTAAATTTTTTTTTTCAATTCAAGTCAAATTCATGTTATTTAACCAATTCGAGATCATTTCAACATAGTGATTCATAAATAATCCATAAATAAAAAAATACAATTTTGGTTAATTAACATATTTGGATGCAATTAATATATCTAACTGAATCCAAATACTGATAATTTGTCATGATACGGATATAAACATTTTATAAATATTTGTATTTAAATAAATTTATAAATATGCAAATTTGGAGATTATGGGTTTTGGGCTTCGATATTATAATTTGGAGAGTGTGGGCTTTGGACTCTTATACAATTACCTTATTAGTCCAAACTCAAGCACTTGTACCCTATTTATTTCTTCAATATTAGCCTAAAGTGACTTATGCATAAATAACATCTAGGAATTTATATACATAAATAATCCATAAATATTTCTCAATTATTAACCAAACTACTCATGCAAACTCCTGGCCATCTCATCCCGAGCCCATGCAAGCCCATTCGAATATTCTTCTTCTTCCTTTTTTTTTTTCCTTCTTATTTTGTTTTCCTTCAACGGCAGCGTTCTCCATGCCCATGAAAATATCACTTGCCCATGCAAAATTCTTAATGCAAATTTCCTTCTCTCTTTTCCCTTTTTCTTTTTCCCTTTCTCTTTTTTTTTATAAAATCAACAATAAGCAAAATTTACAATATTTATATAATCAAAAATGACCCCATAATCTGGTTCAATTTTCAATATCAATCAATAGTTCAAAATGTGAACCAAGCAATTTTTTGCAAAATAAATTACGTATACAAATAGAAATTAAATAAAGAAACGAACGAAAAATAGTAGTGTTATTTGCTTTGGCTTGATCCCGACTCCTCGGTTCGGTTTATTTCTCTTTTTTTTTTTTTTTTTCCTGTAAGAAGAGAGAAGTGAGGGAGAAAGGGAGTGAAGTGGGAGAATTTTTTTTCCTTTCTTTTCATTTGGCCTTCAGCCACCCCTTCCCCTTGTTTGCCACCTAAGCGTCTTAGTTGCCACCCACTTCCTAGTCTCGACAGCACAACACAAACACAAACTGCCTCCCTTATTTATTTATTTATTTATTAATAGTTTAATAATTTCGATTCTATATAACGTTCTTCATATACTACCAATTTATATAGGATATAGTACTCAACGAGAGAAACACTACAAAATTATCCGTTTGTCATTTCGATATCCGAAATAAATGAATCAAAATTCTGAAATAATTAGAAGGATAATTTTAATATTATTAATTTGGCAATTTTGGAAGTATTTTTTTGAGCTCGTAAAGAAAATCTCTAAAAATTCTAAAAATTAGAAAATTAATTATCGCAAAGACCGAATGTCATTTGGGTTTGTGAATTTAAAGTTATGTTTATCGAAAGTTATTTCGGTGCCCAAAATTGATTTCGGTAGCCTTATTCGACGCGATCGGAATCAAAAGAGTGATGCAGGTAGATCGAATTTTTGGGATATTACATCTTACCCACCTAATAAAAGAATTTCGTCTTTGAATTCCAAATTGAAAGACATGCAGTATACACGGATACCTACTGATATAAAAATAAATCTAATAGTCATACTTGATCACGAGAAAAAGTATGGATAGTTTGTCCTGATGTCATTTTCAAGCTCCTAAATTGAATCTCTTGGTGATTGTACATCCCATGAAATAAGAACTAATAATGTTACTTGATCCTTCAAGACTTCTCCCGTCGGTTAATGATCCTTACATATCGCTTCTCATAATTTAGACCCGATCTCAAATCTACTTTTGATAAATACACTACTCTGCATTTTTACCTAAGTGCTTTCTTAATTATAACATATGAAATATATCATGAACGACTTCCGTCTTTGATGAGAATGACAATGGATAGACAGGATTCCCAATTTATTCCTGAAGCTTTATTTGGGTGAAGGAACACAAAAACAAAATAGAGCTTAATCAGGAATAACTACTACCAATTTGGAGTGTCATGCCATCCTGATTAAGTAATGAGAAAAATACAAGTGATAAATATTTTTATAGAGTCCATTCCTATAATCCTATTACATGTTGTAACAGATCTTAAAAGAGAAAATAAATTTAAGTTATTACAATGTCGATGTAATAAGATTGTGAATGATAGAGATATAAGATGAGAAATAAATTCATGACTAGTTACAAAATTCAATCACATACAACGATCTTATCAAGCGACTGTAATTGCTGGCGCCAGATAATACATCTCTACAATTGCCTCACCGACTCAATAAAATTTGTGATGTACAAAGGTCAAGACATGAATCGTATTATGATAATATTCAGATGAAAGATACAAAATGTCAAATGGAAATGATCAACAAAAGTAATGGAATAGGACAATCATTTGGAAAGATAAACTTAATTTGAGCAACAAAATATAATGTCATGTTCTGGTTTGATAAAATGTCTTCATTAGTTATAGTTCATTATCAATTTCTTGTCATTTACCTTCAACTTGACTAATTCTACAAAATTCTCAGCCTTATAAGATCTTTTTATATTTTTACACTTATTCTTTCATAGGTTGTTCTTTATCTCCTAATTTATTTGACTAGTTAATCTCGCCAACTATGCTTACTCTGCTAAATCTACCAATATTGATTATTATAATTCATCAACATTTATGTCTCCCCAATTTTCAAGAAAAATACAAGTATAATATTATTTTTCTTTTTCTCAGGAAGCTTAAGGACAAATTCCAAATTCAACCATTCTTTCATTTTATATCAACATACCATAATCTCTGACTTGAAACATCATTATAAACCTTCACGCGTCTAGGGTTATCTGTAAATGGGTGACACTGGCACTGTTATTAACCTTCATTTCAATTCTTCAAATAATTCGTCACACTCTTTCTCCTGAGACATCCCATTTCTTTTCTAGTATGTTTATATAAAGTGAAACAGTCTTGTAAGTCCAGTCATCCCAGTAAATTTCGAATCTTTGATATTGATTTTAACACATCAATCTATCATAGCTCATATCTGCTTAGGGTCGGCTGATACACCGTCGCCAAAAACTATATGAATAGAAAAACAAATTTATCCAATCAAATTTCACATTTGGTCAATTTTCCATATAGTTTCTGCTCTCTAAGAGTCTGCGAAACTATTTTTTAAATACTCAGCATGTTCTTCTCTATTCTTGGAATAAATTAATATATCAAAGATAAATACCACCACAAATTTATCTAGATACTAAGCAAAAACATAGTTCATCAAATTCATAAATATTGCTGGATCATTAGTCATTCCAAATGACATCACCAAATATTCATAATGACCATGTCTAGTTTTAAATGCAGTTTTTGTAATATCTTCTGTTCGGACCTTCACTTGACAGAATCCCTAGCGAAGATCTATCTTCGAGAATACTTGTGCTCCTCCAATTGATCAAACAAATCAGTTATTCTCGGTAATGAATATTTACTCTTGATTGTTACTATATTCAAACCCCTATAATCCATACACAATTTTTAACTCCCATCATTGTTTCCTACTAATAACATTGGAGCTCAATAAAACACTAGATCTCACAAAACCTAACTTCAATAGCTCATCTACTTGCCTCTTAACTTTCTTTAATTCTGCAATTCACATTCGAAAAAATGGCTTACAAACTGGTTCAGCTCCAGAGATAATATCAATAGTAAATTCTACTGCCCTTACTAGTGGTAGTCTAGGTATCCTTTTAGCAAATATATCTAAAAATTCAAATACTACTGGGATCATTCCTTCTCCCACTTCCATGGCCTCCAAAACTTCTTCCTTTGGAAACACCTTAGATTCAGCTAGTTCTAGAGATTGATTTCCACCAACAAATTCAAACTCTGAACAACTAAGAATCTGAAATATTACTCTTTTTCTTTTATATTCTATCACCGCATGGAAGTTACTTAACTATTTCATGTTTAGGATAACATCATATCTATTTCCATTCATACTTAGCAAGTTGGCATAAAAAATTTTTCATCATTAATCATTAAGAAACATATTGGTTGAAAATTGGATTGATATTATTTCGCAACGGACAAAATAGAAATCAAAAATAGAATTCCAAATATAGATATTTCAAACAAATATGATATTGTAGGATATGCACGATACTAGATCAAATAGATATCAAAGAATAAGGAACAATTATTAAGAATGAGTCACAGACATATTTTTATATGGCAGTAGTCACATGGTCTTCCACCTAAATCTAGACTCTGATACCACCCTGTAACGTCCCCGTTTTTCAGCTGCTTTCCAAAACAGGGGACGCTACTTAAAATTGCACTACACAACCCAATAATTACAGGATCTTGGAATTTCATTATACAAAGAATTAGTTACATAAAATAGCACACTGCTCTGAATATAAACACAAAAGAAAAAAGCAATGTCCGGGCAAAAAGAAATATAAACAAATATATACAAAGGGTCTCTAGAAGGTAATTCACTTACCTAGTGTCGCTCAGTCTAGTCAATGAAATACGGATTTTCAATTGGGTTGGTTCTCCTTCTTCGCCTTCTAAATCTGGATTCAAAACCCAAGGAATTAAACCTAGTAAGTAACAAAAGAAAAATATATATGTACTATCATAGTATTGGAGTAAAGTGTGCAATTAAATCGTAATAGTGTTAAATATATCACGTGAATAATGAAAAATAGAATAAACAAGACTGTGCATATCATTTGCAAATAGCGAGAAAATATCTTGTAAAGATATCAAGTTTAAGTCATATCCTTGTTAGCATTTGAAACCAAATGATGGATAAGATGGCGCGCAGTTTTCCGTATTGTACAAGTGCCCATGCATATCCGGGATCCGGCCTCAAACCCATGGCACTGAACCATGACATACCGCTAGGTGTTCAAATCGAACTCCGTACTGTGAAACAGTAACGGACATCACCCTTATGGTGACTCATGTATCAGACGGTAGCCCAGTACCATCCAGTGCTGCTGCAATAAAAGTCCTCAGCACCTCAATCAAGAAGTTGGCTAACAAAATCCTTGTACAAAACAGTTCTTATCGATCATGTAGTTTTCTCAATCCTCATGTCAATAATATACGATATACATGAATTAATGGAAACACGTAACTTATCAAGTCAAACTGTGTACATGTCCTTATTACGAGAAATAAGAATTCAGGAATCAAAATTCAAAATCATGTACACACGTATCACAAAGATACTTCATATCATATAATCAAGACACAAGAAACTTGTTATTATATTCCCATGAATGGTCATACTTATCGTGTATCAAGTATTCAAATGACTCATTCAAACATGTCAGGTATTAGATTCGAGTGTATATATATACCACGAATTATGTGTCATATATCACATACACTGCACCATTCATGCAATAATCATATAATACACTATATTATTAACAATTATCACATGCCACGTATCGTATTATCCATCGTATAGTTTCTCCCATCCTAAGTTCATAATACATTATGTACCTGACTTATAAACATGATTTATTTCATATTATATTTGTTGGTTTATTTTCTTTCCTTTTCCTTAATTATTTTTTTTTCAATTCAAGCCTCGTTTTAGTCAAATTCATGTTATTTAACCACTTCGAGATCATTTCAACATAGTGATTCATAAATCATCCATAAATAAAAAAAATACAATTTTGGTTAATTAACATATTTGGATGCAATTAATATATCTAACTGAATCCAAATACTGATAATTTGTCATGATACGGATATAAACATTTTATCAATATTGCAAATTTAAATAAATTTATAAATACGCAAATTTGGAGATTATGGGTTTTGGGCTTCGATATTATAATTTGGAGAGTGTGGGCTTTGGACTCTTATACAATTACCTTCCTAGTCCAAACTCAAGCACTTGTGCCCAACTTATTTCTTCAATATTAGCCTAAAGTGACATGCATAAATAACATCTTGGAATTTATATACATAAATAATCCATAAATATTTCTCAATTATTAACCAAACTACTCATGCAAACTCCTGGCCATCTCATCCCGAGCCCATGCAAGCCCATTCAAATTTTCTTCTTCATTTTTTTTTTCTTCTTTTTTTTTCCTTCTTTTTTTTTTTCCTTCAATAGCAGTGTTCTCCATACCCATGCAAATATCACATGCCCATGCAAAATTCTTAATGCAAAGTTCCCATGCAAATTTCCTCCTCACTTTTCCCTTTTCCTTTTTCCCTTTCTTTTTTTTTAATAAAATCAACAATAAGCAAAATTTACAATATTTATATATATCAAAATTGACCCCATAATCTGGTTCAGTTCTCAATATCAATCAATAGATCAAAATGTGAACCAAGTATTTTTTTTTTTTTTGCAAAATAAATTACGTACACAAATAGAAATTAAATAAAGAAATGAAAGAAAAATAGTAGTGTTACTTGCCTTGGCTTGATCCCGAATCCTCGGTTCGGTTTATCTCTCCTTTTTTTTTCTTGTTGCTGGTTTCTCGCCGAGAGGAGAGGAGAAGTGAGGAAGAAAGAGAGTGAAGTCGGGGATTTTTTTTTTTCTTCCCTTTCTTCTCATTTGGCCTTCAACCTCCCCTTCCCCTTGTTTGCCACCTAAGCGTCTTAGTTGCCACCCACTTCCTAGTCTCGACAACACAACACAAACACAAACCGCTTCCCTTATTTATTTATTTATTAATAGTTTAATAATTTCGATTCCGTATAGCATTCTCCAAATACTACCAATTTATGTAGAACGTAATACTCAACGAGAGAACGCTACAAATTATCCGTTTGTCATTTCGATATCCGGAATAAATGAATCGAAATTCTGAAGTAATTAGAAGGATAATTTTAATATTATTAAATTGACAATTTTGGGAGTATTGTTCTGACTCGTAAAGAAAATCTCTAAAAATTCTAAATATTAGAAAACTAATTATCGCGAAGATTGAATGTTATTTGGGTTTGTGGATTTAAAGTTACGTTCACTGACGATTATTTTGGTGTCCAAAATTGACTTTGGTAGTCTTATTCGGCTCGATCGGACTCTTAAGAGCGATGCATGTAGCTCAAATTTTTGGGATATTACAGTTGGGTTTGTGTCTCGCATCCGTTGAGTATCCAAATATGATCGGAGATCACAAAGAGTTTCAATTCAGCTAGTTGGATCAACTGATGGGATTCTAATTGAATTGGAATACCAATTAGATGATGATAGTGTTATCATGATAGGATTAGAATAATAAGACTATATATATCTCTTGTATGTGATATGAGAGATATGAACAATTAATGAGAGAGAGCCTTCTGTTATTATGAGAGATGTGATTGGTAGAAAGATATTTGGATCTCTTCTTGTAATATTTTCCTCATAATAAATCTATCTTGTTGTTCCCGTTGGTGTAGGTTGAACTTGATCGACCGAACTACGGTAATTTTTTTTCTCTCTTCTTGTGAGGTATTATTTTCTTCATATTTATGATCTTGATGGGAGATTCGATCCCTAACATTTCTAAAATTTACAAAAGCAACAAAAAAAGCATTGCTAATAAAGCCTCATTGTCTTTCTGTGATTGCGTATCACAAAAGACACACTAAACTCCACTTTCCACCAAACAAGTAAATAGATGTCCTTGGCACTGAAAAGTAGTTGAGCATCTACTCAACTACGCGTAATAAAAAAAGAATCAACTTTACGTCAAAAATCTTTGATGCATTGCCCACTTGTATGGTGCTTTCAGCCAAACTCCATCCCCATCACGACGTGAACTACTGATGAGAACTTCTCAAACTGCTAGGGATATGGCAGCAGAATGCAATTTGACACCAGCATCTTCCCACTTAAATTGCGGAGCAGTTGCTCCAGCAATGTATGCCTGACTTAAAAGCAAAGAAAACAGTTAAGAGGCAATAGTATATACTAATATTTAACTGATCAATGTCACAGATATAAAAGCTACATATAAAGCTATTTGCTAACCTACAACCTCACTAGATAATAACTTGCTCAACTAATAAATGCCAAGCTCAAGATTTATTCAGTAAAACCAACATGATATCACCTGGAGCGATATCATCCAATTGGCACCTTAAATAGACAAATAGATAACTAGCAACCGTCTCAAAACCTCCATCACACCATCATTCCATCTAATTCCAAGCAAATTTTGTTGGATGTGTATTCATACATGACCCTGAATTGGCCAATAACAAACTTTATTTGTAGTATGACATATTTGAAGGAGTATGTGTAGGCTAGGTGGCTGCATAGGTAAATCATTGATTATATAGATAAGACTGATATGGCTAATACAACTAATACGGTTAATTTAACACAGCTACAACTTATATCTCATGATGGAGTTAACTGTAAAGTTGTAGAGCTCAGAATGATCTTCATATTGCCACCAAGATGAGCAAAATCAGATTGAAACGAAGAAGTTATGAAGGTTGCAACATGCTGCTACACAAATTGGAGAAGACCAGCTACCGGTAGGCCTACCAGTAGCGAGAGGATTTCCGTAGCAGCAAAGCACTAACTACCGATAGGTCTACTAGTAGCTCAGTGCAAAAAGCTACAACAAGCTAATGCTTATCGATGGGGTTGTCGGCAGTGTTCTAAAAAGTATTTTATACGGATGATTATGCGTCCGCATAATCATATACGGACTTGAAATGCACGTAGAATTAAGAAATCATCCTGTCCATGTGGATAGGGTGATTAATCGTTCTGGATGTGGCTTATGCAGGTTATGTGCCCACATAACCCGCATAAATCGCATTCGGATTTACTTTATTTATGGTTTTAAATCCGAAGAAAAAATTCAACCACTTTCTTAAAACCCCTTTTCTCAGCTCCTAGGGCACCCAAATCAAATCCCCAATCAATCCCCAAATCCTCCATCTCTCCCCTCTCTCGCTCTCGTCTCCAATCCTCGATTGAATCCCGATTTGTCACCTTTGGTGATCACTCACCTCACACCACCTCCTATCGTTTCTCACCTCTCAATCGTCAACCATACGCAACTCTCTCTTCCTCTCTCTCCTCTTCAATTTCTGATTGCTGATCTTAACCTGATTCTCCCACCACACCCATACCTGATCCTCTCTCTCTCTTCTATTCAATTTCCAATTATGGATTGGCCCGACTCTAATATGAATCTGGTCACCACACTCTAACTCGACTCTTGCTCCCCTCTTCAATTTTTAATTGTCGACCCTCTCTCCTCTTCAATTTTCGATTCTCTCTTCAATTTGTGATCATCCTTTTCGGTCTCAGCTGAACCTAATAACACACGACTTCAGCCAAGCTCTTAGCTAAACAAGTGCGTTGGATTGTGTAGTCACTGTGAATGTTTTTCATCTCTTGAATCTTAATGAAGATTAATTTGATTAATCTGTTTGATATTAATGTGATGTTTAAATTTGGATTAATTTTTTTATTTTTTGAGATTAGTTGATTCAGTCCACTATGAACCTCTGATAGTTCACTGTGAACCTGTTAATTTTTTTGGATCTTTTCTTGATATCAGTTCACTGTGAAGTTGTAATAGTGTGATGTTCATTTTTTGTGATTAAATAGTAATTAGGTGATTAAGTGTTTTCTTGTTATCAAAAGAGAAATCATAATATTTAAGGAATACTATGGGGAAGAAACAAATGAAGTCAAAAAAGAAATCATCAAATTGAACACCATGAATAAATTTAGGTTAGGTGATTATATTATAATATATATTTTTATATTTTTCCTAATGTTCTTGAATTTCATAGCACTCAGTATATGCATTTTTAAGTATTATTAATAATACTAAAATATTTATATTTCGCATAATTCCGCATAATCTATATAATCTCCGTAAAATCCGCTTATATATTATGTGCTTCCAAACTGCACGCATAATGAAAACACATTTTAGAACATTAGTTGCCAGTAGATTGGTATTTTTTTAGTAAAAAGTTCAAACCGATGTGACCTATCATACAACTATCGTAGGGCTACCAGCAAGTCAACATACAGCCACGAGTTTTGGTCGTTTATTTGGCAAGTTGAGATCCATATTTCGATTGGATTTGTTTCCAATCATACAAAATCATACCAGGATTATTTGGATCTAATGGCTATGGTTTCCTCTCCATTAAATTGATGGATTGGATTATGTAAAGAGAGAAATCCCATCTATATAAGGATTTTGAGATGAAGAGAAAATAGATCTTTTGGTGAATTTTTTAGAGAAGAGCTTGAAGAAAAAAAGGTTTAGTCTTTGGTAATTTTAGCAAGTTTCTTCATTATTTACACATTCAAACGCATGCTACGACATCAAATCAGAATCTTTGAAGAGTGTTTCAGAGCCATAGTTCATCTTCATCCTCGTCTTTAACATGCATCAATTCTCACCTTTATAAGACGATTCTAATAAGGCTATAAGATCTTTTCAACTTCTATTTAATTAATAAGTTGGAGTGTAAGTCTCAAACTTTATTTTCTACAATCTGTATGATTGGTGTATGGCCCACTCAAGCTAGTGTTAATTGAGGTTTTTCAATATGTGGATTAGGGTTTATACAACATATTCAACTCCAGGGAAAATATAGGAACACTAAGGGGGTGCTATGGTTACACTTTATATGAGAATAATTTACAATAAATGACTAGTTAGGTAGACTAGGGTTTCGGTTTTGTAACTACTTACTAGATCAGTTCGTGACACAAGTCCATTCAATAGTAGAAAAAGCTCCATTCAATAAGTCCATTCAAGAGGAAGAGTGGACTTAAGATTATCTCGAACCAACTATAAACATCTCTTAGTGTGCTCTATTTGTGTTTGATATATGCAGTTTCTTACTTTATTTCGTTGCATACTAACTATACTAATTTATTAACTTAATAAAAATCTGGTATCAATGAATTGCCTTAATAAAAATTTGGTATCAATCCCATTCACTCCCTCTTCCCTTTAAGGCTGGCATCTATACTCTAATGCGATTCCAACAAATTTCGCATCACTAAATTGCCATCAGGCTATAGCGCTATGCACATCTTCATGTCATTCTTATCGCCATCCTCCCAGTCATAGTAGGATTGCCACAATTATGGCACCACCTAACATGCAATCTTTATGAGTGTGGTCAATATTCTAGTCCGTCTCAATCCTTTTGGCTTTTTGCTCATTCGTGCACTGTCTTAGGCCCCTAGCAACTCTTTAGCACAACTATCATATTCCACTTTGGATTCCAGCTCATGTTGGTAATCAACTCTTTGCTCATCTTAGGCCCCCTAGCAACTCTTTTGCTCATGTTGGTAATCAAGTATGTGAGAAAGGAAATAGAATGATAGAAACTAAGTTGGGTTATTTTGGATAAAAAATTTTAGAACTGATAACAACACAGGGATCGTAACAAATTTTTTATAAACAAGAAAATGAGAGTCCCATCTTACTATTTGATTTACATGGTCAAAAAGAAGAATTTAAATATATTTATAGAAAATATGGGGAGATTTAAACAACATAAATACCTTAAGAGAAACTCTCTGCCTCTGTCTCTCCTACCTTTCTTCTCAGATGATCTCCCCAGTTGTGCGTGTTGGGTGGGTTAGGGTTGGTGGGGGGTCGCTGCCAGACGGTGGCCGCCCAAATAACTCCCCTATAATCCAAGCCTCGCACATATTGCCAGACAACTAGAAATATGTGACAATAGAGCTCCGTGGTGCTCAGGTGCCAGTGCCAAGTTGGCAACAACGAATTGCTCAGGATGTGCTCACAGACTGGAGGCAGTAGAGCCTAACAAACAAGGAACCCACTTTTAATCTCTTTGCTCAAGTGGTGCCTTTGGGGGGTTAGGAAGTATGCAAGGCCGAGTTCCCGAATGGAAGAGAGTCGAAGTAGGGGGTCGTGTAGCAAGGATGATGCCGAGGTGGTAATTACAGCCGAAGGAGCTATAGGGTGATTAGTGATCAGACAGTTTTCTGCAACAACCAAGTCATCAAGAGGCGAGTCAGCAACAAGGACGGCTAGGTGAGTGTGTGGTAGCCCTAACAGGGCTCCGTTATGACCAATAGGCCTAAAAGAGGTTAGACGGGAAGGTGAAGTGCAGTGAGACACCAAGTTCAGAGTTGTGTCCATGTATGATGGCTACAAGCAGGTGCATGGGCTCCTAGTTTCGATGGCTTTGAGATTCATGACACCGGAAGACAACAACACAGTTGAGTCTCCTCAGTGCCGACAAGACAGTGATTATGTAGCATTTAATGGAATGGAATCAACATTTACTATAGGTGCTTGTAATGGAAAAAAGGTTCGGTGCGCAGCAGTGATGGCCACAGGCCACAGTAGGCTCCACATATGTGATGAGAAGTCAGGACTCAAAACAATCGGGCAGTGTTCTAGTGGCAGCCAAGATCAGATCTCAAAACTGGTTCTCTGCCAAAACTGTGGATTGAGTTAGAATAACATCATTGCTGATATCAAAATGCCATCAGCTGACAATGATAGTTTGCACACGAGTAATTCCAATATGATATGCTTCCATCTACTTGTATATTTCACATATTTTCTTTCCAGTTATTCATTTGCAAAGAGGGAAATTTTTGCTTTACTTTTATTTTTGTATTTTGTCTGCTTGTTAGCAAGGAGCATGATTTATGTATCTTATATATGTAACTGTGTTCCATTAACACCTCATTAATGGAATATGGAGGGATTACCTATCGATTACACTAAAAAAAAAACATAAATACCTTTTCACTGTTAACAGAAGCAACTAACGCAATGTGCTGAACATCAGTTCCAAACTTGTAGAAGTAGCAAGTCCTGAGAGCAAACAAACTTCTGTAAGAAATAAACCTAATAATTTCTTTAGACAATTTGAAGAAGTTATGTACATAGAGGAGAAAAATTGAGGAGGTTACACACATAAGAAGTGGGACAGAGTATAGAAACATGAAAACCTTTTTCTTACACGCAAACAATGACAAAGAATGGCTGCTGTCCTCATCCAAGGCAACAAATTATTAGACAATTTTCTAATATAACTGAATTATTTATTACAAGAGCTTAATACAGTTGTAGTTAATTACAACTTAAAACTCTATAAGTATAATTTATAAACAGCGAAGGGAAAATGCACATGTTTATGTTATGAACTTACAGTTACCTGAAACCCTCATCTTCTTTAAAGCTAAGGAAGACTGATTAGTTTCCAATAATTGACAGGGTTGAGTGGAAACTAGAAGGTTGGAAGGCTAGACATCTATCATTGGGAGGGCATGTTATACTAGTTAACTTGGTGATCTCATCCATCCCCTTGTATATTATGTCAATTTTCCTTCTCCCAACCTGGGTCAGAAAGAGAATTGATAAAATTCGAAGAAGATTCCTATGGAGCGGTGTGGAGCAAAAAGCCAAGTATAATTTAGTGGTATGGGGACAGGTTTGTAGGCCGAAAAAGGAGGGAGGACTGGGAGTCAGCGATTTGAAGATGTCTAATTTGGCCCTACTTTCAAAGTGGTGGTGGGATTTATTATCGAACCCTGAGAGACACCTGCAGAAGGTCATTCGAGATAAGTACGGTTCAAGAAATGGAGGCTGGCAGGACAGACCACACAATAGTTCCAATACCTCGACATTTTGGAAAGGATTGAAGGAGACCAGGAACATTGTTAAATCAAGCATCTCCTTTAAAGTGGGCAGGAAAGGGAGGGTTTCGTTCTGCCATGATCGCTGGTGCTCAGACATACAGTTAGTAAGATTACTCCCAAAATCTTTCAGTTGCTTGCTTGATAAAGAATCAAATACCGATGCGCTTTGGCATCGAACTAGGTGGAACCTGAGATTAGAAGCTCACACACCAAACATGACATGTACAGAGATCAGGGAGCTCAAGCATCTACTAAGAAACCACCCCCCACAGAAACAGAAGATGACACTGCCATGTGGAGATGGGAGAAACATGAAAAGTTCATAGTAGCATCCACATATAAATTCATTACTGATGGAGGGCACAGAACAACGCGTGCACGTATATGGCGAGTTAAATGTCCTCTAAAAATCAGGTGTTTTTTATAGCTCATCGCTAAAAAAGCCTTATTAACATGGGATAATCTCCAAAAAAGAGGTTGGAAGGGGCCGAACATGTGCAGTTTGTGTGGTGTTATAGCTGAAACAATCGCGCACTTATTACTCACATGCATCTTCACATCCCGTATTTGGGATTAGTGTAAGGCACTTTTGGGTCTTACACTTAGATTGTCTGAGGCGGGTGACATATGGAACAAGGTAGATACTAGTAACAGGCGACACGGCGCCCATATTTGTCACATTGTCACTGCAACGATATGCTGGAATGTATGGAGAGAAAGAAATAACAGAATTTTCCAATAGCAAAAGCACTCTACTTATACATGTTTCTACCTTACATATATTGATATACATTCTTGGACAGATCTGTTGTCAGATAGAAAGAGAATGTGCCTCTCTGAAGAACAGGATACGGAGGAAGATGATCAAGACATGGAGCATGAGGAGGTGCATGCTGGAGCAGGTTAGAGATGACCAAGAATGACGAGAGGACGACAATGAAGACACTTTAGTTTTGTCGCATTGCCTTTTGTATTTGTATGTTAACTTTATTGTCCTTTGTTTGGATGTAATAGGGTTTCCACTGTAGAGTACGGCAGTTACTCTCATGGTATCTTTTGCTTTTATTGTAGTATGAACGTTCTGTTATGACTCATTAATAGAACATAGAGGGCATTTTGCTTGCCGTTTACCCCCCAAAAAAAATATTACGTCTTCATATGTAATAGTCAGTAACATCCTAGAAGCCGGAATTAGAATGTTACATATGAAGAAGCAACAACTAATGACATGCATTTTCTGAGCATGCACATTTGGCATAAAAAATCTTCAATTTTTGGTTGAAAAATGAGCATAGACAACAATATTACTCCACAAACATCTAAAAAAGTGATCTTGAACTGATTGGTGGGGCGAATGATCACACTTAAGACCTCTTATCAACATCACAAGAAATGCACAAGCACAAAAGAAGAGAAAATAATCAAATTATGCAGTATATACACCAGTAAGAACAATCCATAAAATGTGTAGTAGAAGGCCTTAAGCAATTGATAAAGATATCATGAAGTATAAATGACTATACATAGCAGAACATATGATTATTGTCTTAGGCTTTTCTGGAATTTATATAGAATGGTTTATTTATAAACCCATGATTGTGTTTGACAAACATTTGATATGATGGTTCTCATATAGTCCTCGCATAATTGCTGCACATTTCTCTAACCAGACCTCAATTCCTTTATTTATTCCTAATTCTGAAATTTCTTTTTGACATTTCTCAAACCCTTCTTTATGACACTCGTCACTCACTTCTTGTTGTTGAAGTATCACATTAAATCCTCAAATGGTAGAGGTAAAGCTGCCATAACTACTTGCAAACCGCAGCAGGAATAACTTGATCAGTCAGACACTAGTTTGATATGCATTTTACATTTTGGAATATGGCTTTTCTTTATTTTACTTCCAAGTTGTATTCTTAATGAAAACATAATAACTTGTAGCCTTGTACTTTATAACTGAGGATATGTTTCAACATAAGGCGAGAGAGAAATAAAGCCTCTATTGAAACACTAAAAGAATCTGAAAATCCAATTATTAGTCCTATAAATGAGTCTCGGACTGATCACCTGTTAAATTTTATACAAATACCAATAACTATTTCTATTCATGGAAGAAAGAACGTAAAGGAAATGCATACTTCTCCTTGGTGTTTCTTCGGCGGTTTGTCTTATATGGTATTTCATATGGTCATGCCATACTTTCTAGAATAGTTCCTTAATTCTTTTTAGTGAGATTAGTTTCTTACATGACCCAGTAGGGTAGGGTCATACCATGAGAAGTTTGGGCTTAAAGCAAAACTTTGAACGTCTAATTATTTTGAATATTGTTTTTACTAGAGATCTCATTCGATTCTTCTAGTTTTTTTTAAGGGTATTTACTGGTTTGTCCCTCAAATCTTTATATATTATGATTTAGTCCCCCAAATCTTCATATTTAGGATTTAGTCCCCCAAATCTCCTAAGTTACTACAATTTAGTCCCCCTCTCCAAATCCTCCAAATTTTTAACCTAATATTACCATTTTACCCCTTCGTATTCATTCTTTCTCTTCTCCTCCTCTCTTCCTCTTCTCTTCTCCTTTTCTTCATTATTCCTCCTCTCTTCTCCTTCTCTTTTCCTTCTCTCTTCCTCCTCTTTTCTTCATTGGGAAAAGAGAGAAAGAAGAGAGGAGAAGAGAGGAAGAATAATGAAGAAAAGGAGAAGAGAGGAGGAAGAGAGGAGGAGAAGAGAGGAAGAGAAAGAATGAATAAGGAGGGTAAAATGGTAATATCAGGTCAAAAATTTGGGGGATTTGGGAACGGGGACTAAATTGTAGTAACTTAGGAGATTTGGGGGACTAAATCCTAAATATGAAGATTTGGGGGGACTAAATTATAATATATAAAGATTTGAGGGACAAACCAGTAAATACCCCTTTTTTTTAACTGCAAAATTACTTAATGAAAGAGAGTCTGATTGGGAGATTTGAAATTTGAGAAGGACTAGAGAGATTGAATCTTTAGAACTGAGTTGAGGATCTTGGAGTAGAGAAAGATTAAGTTTTGAGAACGAACAGAGAATAAGATAGAGAAAAATAGAAATTTCAGAGTGGATCTGGAAGGAGGGGAAAATAAAATTTTCGAATTAGATTGGAGGCATGGGCAAATATTGGAGAAATAGGAAGCTAAATTGTTGAATTATAATTTAAAATTTATAAAATTACAAGGTCTGTCGGGTCCATCAGGAAATTATAAAGGACTGGACTTCGAAAATTTAAAGAAAAAAACTAATGAGGGGCCTTTCTAACAAATGAGGGCTAAGGCCAATGGCTAAAAAGGCTAGAGCAAAGGCCAGCCCTGCAGTAGGGACAGTGGAGTTTGAAGCTATATGACAAGCCACAAAATGATTTAGCAGAGTTGGAAATAGCAGGAATAAAATAAAGACGGAGGTTATGTAGGATACCGCGATAATTCTCAATTTCTGACGACTGCAGAGAATAACAGAAAATGCACAATATGGTGTTATGTAGATAACGAAATCTTAGGACTTCAACATTCACCAATAAAAACTGATAATTCAAACGATTCACCCATTAGGAGTAGCAAATCGAGCAGCAAAAGTCTTGGGTTTTACTTGATCACCATACAGGGACAATCCTGCATTGTAATCCTAACAAAAAGCAAAATCAGAATGAGTTCAGAACAATTACAAAATTGAACCTTCACATTAATGTGATTATTATGTATTTCAATGAGGCTAGAAAATGTTTTTAATGAGCAATTTTATATTTCACCGAAAATTAACTAAATATATGCTAAGATAATTGGAGTGTACGAATAAAAAAAAAAGTGAACTTTCTTTCTTTGTTGTACCTCAGGCTCCATGATATCTTCAAATTACGGTAGGACGCGAATCGAGAACCCATCTCCAAAGAACTGGAACCAATTCTTGGTGCTGCAAATCCCATCCAGGGCTTGGTTTCGAGGAGGAGGCCTCGGCAGAGGCGGAGACACCTCCAAAGTTTCTGATAGTGCATTAGAGCTGGCTAGGGTTAGGGCTACAGTTACAGAGACGACGGAGATGGCTTCCCTCCTCGAAGACGAGGAGCAGCAATGCAATCAACAAACTAGCCTGAAAGTGAATGGAGATTTTGGTTTAGGTTTAGGGTTTAGAGACGGGAATTTGGCGCCACGGGTAACATACCAAAGGTCTCCCCTTTGGAATTAAAATTACAAGAACCAGCTGCAAGGAATTGGAGACGAGGGCGTTTACTGGAAATTTTGGGGAGTTTCAAGATGGGCAAAGCATATTTCCCAGTGAACCCACTTAAAAAGTTAATTTTATTTACCACTTTGCCATCAATTTTTTTGTCAAAATTGCCCCCTCCTTCATCATCTCAGCACACCTTCCGTTTTCCGCGCGAAAGCATAGGAGAGAGAAAAAGCAGAGGAGAGGAAAAAAGCAGAGAAAAAAACGTAAGGGAAAAATTTCATTTCAGTATCTAAATTCAATTTTTCTTTAATATTAACTCTTTTTTAGTAAAAAAATTACGAAAATTAAAGTTTATATTTAGCTTAAATCGGTTTTTTCATTGTAAAATCCTAGAAAATAGAAAAAAAATTCTTTTGTGAGTCTACAGGGAAGAAAATGGAGGTACGCAACTTGGCAATGATTCCATTCGACGATCAAAGGTTTTTGGAGGTATGAATCCATCATTCTTTTTTAATTTCTACAATTTATAATTTTTTAAAAATAGATTTAATTAGCATATATATGGGTTAGGAAGATCGGTTTTGATTTCGTAGCCGTCCATCTTCTCATTCTATTATGTGTACTTTGGTTAATATGATGAAGCTTCAACATATTGTAGCCGAGATCAGAGTGTTGATTTTAGTTCGGCATTCACAATAAGTGAGGTATGATGATATAGAAGTTTTTTATATTTAATATATTATGTTTGGTGGAGATGTCTAACTAAAATATCATATGATTGTAAACTTTTGCAGATCGAGAAGAACTTGCAAATTGGGTTCGTGATACGGGAAAGATGTTAGAATTGGTGATAATTGTTTCAAAATCTGATAGTGGAGGTCATTATAAGAAGGGAAGAATCTGGTTTGATTGTGAAAGAGGTGGAAGTCCAAGATTCAAAAAATTAAAGGATGATGAAGAATTCAGGGGTAGCAAAAAATATGGATGCTCCTTTAAGCTAAAGGGTCAACAAATATCTGTTGAGGGGTTCGAGTAGAAACTTAGGGTTATATGCGGTACACATAATCATCTTGTAGCAGAATATCTTGAAGGACACTCATATGCAGGAAGACTATCCCAAAGTGAGACTTCTATTGTAATGGAGTTGTCGAAATGTCATGTACGACCAAAACATATCCTGACATCTTTGAATATTAAGGATCCAAAGAATGCGTCAACAATGAAGACAATTTATAACTGACCAAACCGAAACAGTAACTGACCTCTTTTGGGCTCATCTAGTTGGTGTGGAGCTTCTACGTGCATTTCCAGGAGTTATCATCCTAGATTGTACCTATAAAACAAACATGTACAAATACCTTTTACTTGAGATTGTTCACGTAATATCGACTAATATGTCATTCTGTGTGGCTTTTCTTGAAAGAGAGCGGAAATCTAACTACGCATGGGCACTTGATAAGTTGCGTGGACTATTTATCAATAAGGTTTATCCAAATGTGATAGTAACGGATAGAGATCTAGCCTAGTAATTGCTGTTCAATCCATATTTCCAACAAGTCGGCATTTACTATGTAGATGGCATATCAATCATAATGTCTTGGCTCATTGCAAAAAATATTTGGAACAGAAGACTGAATGGGAGAAATTTTTCTCCATGTGAAAGTTGATAATGTTATATGATACTATTGAGGAGTACAATTCAAATCAGAGTTTACTCATGAATGAATTCTGAGCATACCCATATGCAGTCGATTATATTACGAAGACATGGTTGGATCCATATAAAGATAAATTTGTTGCTTACTGGAAAAACATGTGTCTCCACAGGAATAATGTAATAACTAATCGAGTGGAGAGTGCTCATGCCAAATTGAAGCGGCAACTACGAACCAGTCAAGGCAACTTCGAAAACTGTTAGAGCAACATTCACTCTTTACTTAAATTGCAACATACTGAAATTAAGGCATCTTTCGAAAAAAACCTTACAATGTATAATCGAAATTTTATGTTGCCAGATTTTAGAGAACTTCAGGGCGTAATATCTATACATGCATTAAATCTGATTTTGAATCAGTTACGAAGAGCTGCTAGTATCAGAGTGGATCCAGTTGAATGCCGTTGCATAATTCGGCAAACGCATAACTTGTCGTGCGCCCATGAAATTGCAATTTATCAAAGAGATAATCGAGCAATCCCATTGGATTGCATTGACCTACATTGGCAAAAACTTGACATGCTCCCAGTTAAAGCGTCAGTTGTTGAATGTTTAAACTACCAAAAAACTGTGGATGTTTTTATTTTTAACTTGCTTAAATGTGATAACGAGGAACGAGCTTGAAAGCTAAAGAAGTCGAACGAAATATCAAATCCAGTGAGTTCTTCACTTGCAGATCCTGTTCCGAAGGTGATACCACACGTAGCGCGCCGAAAAAGGAAGTGCGACTACTCGACAAAATGGAATCCTTGTGCATTTGAGTTAATTGCTTCTGAAACTGACAGATATTCTCCATTGATGAAAGCAATGGTTGTCCAAAGGAAATGTTGGCCGATGAAGCTAATGCCAAAGCGGAAGCCTACACATAAGGTAAACCGTTTATGTGCAGTATTATATATCTACTTGCTTCATAATTGTTTAATTTTAATTGTTTCTATACAGGAACCTAGTCCGGGTGAACCAACATCAGTAGAACCTTCGGTATCCGAACTTCCCTTCCTTATGGAGCCCGATCCCATAGTCAAAGCCCAATTTCGGTATGAAGATTCACTACCTAATTTCTTCCTCCCCTATATCAATGATGTCGGTGAGGTTAAGTCAGACGGAAATTGTGGGTTTAGAGTCATCGTAAATAGCCTTGGTATCGGGGAGGATCAATGGGATCAAATTCGCAGAGACTTGCTATTCGAGCTAGACGAAAATGAGCTATCCTACATTACTTTATTTGGAAGTGTCGATCGGTTTGTTGAGCTCCGAAACTGCCTAAACTATTTCAAAGAATTTCCAAGGGCCGACCACTGGATGACAATGCCCAACATGGGTCATTTGATAACGTCGAGATTTAATTTAGTGTTATTCTTTATTTTCAAGGCACAATGCCTAACTTTCTTGCCGCTAAGATCACCGCCTCCGGCCTCCAATCTCCATATAAAAGAAGTGACCATGGCTTTCGTTGGAGGATGTCATTTTGTCCCGGTAAACTTTGTAGCCTATATAATTTAGCTTTTGTTAGTTTTCCTTCATCTCAATCATTTAAATACAAATACATATCCATAATGCAACTTTCAAACATGTAGGTTAAACTGAAGCCAGGACATCCTATTCCCAACATTGTGTTTAATTGGCAGCGCCATCGTTACCCGGTCGCAACTGGATGGGATGATTTTTATGTAGAGTGAATTGAACAATTAAAGCAACTTATGCCACCGACTGTAGCAACACAAGATATCATTGAATTGTAATCAATGGTATGATGGTTGAAATCATTATGTGCATATTTTTTGTAAACCCGATATCACTTGTACATATATGACATGTAAAGTTAATACAATATATGGCCTCCATGATACATAGACCGTATCGAATAATTTTTAGATATAACTCTCATATCAAAATTATTCGATACGTTCTATAATATATGTAGATCAGCTTTTATAGATTTTTTTTGTTCCTTGTCATTCACTCTATTTAATCTGTTTCATATAATTCATTTCGGATACTACTATTGTTTGTTTTGATAACAAATTTATCGTATTCTGGGTTGAACACACCGTATCAGGGTATCTCTAGTCCTGTATTCTTGATCCGGGTTTACAGAACCAGATCGTTTTTAGGTGATCCGGGACTGTAAACCCGGATCAAGGAGCCATGGCTCTTGATCCCTGTCCGGGCTAGCTAGCCCGGATCAATTTGGTTGATCTGGGGCTAATAACCTGGATCATCCAAATTGTTCCGAGCTAGCTAGCCCGGACAGAGAGCCAGAGACTTTGGCCCCCTGATCCGGGCTAGCCAGCCCGGACCGAACCCATCCATCCGGGTCTGTAGCCTGGATCAGGTGGCCTCCGGGCTAGCCAGCCCGGACTAGGCCAAGCCATCCGGGACTAGTAGACCCGGATGGATGGGTTCGGTCCGGACTGGCTAGCCCGGATCAAGGGGCCAGAGTCTCTGGCTCTTTGTCCGGGCTAACCAGCCTGGATCAATTTGGATGATCCCGGTTATCAGCTCCGGATCAACCAAATTGATCCGGGTTGGCTAGCCTGGACAGGAATCTAAAGCCATGGCTCCTTGATCCAGATTTACAGCTCCAGATCACCTAAAAACGATCCGGTTCTATAAATCCGGATCAAGGATACAGGGCCAGAGATATCCTGATACGGTGTGTACAACCCGGAATACGATAAATAAATAATATACTCTAGCAAATATAATTACTTATCCGTGTTTCATACCCCTAATTTGGTATCAATATATACAATATCAAAGTTTCATTCATAGTTTCAAAGACAAAGAACAACGAGAACAAAAATTCTACGTATCAACAATTCATTCGCAACTTCAAAGATTTAATTAAAGAGTGATTTTCAAGACTACAAATTTATATATAAAAGATGTTCCTTGACTACAACTTCATTTACATGAAATGACAAAATAAAGTCAAAATATGTTCCATGCTAACAACTTCATTTCCATGTTGACACGAACAATGATCGAAAGCTATAGTTTGAGACTCAATTTGAAAAAAAAACTAACAAATTTTAGACTCTTCGTTACTTCTGAGCGGGTTGCTTCCTTGTGGGTTGCTTCCTTGTGGGTTGACGGCGGATTGTAGAGCTGGGACCTTCGGTGGGAGTCTGCGATACGGGTTCTAATATTGTGTGAACATCAGCTTGTGTGCACCTGGTCAGAACTGATTTTATCTTGACGAGGGCATTATAGAGCAAACTCGGACGCCTCTTACTTGCGGTCTCGCCTTACTCTAAGAAGGGATCAATAATTGCTATGGCTTCATGAATTCTCTGCATATATTATGACAAAAGCATTTATAAGTACGATTATACTTGATAAAATCACAAAGAAGTAAAAATCAATTCTTTCCTCTTCTGTATTTGCTTGCGGGACATCTTGCGCCCCCTCTCGAATTGAGGCTTGGATGGACGGACCAATAAAGCGTCGAGATACCTTATCAAACCATGCCATATAATCCTGCGTGCACTCGCCCGGGGTACTTGCCTCTACACCTCGATGCTCCTGTGCAAGTACATGATTTAACCAACTCAACCACATTTCTTCAGCATGTCCATGTGTCACCACATAGGTTTTGCTCGTAAGTCCACGTTTTTCTCGTATATGACTGAATGGTGGAGGTGGAATGTATTGACGATACCCAAACTGCCTTCACACCCGTACAGGGTGATAAGGCTCAACAGTCTCCTTCATTTTCAATGTACCCATATAGAAGGATACTGCCTGAAATCGATGAGTATCTCTAAAGGACCGATATGGGTCCCATGTCACCTGCAATGTTATGATATTTCAAAAACAATGTATAAAAATGATATTATTATCGGCGGTAAAAATAACTAAATAAATTTTACTTTTGCCTAACCTCGTTCACCGTCAGCGTGTCAAGCCTATCCCTAATAGCTCTAACATGGTCCAAAGACACTTTGTTGTCACGTCTACTCAACTATCGACATGCTTATGGCTGGTCAAGTCTGTATCCAGCATTTATAACCGGCATTAAAGATGGGAAGTGAGCGAAGATCCTTACCTACAGTAATGTTAAATACCCGGACAACTGTGCCGCATGGGCTCGGGAGGTAAGACCGAGCTGTCTGTATGAATACGCTAGAGTCCAGCACCCCAGGCATATGTATGCACATTCTCGACATCATGTAGAAGTGCAAGATAGTTAACAGAGACCCTTGTGCCGCTCTTGTCCCCGAATAGTGTGCACCTGAGAAGATAAAGTAAGAATGCTCGGACAGCACATAATATTCTCTGATCTGAATCTGCATCTGTCACATCGCTAATTCGTTTCCTTAGCCAGCCAAGGCGCACTGAAGCTCCACCTTTCGTGTTCAACTCCTGAAAAGCTTCATTATACCCGACACCCAATGACTCAGTTAGTTGCTCAACTGCAATGAGTCCATCTGTTTTGTCTGCAAGGCTAACGGACTTTCCTGTTACCGACAAACCCAGAAGACAGGCTACATTATCAAGGGAGATTGTCATTTCTCCAAAAGGCAAGTGGAAGGTATTAGTTTCCGGATGCCAACGCTCGATAAATCTAGTTAATTCAATGCTACTAATGTACTGACAAGAACATATTATGAGAGGATACAAAGTGAAATTACGAATGTGCTGCACAAAACGGGTATTTGGCTGTCCAGATTCTAAAGACCATGTGTTTATTTTTCTTATGTGATTAATGCACCGTAATGGATCTCGTTCCTGAAATGGTAACAAAGCAAGATATTTTAGATAAGCAACTACTAGGATAAAATTAAAATCAAAGCTATTATGTCTGACCTCATTCTTAGTTATAAAGAAAGTAACGTGTGTTCTAAAACTCTTCAAAAGAGACAAATCAATCGGTCCTCCATTTATTGGCGACACTTCCTCTTCTTCTGAGTCTAACTCATGGATCTCCCACTTTCTTGCGGTACACCTTGATGAATGCATAACGGAAGAGTCTCCGTGGCAGCATCAACCTGTGAATCTGGTCCATCACGGATTTCAGGAATGCTAGGATCGATGGCTGGACGGATACCCGTTCTCCTCCTCCTATTCGACGCTGTTGGTCGAATCCGGAATGATTGCGCCGGATCCATCTGTAAATCACCAAAGATTTTATTTACACAATAAAATTTTAAATTATCAACGATCACATATCACCATATGCTAATTATATTTACCTATCTAAATCCATTAAATATCATAATATAAACACACAATATCTACATTTCAATTTTTTCCCGACTCGAACATCAAAATTAACAATTTAATCCAAGCACAAAAAACTACCAACTAATATTCATAATATAAATTTTACACTTCACTATTACAAATTCTAACTATCATTAATCAATAAAAACAATAAAACCTAAACTATTTTAACCAATGAAGCCTTTAGTTTCGCCATAACAAAATATAAAAAAATTATTTTTCCCCCAATTTATTTGCCCATCAACTAAATCTAACCTCATCAATACTCATTTCCAGATTTTTCAAGAAATCAAAATGCAAAAATTAGAATTCCATTTTTTCATTCAAATAAAAAAAACCACTAACTCTTCTCCTGCTTTCAACCCGCCCTTGTGGCGGAGTGTGGGTCGTCAGCGGCAGGAGCGCGAGCGGGCGGAGCAGCCGGAGCGCGAGCGGGCGTAGCGGTCGGAGCGGCCAAGCTGCAGTCAAGGGTCCGGCGAAGCCTTGGGAGAGAGGGTGGAAAAGAAATTTGGGATTTTATGCAGGAGGAGAGGATGGGAGAGATGGATTCGGAGAGAGGGAGGAGTTGGTGTTAAAAAGAGAGAAATTTGGGTGCGGAGTTCTGGAGAAGAACGTGGGAGAGAGAGCGGAGGAGATTAGTGGAGGGCAGTTAGGGAATATAGGTGTGCTCACTAGGAAAAATCCTCATTTTTCAAAAGAGAGAGTGTGCTCACTATGAAAAATATTGTGCCCATCTAGAAATTCCCAAATTTTGTTCATGCACACTATCTTTTCTCGGGAAATTCTAAATGTGCACCATGTTTTACTACTGAGCACCATATTCCCCTATGTTGTAAATCACTCAACTTTACTATATAGTATGTGGTGCTCATCAGTAAAATGTGGTGCGAATTTAGAATTTTCCCTTTACTCGGGGGATTCTATTCAGAGCGGTGCGAGATGCGCCTATATTTTTTTTTCCTGGCGAGCTCAGGACAATGAGTCATTTTCGGGCAAGCTCTCCAGAGAAAAAAAAAAGTGACTCAAGGAATCCTAAATTTTCAACTAAATTTGTATCTCATCACTTGTATATGATTCCTAACGTTTTCTTGAACTTTATGAGATTATTTCTTTGCAAATCTAGTGTGAATATCTTTTTTGAGAGTTTTTTAGTAGATTGAAGAAGATAAAGAATAAGATTACAATATTGGCAAAAATCGATGAATCTCTTTGTTTAGATATATGTTTAAAGTATTTATGGACTCAATAAACAGTCTAAACTAAATGATGAAAGAAGATGAAGATTTTTAAAGGCTTTGGTAATATATATAGTTGTCGCGACTAATTCTGGAAGTCGGGGCGCAAAGCTTGGTCGGGATAGCAATGCCGACCTAAGCAAATACTGGCCGGGATTACTATCCTGACCAGTAAAGAACTTAGATCAGGATTGATTTCCGGACCTAGCTAATTTAATATAGTTTTAGCTATATGTTTTAATCAAATGGATTGTGTATGATCTTGAATAAGTTACATTAAAGTGTTGCATATCCATTAAACTTATTAATTTTTTCCGTTTATTATAGGTTGAAGAAACTAGTGAAAACAGTGGAGTTAAGGCGACTAACGCTGACGGTGATTATAATTTGCATTTCAGTACTAGTCAGGTATCTATAAGAGATTAATTTTATTATCTGAAGCTTAATTTACTATTTTAGAGGTTCTAATTGATGAATTAAACGTTCACTCGAGATGAATTATGCCAGTGGGTTGGAGATATAGGTAGGAAGTTTGGATTTGTGATTTTGATTGCAAAGTCAGATAGTGGTGGATGCAATAGGCGGGGTCAGATTTTTTTAGGTTGTGAACGTAGAGGGAAGCCAAGATTAAAGAAAATAATTAAAGATGATAGTTTCAGGGAAAATAGGAAGTGTGAATGTCCTTTTAGATTGGTGAATTACCAGTTGAGTTTGGGGGGTTCAGAATGGAGGTTGAGTGTTAAGTGTAGTGTGCATAATCACGCGTCAGTAGGTTATCTTGAGAGTCACTCCTATGCAGGGAGGTTATCCGTGAGTGAGAGCTCCGTCATGGTTGAGCTTGCAAAGTGCCACGTCCGCCCGAGGGATATATTAGTTACATTAAAGCATAAAAACCCGATGAATGTCTCTACAATAAAAACTATCTATAATGCTTGACACAAGTATAAAATTCTTGAGCAGGGAGAGAGACCTCAGATACAACACTTATTATACAAAGTTTTTGAAGTGAACTACATTGAATGACATTGGAAAAATAAAGTTACTAACTCTGTAACTGATCTCTTCTAAGCACATCATGATGTGTTAAATTGTTAAGTGCACTCCCGGGCGTGATCATCATGGACAACACGTACAAGACTAATAGGTACAATTACCCACTGTTGGAGATAGTTGGTGTGACATCCACAAATATGACATTTGCCATTGCTTTCGCCTTCCTTGACCGAGAAAAGGAGACTAATTATACTTGGGCACTGGACAACCTCCGTGGGTTACTTATTGACAATCTTCAATCCAATGTCATTATTACGGACATGGATTTAGCACTTATTAAAGCTAAGGAATCTATCTTCCCCTCAAGTAAACATCTTCTATGCAGATGGCATATCAACAAAAATGTATTGGCGAATTGTAAAAAATATTTTCAACAGCAATCAGACTAGGAGAAGTTTTATATGCAATGAAAGTATATTATGCTGTCAGATACAAAGAGGAATACAACCAACTTTTGACAACTTTCAAGAATGATTCTCGGACATAGCCCGATGTGGTTGAGTATGTGACATCAACATGGTTAGATCCGTACAAGGAAAGATTTGTTGCGTATTGGACAAATATGTGTCCTCGTCGAGACACCGTCAACATGGTTAGATCCGTACAAGGAAAGATTTGTTGCGTATTGGACAAATATGTGTCCTCGTCGAGACACCGTAACCGCCAATAGGGCAGAGAGTGCATATGCCATGTTGAAGAGACAACTCCGATCAAGCTAAGGAAACTTCGAGGTCTATTGGAGAAATATCCATTCCTTATTAGAAATCCAACAGACTAAGATTAAATCATCATTTGAGAAGATTTTGACTATTATTTTCCAAACTTTCATGTTACATGAACTGAGGGAGCTACGAGGATTAGTCTCAAATCATGCCATGACCTTGATTCTAAAAGAGTTGAGTTTGTAGGCGTTGATGCGATTGCCTGTGGGTGCATAATTTGACAGACTCATAATCTCCCTTGTGCACATGAAATTGCAATATATAAAAGAGATAATCGGCCAATTCCATTGGAGTGCATTGACTACCATTGGAGGAATCTAGACATTCTGTCTGCCACTGCATCACTAACTAAACATTTAAATTATAAAAAAGATGTGAATGTCTTCATAAGTTCCTTACTTAAATCTGATAATGATTCAGCACATCGAATGATTTTTAAGTTTAGAGAAATATCAAACCCCATTAGTATCACTCTCGGGGATCCGATGGAGAAGTTACCTGCCCGGGAAAGAATGAAAAGAAAGGTTAATAGCTCAACACCACGTGATCCATCTCACTGGCAGGGACTGTAACCCTGGCCACTGTTTTCACTGGCCGGGATTTCCACCCCAACCAGTGATATTCCTAGTTTTAAAAAAAACAAGGCAAAACCCACTGGCCGCGGTCTCAACACTGGCCAGATTATTCACTGCTGGGGTGCCCACACCGGCAAGGATGTTCACTAGCTAGGTTTTCCACCCCGGCTAGTAAGGCTCCATTTTTTGTAAAAAAAAAAAATCAAAGCCCACTGGCCGGGGTGTGCACACTGGCCTGGCCTTTAACCGACCGGGTTGTACACCCCGGCCAGAGTTGTTCACTGGCCGGTGCCCAGCCAGTGAGCATTTCATGATAATTTTTGAGTTTTTCAAATAGAATTTTGGGTTCTTAGTGTGCCTCCATTGCTGAGTGATGTAGTGTGCCTCCATTTTTGAGCTTTTCATACGAATTTTTGTTTCCATTGAGAATAAGTTATATCGTGAGAAAATGGCAAACATGACATAGAAATCACGAATATTGAAAACCATCAAACTAAAACGTCAATAATGAAAAATATATAATATTGACAAAATATTGAAGTTAGCAAATTACATCTGTTCAATACAAACGATAAAGTACAATAACTAAAGTTAAATTGTTCATTAGGTCATCATTACAGAGTTACAAGCCGTGAGAAAGGAAGGAAAAAATATTATCACCTAACGAATTTTCGTACAGGATGGCAGGTTTGTCCAGCCGTTGTTGGCGACTCCGAAAATCTAGTATCGACTTGGTCTTCAACATCGGTGCCACCTCAAATGACTAAGCGAATGAGAATCAAGGCCTTGTATAAGATCTTGGGACATTTTTTTGCAATTTCGGGGTCCGTCAGCAATGAGTGGATCGATGATTTCTAAGTCCCTCATCCGATACAATAACTGTAATTTGATCATTTATGTTAGAATCATACATTAATCCATGAAAGAGAAGTACAATACTAGAAATGAACAATAAAAAACATAACTGTTCAATATCGATTGAAGACTATTCAGGAACTATGCCTTCTTCTGCATGGGGACTTGGGCTAATGAAGCGCCAGGAAATGCGAGAATACCACGCCATGTACTCAACCATGCAATCACCCAGATTAGCAGCCACTGCACCTCGGTATTCCTACGATAGAACGTGATCTTTTCAGTTTATCCACATTGCCTCCGTGTGCGCGTATTTCACAAGGTAGTTATTGCTTGTTTTACCACAGCTTTCACGACTGGCTCGGAATGGAGAAGGGAGTACATATTGTCTATGTCCAAATTGTCGCAGGACACGGATGGGATGGTAAGGTTCGACCGTCTCTCTAATCTTCAATGTACCCATAAAAAACGCCACATCCATCCGGGATCCCATGTGACCTACATTTTTTTATATGACCAAACAAACGTATATCATCTTAGCATGAAGAGAAAGTTTAAAGAATGATGAAGAAGAGCATGAAAATTGATTAATATACCTCATTTAGACTAAGGGCATCCAATCTCCCACGAATAATTTTTACGTGCTCACAGGAAACATTATTATCCCATCTACTAAGCGAACGACACGCCTAGGGCTGATCTGGTTTGTATTATGTGCAGGGCATAGGCATCAGTGTTGGAAAATGTGCAAAAATCCATGCTTGAAGAAGTCTTAGATAGCCAGCACACTGAGTGACATTAGCTCTTGATGCAACACTTAATTGTTTATACATAAAACAAAGAGCGACGACTCTCCACGCATACGTGTATACAGAATGAATATCATCCAGAAGAGCTAAGTAATCAACAGACACGCTGATCCCACTCTTATCCCCAAATAACGTGCAATCTAGAAGATATAACAAATAAGCCCAAACGATACAATTAATTCTAATTTCAGAATCATTATTCGTGACCCCACTAAAACGATCTTTTAGCCACTCAAGGCGAACTGAGATCCCATCGTTCATGTTGAGCTCATCCCTAACTTCACTTTGACTTACACCTAGGTAATTAACAACAAGGTCGATGGGAAGTGGAGGATCTTCATTTTTCGGCAAGCACACAGATTTACCTGCTACTTGCAAGCCAAAGAAGAATGTAACGTCATCCAGTGTGATCGTCATCTCCTCAAAAGTCATGTGGAAATTATTCATTTCCGGATGCCATCTTTTCACAAATACTGATATCTCAACACTACTTATATGTAGGAACATAAAACCAATGGGCACAATGAGGATTTTTTTTTTATAGCTCGACAAACTATATATTCGGCTAGCTCAACCTTAGTGTCCACGCAGCTATTTTCTTCATATGATTGATGCACCTCAATGGTTCTCTTTCCTGATAATAATAATTGTTACATTAGATCCAACTACACAAATATGAAATTTCTAAATATTCGAATTAAAGTGAGTAGACGTACCTCTTTTTTAGAAATAAAAAAAGCAACATGAGTCTTGAAGCTCTTCTGGATTGAACGATCTACTGGTCCACCTTCCATTGGCAATGAGAATCCCTCTTCTGAGCCTCCAAGATCGACGTTCATGGTCTCATGCGATGCAATAGGTTCCTCTTCAAATTGTTGATCAGTTTGAACGTTCGATGGATTTGTCATAATGTTCTTCCTCCGACTTTGTGCTGCTTGAGTATTCGGTGGCTTCTTGCCAGCTTTCTTCCTCTGATACGAGGCCATTTGCTTAATTCTTGATGGCTCAGGTTGATTCATCTACATAAGTGTTTAACATACATTAATCCAAAATTCCTATAATAACCATACAAAATTGGTCCAATATTGATTTCGGGGACAATGCATTTTTTCCAATTTCATCAAAATCCAACTAATTATTATCACATCAAAAGAGATGAAATTTGGATATTCAAATTATCAAATCCTAAATCCTGCTCAAAATTGGATGTTCAAATTATCAAACTTTAAACCTTAAATCCTAGCACTATTAAACAACATAGGAGTTCAAAATGGAATGAGAGGAAGGAGATAGGAAATAAAACCTTCTTGGCGGGGCTCAACGACGTGTCTTTGCGGGCTGATCTTCACGGTGGTGGGCGCAGCCGCAGTGATAGGGCCGAAAATGGCGAACGTCGTTGAAGACAGAGGAAGAAGCTTTCGCGCAAGAAGAAGAGAGCGAGCGGGAGGAAGAAGAGAGAGAGAGTGGGGAGAAAGAAGAAGAGAGAGAGTAGGTAGTTGAAAAACCTAATCTCCTAGAGAGCCTCATTTTTTCTTAGTGAGCCCCATTTTCCCTCTCAGATGGTTAAAGGGGCAAACTTGAAAAAATTATGAGGCTCACTAAGAAAAAATGGGCTACTTTAAAACTACCCTGGAGCTCTCTAAGAAATTGGGGCTCACTAGGAAAAGTATGGGTGCATCTAGCAACTCTCTTCTATTCACGCAAGCCACTTGAAACATTCAAAAAATTATAATTTGTCATTATTTTTTTTCACTAGGTAGTTCTTTTGCAGTCTATTAATGTATCTTACATAATTGAATACTAATAGATATTAATATCAAAGTAACTTTCATTTGAATTTGAATTGGATAGTAAGGAAGGTGGGCATCTTAAGCAAAGTGATGTGGATGAATAGGATTTCCCATGCTCAAAATGCCCACATTTCTTAGTCGGGATTCTTCCCTCGAGCAATTTTTATTTTGTTAAGGGATTAGTCCATGAACGGTTTCAACATCGGTCGGTAATTAATTACCGATGAGGACAAAAAAATATAATCACAAAAAAATAAAAAAATAATATAATAGTAAACTTAAAAGTTTTTACAACTTGAGGTGGGCCCAATGATCAAAGTGGTGTGCGTGAATTGAATTTCCCGGACATCTACGGGGAAATTCTAAATGGGCATCACATTTTACTTGGTGGGATTTACAACATAGGCAAAAAAGGTGCTCACTAAGTCAAGTGTGGTGCGCTTTTAGAATTTCCCCATTTATGTTATTTAGCTCGGATAGACAAAAAGACGAAAAAAGCCCTGCCCACCTAAAATCGTTACAGGTCGTTGCCACTTTATCCAAATGCAAACCCAACCAACCAATCAGAATCCAAACATCTTTCTATCTTCGCTAAAAAAAATGTTCCAAAAGAAATAACTTCTTGGGAAATTCTATACGCGCCCAACCTTTTGTTTTGCTAAGTTAGCGCAACTAAAAATACTTCTAAGTAATTACAAGTTTATATTTTATTTTTTTAATAAGTTATCATTTCCTTCCTCCAAAGACAAGCTACCCTAACCCAATAAAAGCTCAAAAGAATCCTTAACTCTACCTCCAAATAGCTCTCTATTTTCTTACTTCTCTCACCTCTAACCAGAGGATTTGAAAATTCGCCTTGTTTGAAGGTATGAGCCAGCATTTCTCATAACTATTTTAACTATTTTTTTTTTTTTTTAGAAAAAATTTCGAGAGTAAGTTTGTAGAGATCGAAATTCATTTGGATATTTATATCTAAAAGAGTATTGTATTGTCCAAGAATTATACCCAATCGAGTATAACACTGTTGTAATATTAACAGTGAATGGATAGGGCAAATGCGAGAAGGTTAGGAATGGAAATTTGGATGGACTTATTTAGAATTTCCTGTGCCATCTCTATTTTTGAAAATATTAGGTTGCATCTTCCTTTTGGGTTTGGTCGGACTGCCCTTACCCTGAGATGGGGGAATCTGTTTATAATAATTTAAAATTTCTAGAATATGGCTCTTAAACTAGATATATGTACGTAGTTTAATTAATGTATCTAGAATTAATATAGTTCATATATTTAGAAGTGTCTCTTATTATACACCATTAATTAGGATAGTCTAAAAAGTATATCTAGAATTATCTTTTGTATTTATAAATATTTCCTTGTACTTAGAATTTACAAGAAACAAAGTTATAGAGTTCTCTTCTCAAAAAAAAGGAAAAAATTATATCCTTTTATCCAACAAAGTGGTATTAAAGCCTAATTCTTTAGAATTGAGAGAAGAGTGCTAGGAAAAAAAATTGAGAGATGGCAAACAATTGAGTAGTTTCTTTCCAATTCCCTCAACTCACAAAGGATAATTATGAGAAATGGTGTCTTAAGAATGAAAGTCTTGCTTGAATCTCATGATATGTGGGAGGTTGTAAAGAAAGGTTTTGAAAAGCCTCAAAATGAAGACAATTTATCTCAAGTTGAGAAGGATGTTTTGTCTAAGACAAAGAAAAAGGATCAACAAGCCCTCACTCTCATCCATCAATGTTTGGATGATTCAATGTCGAGAAGGTGGTCGATGCTACTACTTCAAAGGAAGCTTGGGAGATTTTGGTAAAGTCTTTCCAAGGTGTTGATAAAGTGAAGAAAGTGAGACTTCAATTACTAAGGGGTGATTTTAAAGTATTAAATATGACGGAATCCGAATCAATTTTGGATTATTATTCAAGGGTGAAGGCAATTGTGAATCAATTGAAGAGATATGGAGACAAGATGAAAGATGTACGTGTGGTGGAGAAGATTCTTCGTTCTTTGACTACCAAATTTGATTATATTGTGTGTGTCATTAAAGAGACAAAAGATCTAGACTCAATGACCATTGAAGAATTGAAAGGTTCTCTTCAAGCCCATGAAGAAAAAATCAAGAGAAGACAAGAAGAGCCATTGGAGCATGTTCTTAAAACTAAACCTACTTTGAAGAATGATCAAGAAAAACAAAGGCACTTTAGAGGACATGGACAAGAAAAAGGACGTGGACGTGGCCAAAATGGACGAGAAAGAGACAATGAAGACAACTCAAATAATAAGGAGAGAAGCCAATTATCACCAAGAGGCCATGGAAGAATAAGAGGAAGAGGATGAGGCTATTATCCAAATTCAAATGAAAAGAGGTATGACAAGCCTAAAGTTGAATATTATAATTGTAATAAACTTGGCCATTATGCTTAGGAATATCGTAGTGCTACTAATAATATTGAAGAAAAAACTAACTTTGTTGATGACAACCAAGAAATTAAAGAATCAACTTTGTTGCTAACAATCAAAGAAGAAGAGAAGGATGCTAACAGTTTGTGCTACTTGGATAATGTTGCAAACAATCATATGTGTGGATACAATGACAAATTTGTAGAGCTCAATGAGAAAGTGAAAGGCAATGTTTCTTTTTGAGACTCCTGGAAAATCCACATTGAAGAAAAAGGTATAATTTTCATCTCTTCCAAATACGGTAGCCATAAATTGATTCCCGATGTTTATTATGTGTCTAAATTAAGAAGTAACATTTTAAATCTAGGCCAACTTTTTGAAAAGGGGTATGAAATTCTTATAAAAAATAAATGTCTTTGGCTTAGAGATCAAAATGCTAATATGATTGCTAAGGTGGCTATGTCAAGAAATAGGATGTTCAAATTGAATATTAAAACAATTGAAGTAAAGTATTTGAAGGCCAGTTTGTAATAAGAAACATGGCGTTGGCACATGAGATTTGAATATTTGAACTTTGGATCACTGAGGGCCACTGGAGAAAAGAAGATGGTGAAAGGGATGCCTTCAATCAACCATCCCAATCATTTGTGTGAAGCATGTCTTCTCGGCAAACATACTAGAAGGAGTTTTCCAAAAGAAGCAACATCAAGAGCGACCAAGCCACTTGAACTTGTGCATACCGATGTGTGTGGACCGATCAATCCACCTTCATTTAGTAAGAGTAAATATTTCCTACTCTTTATTGATGATTTTAGCAGAATGACATAGATTTATTTTCTTAAGCAAAAATCAGAAGTTTTTGTTGTTTTCAAAAACTTCAAGACACTTGTAGAGAAGGAGAGTGGCTATAAAATCAAAGCTTTGAGATCTGATCGAGGAGGCAAATTCACTTCTAAGGAATTCAATAACTTATGTGCAACTCATGAAATTCATCGTTCTCTGACAGTTCCTAGATCAGCACAACAAAATGGAGTAGCCGAGAGGAAGAATAGAACCATTCTTAATATGGCAAGATGCATGTTGAAAGCCAAAAATATGCCAAAGGAGATTTGGGCCAAAGTTTTTTTTTTGCAGTTTATTTGTCCAACTACTCTCCAACATTAAATATCAAAGATCAAACATCTCAAGAAGCGTGGAATGGAAGAAAACCTAGTGTCAATTATTTGTGAGTTTTTGGAAGCATTGCAAATGTTCAAGTGACGCACCAAGAGAGAGCCAAGCTTGATGATCAAAGTGTTAAACATGTCTTTATTGGATATGATTCACATTCCAAAAGTTACAAATTGTACAATCCAAGCAATGGCAGAGTGGTGGTAAGCCGAGATATCGAATTTGATGAAGAAGCCACGTGGAATTGGGAAGCCCAAGAAGAAAAACCTTATGATTTTCTTCCATACTTTGGAGAAGAAGAGCAAGAGATCATAGCACATATACAAGACACAATTCCACCTCTTTCACCACTTCCATCACCTACTCCTCATAAAGAAAGTTCTAGTGAAAGGCTGTGAAAAATGAGAAATTTAGATGACATTTATGCAAGATCTAATGAAGACACTCTTAATTATGATGAATTGTATTGTCTTTTTGTAGAAAGTGAGCCTTTAACCTTTGACGAAGCCATGCAAGATAAAAGGTGGAGACAAATCATGGATGAGGAGATCAAGTCAATTGAGAAGAACAATACCTGGAAATTAACAACTCTTCCCAAGGGTCATGAAGCCATAGGAGTCAAATTGGTATATAAGGTGAAGAAGAATGCTAAATGAGTGGTGGAAAGATACAAAGCAAGACTTGTTGTCAAAGACTATAAGCAAAAGCATGGAGTTGACTAAGAATAAGTCTTTGCACCCATTGCTCAAATGGAGACTATTCATTTACTCATTTCATTGGCAGCTCAAATGAAATGGAGAATTTATCAACTCGATATAAAGTCAGCTTTTCTGAATGGTTACATTGAAGAAGAGGTCTATGTTGAGCAACCTTTGGGCTATATGGTTGATAGATATGAAGATAAAATCTTGAGATTAAAGAAAGCCTTATATAGATTGAAGCAAGCATCAAGAGCATGGAATAGCTGCATCGACAAACACTTTCAAGATAATGGATTTGTTCGTTGCCTTAATGAATATGCTCTTTATATCAAAATTCATGGTAATAATGATATTTTGCTTATTTGTCTTTATGTGGATGATCTTATTTCACTGATAACAATCTAAGTTTATTTGAAGAATTTAAGAAGGTTATTGTTGGCAGTGAAAATTTCTAAGTAAATAAGATTTTCCACAACAGAACGCGGAGCTAACTCAGTAGCTCCGCATTTGGCTATATTAGCCTCGCATGTGAGAAAAATGCGGAGCTAATCAATAACTCCACGTTCTGGTCTCTTAGCTCCACGTTTTGATGCGATTAGCTCCGCGTGAGCAGATAACCAAAATCTCAAATTAATTGAGATTATGATTATCCAAATACCCAAATTAAATCCGATCAGAACTCTAAATCAAGAGATTTAAATCAAAACTAAGATATTTGATTGGAATCCTTGATTAGTACAAATTCTATTTAGATAGAAACTCTCATATGATCCTAAGCCTATAAATACCCTCTTGGGGAAGCTCTAGGGGTCTTTTTTTTCGGCATCCAAAGGTTTTGGTGAAGTTCGAGTTACGCATAGAGCCTTGAACGAATCAAGACCAGAGGAGATCAATTCTACAGTCGGCCGCCATCTTCAAAAGAAGAGTTCGATATCAAATCGTCCAAAAGAGCTGCTTGACAGATCCGATCGCCACACAGATCCCACATCACATTGTAAAAGAGAGCGATTGAGATATAAAATTCTCTTGTTTGTTCTTTCTTTTTCTTATTCACTTTCGTTGTAAATCAAGTTATTTCAATGGAAGGAAGGCAACGAATTTCTATTGCGAACAAACTGGCGACCACAGTGGGAGAAGTCTCTTTCATCGAAAAAGAGATCGTGGCGCAATCTGACGTCGAGAGGATAGGATCCGACGTAGGGATCCTGGTCGTTGAAATCGACCAGTAGAAGTACGAGGAGTACCTCTCCTCTGAATCAGGTAACGTGGACAAGACACGACACTATTGTCGCGTGCGCTCCAATACCCGAGCAACGGGTAAAAAGGTATCCACCGATGAACGGGAATCCTTGGAGACCGCGGCAATAGAGCCGGTGTTTGGATAGAAAATCCTAGCGGAGGATGGCCTCTCTACTGCCGAAGAAGGCTTGGGATCTGGATTGACCAGAACCCAACTCTGAAATAGAAATCGGAGAGCTAGGCGAAAGGCCCTCAAAGCCCGCATTGAACGCGAGGCTAACTTCATTGAACGCGAGTCTATGGTCCCTCGCAAACTGGCTCGCGTTAATCGCGAGAGCAGTCATTATCGCGTTAAACGCGATGTTGCAACTTGTGTTGATCGCAAGGAAAAGCTAGCGTGTGATTCTCCACGCAAGGCTATTACTGAGCTTAGGGAGAAATGTGAAGCCAGTAAGATTTGCGTTAATCGCAAAATTTCTACCACTCGCGATAAATGCGAGGATAAAAATTCCTTAACCCAGCGTGTAATTCTCCACTCGAGGCTATTACTGGGCCTAGCGATAAATGCGAAGCCAGTACAACTTGCGAGAAACGCAAGATTTTTAACACTCGCGATAAACGCGAGGATAAAAATTCAATAAAGCCAGTATGTGATTCTCCACGCGAGGCTAATACTGAGCTAAGCAATAAACGCGAAGCCAGTAGTACTTGCGAGAAACGCAAGATTGTTAACACTCGCGATAAACGCGAGGATAAAACTTTCCTAAAGCCAGCATGTGATTCTCCACGCGAGGCTATTACTGGACTTAGCGATAAACGCGAAGCCAGTAAGACTTGCGATAAACGCAAGATTTCTTACACTCGCGAGGAATGCGAGGATAAAGATTCCTTACAGCCAGCGTGTGATTCTCCACGCGAGGCTAATACTGAGCTTAGCAAGAAACGCGAAGCCAGTAGTACTTGCGAGAAACGCAAGATGCCTCACCTCCGCGTAAATCGCGAAGATGATTGGCAGATTGTCGTTAATCGTAAAAATCGCGCTAGACGCGAAATTGTGACTTGCGTTAATCGCAAGGAAAAGCCAGCGTGTGATACTCCGCATGAGGCTATTACTGAGCTTAGCGAGAAACGCAAAGCCAGTAAGATTTGCGCTAGTCGCAAAATTTCTGACACTCGTGATAAATGCGAGTATGAAATCTCCTTAAAGCCAGCGTGTGATACTCCGCGCAAGGCTATTACTGAGCTTAGCAAGAAATGCGAAGCCAGTAAGATTTGCATTAGTCGTAAAATTTTTGACACTCGTGATAAACGTGAGTATAAAATCTCCTTAAAGCCAGCGTGTGATTCTCCACGCGTGGCTACTACTGGGCTTAGCGATAAACGCGAAGCCAGTAGCACATGCGATAAACGCAAGATTTCTTACACTCGCGAGGAACGCGAGGATAAAGATTCATTAAAGCCAGCATGTGATTATCTATGCGAGGCTATGACTGGATTTAGCGATAAACGCGAAACCAGTACTTCTTGCGAGAAACGCAAGACTTTTGACACTCGCGATAAACGCGAGGATAAAAATTCCTTAAAACCAGCGTGTGATTCTCCAAGCGAGACTAATACTGAGCTAAGCGATAAACGCGAAGCCAGTAGTACTTGCAAGAAACGCAAGATTTTTGACACTCGCGATAAACGCGAGGATAAAATTTCCTTAAAGCCAGCGTGCGATTCTCCACGCGAGGCTATTACTGAGCTTAGCGATAAACGCGAAGCCAGTAGTACCTGCGATAAACGCAAGATTCCTCAGCTCCGCGTAAATCGCGAAGATAATTGGCAAATTGTCGTTAATCGTAAAAATCGCGCTAGATGCGAAGTTGTGATTTGCGTTAATCGCAAGACTAAGCCAGCGTGCAAGAATTTTCTTCCACACAGGGCTAAGGTTCCAGAAGATAAACTTCTGAAGAAACGTCAAGCCAGCATAAAACGCGAGGCTAGCGTAGCAAAACGCGAAGCTAACTGCCAGCTCCGCGTAAATCAACCATTATACAGAATAAAGGCTGATAAGTATAGCACAGATAACGCCACCAGTCATGGGGGGTTATAGCAGACTCCTGGACTCCTCCATCAGCTAAATGGGCCCCATGTCCAAAATATAACTGAATATTCTCTATTTTCTAAAATACTTGATCTCAGAGATTATTTGATGAGTAAAAAGAAAACGAGTCAAACTCAGTCACATTTGACATGCCATTGAGGGCAAATAATATCAGCTGTACTGAATAGTTGCTGCTGTGGTAAGAAAAGAATTTCTTTATTTAATACAATAACTAAGTCTCATACTCCGAAAAGGAGGAAGAATAATATGAGATATCAAATCAAGGAAAAAGAGGTAAAGGCGGTGACCTCAAATATGGTCGTTAAAGGTAAGAAGGCCATGGAAAAAGACACGAGTCAGATGCAGATGATGAACAACCTCGCCATCTTACACGACTCAAGTTAGGTGTTGTCGCTCCTCGAGATTATAGGAGACTTGCAAAAGGTTCCTACGACGATGACTCCGACAATTCAGCCATAGCCTCTTCACATTCATACATTTCTTCACGACCAAGGAGGCTCGCATCACATATGGTGGATAAATCCGATGATGTCGACCAGAGGATGGAAGCTCAGAAACAAATGATTCTAAGCCAACAAAAAGCTATCGAAGACCTCAAATTAATGCTCCTAAGAGTAGTCGAGAACACTCAAAAGATAGTCGATGATGTTGGCAGTGAAAATTTCTAAGTTAAAAGGATTTTTCACAACAGAATGCGGAGCTAACTCCTCAGCCCCGCGTTTGGCTATTTTAGCCTCGCGTTTGAGCAAAACGCGGAGCTAATCCATAGCTCCGCATTTTGATGAATTTAGCTCCGCATTTACTCCACGTGAGCAGATTTCATTAGAATCCTAAATTGATTGTGATTGAGATTTGGGCTTATCCAATACCTAAATTGAGTCCAATCAGAATTTCAAATCAAGAGATTTAAATCAATATTAAATATTTGATTAGAATCCTTGATGAATACAAAAATCTTGATTCATATTCCTATAGATATCTTGATTCCTATTCCTATGGATATCTTGATTCCTATTCCTATGAAAACTCTCATAACCACTAAAGTCTATAAATACCCTCTTTGAGGAGACTTTAGGGAGGATCAATCAATAATAGATCAATCTTTTTGATCATCGGTCTTTTTTTCGGCAATTGAGATCTTTTCCTCTTGGAGAATTCAAGTTATGCACAGAGCCTTGAGTTCGTGAAAGACCAGAGAAGATCATCTACAGTCGGCCGTCACCTTCAAGAGAAGAAGAGTTTAATGTTCGATCGTCCAAAAGAACTACTATAGATCCCATCGCCACTGATCCCACAATTATATTGTAAAAGAGAGAGATTGACATATAAAATCCTCTCGTTTGTTCTTCTTTTTATCTTGTTCACTTTCATTGTAATTCAAGTTTATTCAATGGGAGGAAGGCAAAGAAATTCTTCTCACACTTAAAGAGGAACAGAAAAAAGTTTCTGCAAATATGGAAACTTTAGTAGTAGGAACCAATGAGTTCCCTGCCAGAGCGATCCCTGTACCAGTAGGGAAGCCAATATCGATACCAAGCACGGGCAGCCCGCACTTACAAGTTAGCGCCTTGGGTACGCTCCGAACCACAACTGTGATAAAGTCGTCCTCATTGATTAACAGCCAGATTTAGCTGGGGGTGCCGAAAATATTGACGATGATAAACATCATGCTTCTGCTATTCTCAATAGCCATTGGAATGGCTAATTGGGTGCTATAAATAAAAATATTTTATTGCCCAATGCTGTTAAAGCAGAGGGAAGAGGAGATCAAGTTCCTTGCCAATCCTATCATACTGGGGGTAAAAGTATGAATTCGATTGCCCAATGCTGTTAAAGCAGAGGGAAGAGGAGATCAAGTTCCTCGCCAACCCTATCATACTGGGGGTAAACGTATGAATCAACTACCCAATGCTGATTAAAGGCAAAGGGGAGAGGAAATCAATTCCTTGACAACTCAGTATGTTGAGGGGAATAGCATGGCTAGCCCAACGCAAACGGCGATTGGTAAAGGCTAATCAAATCTGTTGATAGCTGGGGGTTTGGTAAAAATCCCATAAACCCTGTCATGTTAAACTTTTACCTCTAACAGTATGATTTGGATTCTTCCCATCTCTGTTCAAGTTACGCGTGAGAGCACTTGGACTAGGCATGTGCAATTGGCGCCTCTGCCGAAATCTGATCATTTCAGGTACTAACAAATCTAAGTTACGCAAATGAACCTTGGATTGTTTTACCAAAACAATGAGTTATTTATTTGTTGAGCAAGAAAAATTCTTGAAGCCAACAGATAAAGAGAAAAGGAATTATCTTTATTCATGAAGCAAAAGGTTACAGAAGAAGAGGGAGTTATAGCTCTCCCAAAAGCTTCTACAAATTCATCGACTCATCAATAACCCGACAACAAGCCTCCATGGAGTGTTGAAATTCCCTGGTTCACATTCAAGAGATCTTCTCTGCAAATGTCAACTATGATCTATTTAAAGTTCTTAGTGGATCATCTGAAGATACTGCTACAAGAATCCTAATGAAGATGCACAAGTTGGATTCGACATGCTACAAGCCCTTAGATGATCATCTCTATTGCTTTGGAAAGCGACAGAGATTGTCATCTAACAGAAATGGTCCTCAAGAAAACTTAATGAGCTGCCACAGAGTTCTTGTAACTCCTTCAAAAAGTTTATCTTTTGGAGCCAGAGCTTGAAAGCATATGCTTCTGGTTTCCTTAGAGTTACTTTTACTGACGAAGACTGGTAGAACCGCATGCACTCTTTTTCAAAAAGGATCTGGTCCAAGCACTTCACTGCAAAAGAGGAATCAAGAGTTAGAGAAAACTCAAAAATCTTCTAAGTATGAAAACGCGGAGTTAAGGATAAACTCCGCGCACAGTTGAGGAAATAGCCTCGCGATTGAAACACGACTGCTAGTCAACATAGCCTCGCGATTGAAACGCAACTGCTAATTAAAATAGCCCCGTGCTTTAAGCACGAGGATAACGCGATAACTTCGCGTAGAAAGAAGACTAGAGTTTTTCTCCGTCTTCTCCTTTCTTCTCAAGCCTTACGGTCGGAGAACAGCGGTCTCGCCGGCTCAAAAACAATTGGTTGGTCGGTTAAAACCAAGCCAAAACACTCCAAAGTTAGTTTGAGGAGTTTCAAAGTTGGGAATTTCTACCTCCAATTGGTGCAGTAAGGATTGGCTCGCTGTTGTGGCCACTGCCTCGGCTGCTGCTAACGACGGCCACCGATGGTGAGGAGGCGCGCGATGCCGTACTCTTCTTAGATGACATCCTAATGATGGAAAATCTATGGAAAGTCGAAGGAATATCGGTTGAAGATTATCCCTTCAAACTGATTCGCCTGAGTCGCCTGAGCTCTAAGCTCTTAGATTCTTCGGATGAAATGAAGAAGAAGAAGAGCTAGAGGCTCTATTTAAATAATCCGCCGCTTGGTATTCGGCATAGAAGTTTAGGGTAAGTAATGAAGCAATTACTCATTTCACTGAAAAAATGAAGCTAATTAGCTCCGCGCAAGTGAACTAAATGCGAGATAAACTTGGTATTTTAACTCCGCGTTTCAGTTTAAGTATCCAAAGTATTTCAAAATTTGCTAAGTTCTAAGCCATTTTGAAAACTTTGGAGGGGGTTCTGTTGGCAGTGAAAATTTCTAAGTTAAAAGGATTTTTCACAACAAAACGCGGAGCTAATTCCGCAGCCCCGTGTTTGGCTATTTTAGCCTCACGTTTGAGCAAAACGCGGAGCTAATCCATAGCTCCGCATTCTGATGAATTTAGCTCCGCGTTTACTCCGCGTGAGCATATTTTATTAGAATCTTAAATTGATTGTGATTGAGATTTGGGCTTATCTAATACCTAAATTGAGTCCAATCAGAATTCCAAATCAAGAGATTTAAATCAATATTAAATATTTGATTAGAATCCTTGATGAATACAAAAATCTTGACTCCTATTCCTATGGATATCTTGATTCATATTCCTATGAAAACTCTCATAACCACTAAAGTCTATAAATACCCTCTTTGAGGAGACTTTAGGGAGGATCAATCAATAATAGATCAATCTTTTTGATCATCGGTCTTCTTTTCGGCAATTGAGATCTTTTCCTCTTGGAGAATTCAAGTTACGCACAGAGCTTTGAGTTCGTGAAAGACCAGAGAAGATCATCTACAGTCGGCCGCCACCTTCAAGAGAAGAAGAGTTCAACGTTCGATCGTCCAAAGGAACTACTATAGATCCCATCGCCACTGATCCCACAATTATATTGTAAAAGAGAGAGATTGAAATATAAAATCTTCTCGTTTGTTCTCTTTTTATCTTGTTCACTTTCATTGTAATTCAAGTTTATTCAATGGGAGGAAAGCAAATAACTTCTGCTGCGAACAGATGATAAGACTAATAATTCTTCCTCGGGACTACCACCCAAAGGAAATGAGGAAACACCGCCTAGAACAAATGAAGAAACTAGAGAAGAAAAGCCTCGTTCAGTACACGATGAAGATGACAATTTTTCCTTCCACGATACTCATGAAGAGAGGATGGAAAAATTATAAAAGCAACTTGATGCGCTACTGCACAAAAAAGAGCTAAACGAATCGGGGGTTTTAAGACCATACCCGCCTGAATGAGATTTGGCACCTTATACAGAAAAATATAAACTCCTCAAATTGGAGTCATATGACGGGAAGGGGTCCCCAAGCCAGCACATATATTACTTTTTATCGCAAGTAGGTCATCTGATGGGAAATGATCCCATAATGACCAAGGTATTTGCGAGCACCCAGCGAGGGCCTGCTTTTACATGGTTTATGCAGTTGCCCCCGGGAACCATAAATACTTGGTATGATGTCGAGAAATAGTTCTTGGCACGTTTTTTTGAGGATGATACCGAAATTTCTGTTCATTCCCTCCTTGCGACGAAACAAGGAGAAGAAGCGGTCAAAAGTTTTATTGAACGCTTCAGGGAAAAATTCGTGTATTGTCGACACGGTATGACCCATAAAACCCTGGTAGAAACCTGAAAGCATAATTTCAGGACCGACGTGCTGATAAGAATGGGAGCTGTAGAGTCCAAAACTTAGAAAGATCTGCTGAAGCAGGAAGAGCAGGCGGAAGATATAATTCGCCGGATTAAGAAATCTCGTAGCACGAGAAACTCTATGAATAACAGGCCATATCCACAGAATCCTAAAAATAAAGGGAAGGCTGTGATGGTGTCAGTTGCAGATCCGAAACCAAGACCTCAGAATCCGAGAGGTGCAGGTCAAAATAGGCCCCGACAAGATAGAACTTATACATTCAAGACGGAGCAGACAGGTACTCTATTCCATCTCCTCCTTAGAAAGGGCATGTTGAAGCTTCCGGAGAATCAAAAACCAGAAGACGCTGGTAAAACCAACGGCCCCAACTATTGCCTGTACTATCGGAACGTCGGGCACCCAACTAAAAATTGCTATCCTCTTAAGAACCGAATTCAGGTATTGATAGAAGCCGGAATTCTCACACTTAAAGAGGAATAGAAGAAAGTTTCTGCAAATATGGCAACTTTAGTAGTATGAACCAATGAGTCCCTGCCAGAGCGATCCCTGTACATGTAGGGAAGCCAATATCGACACCAAGCATGGGCAGCCCGCACTTGCAAGGTAGCTCCTTGGGTACGCTTCGAACCACAGCTGTGACAAAGTCATTCTCATTGGCTAGCAGCCAGATTTGGTTGGGGGTGCCAAAAATATTGACGATGATAAACATCATGCTTCTGCTATTCTCAATAGCCTTTGGAATGGCAATTTAGAGCTATAAATAAAAAATTTTGCCCAAAGCGGCGGGAAGAGGAGAACAAGTTCCTCGCCAACCCTATCATACTGGGGATAAAAGTATGAATTAACTACCCTATATTGTTAAAGGAAAATGGGAGAGGAAATCAATTTCTCAACAACTCATCATGCTGAGGGAAATAGCATGGCTAACCCAACTCAAACGGTAGTTGGTAAAGACTAATCAAATCCGTTGATAGCTGGGGATTTGCTAAAAATTCCGTAAAACCTGTCATGTTAAGTTTTTACCTCTGACAGTATGATTTGGATTATTCCCATCGCAGTTCAAGTTATGCGTGAGAGTACTTGGACTAGGCATGTGCAATTAGGCACCGCTGCCAAAGATCGGTGATCCTGACACGATCATCTTGGTATGTGCAGTTCAAATTACGCATGAGAGCCTTGAATCGCCTCTAATCAAACACTAGGCATGTGCAATTAGGCGCCTCTGCCGAAATCTGGTGATCCTGACCCGATCATCTTGGTATGTGCAGTTCAAGTTACGCATGAGAGTCTTAAACTGTCTCCATCAAACTTAGGCATGTGCAATTAGGCGCCTCTGTCTAAGTTAAATGATCCTTACCCGATCATCCTGGTGTAAGTAGTTAAACGCCTTCACCAAACTATCATTTAGCTCTATTTAAAAGGCTTTACCGAGATTAATAATTGTAACCCGGTCAGTACTAACAGTTCAAGTTACGCATGAGAGCCTTGAACCGCCTCCACTTGTTCAAGTTACACAGATGAGCACTTGAAACTTCTTGCTTAAAACTAGGCATGCGCAATTAGGCTCCTCTGCCGAAATCTGATGATCCTGACCCGATCATCTTGGTATGTGCAGTTCAAGTTACGCATGAGAGTCTTGAGCTGCCTCCATCAAACTAAGGCGAGCGTGATTAAACGCCTCTGTCTAAGTTAAATGATCCTTATCTGATCATCTCAGGTACTAACAGTCTAAGTTATATAGATGAGCCTTGGATTGTTTTACCGAAACTATGAACCATCTATTTGTTGAGCAAGCAAAATTCTTGAAGCCAACAGATAAAGAGAAAAAGAATTATCTTTATTCATGAAGCAAAAGGTTACAGAAGAAGAGGGAGTTATAGCTCTCCCAAAAAGCTTCAACCTATTAATCGACTCATCAATAACTTGACAACGAGTCTCCTCCATGGAGTGTTAAAATTTCCTGGTTCACATGCAAAAGACCTCCTCTGCAAATGTCAACTATGATCTGTTTAAAATTCTTAGTGGATCATCTGAAGATACTACTACAAGAATCCTAATGAAGATGCACAAGTTGAATTCGACATGTTACAAGCCCTTAGATGATCATTTCTACTGCTTTGGAAAGCAACAGAGATTGTCATCTAACAGAAATGGTCCTCAAGAAAACTTAATGAGCTGCCGCAGAGTTCTTATAACTCCTTCAAAAAGTTTATCTTTTGGAGCTAGAGCTTGAAACCTACAACTATGTTGTAAAGCATATGCTTCTGGCTTCCTTAGAGTTACTTTTGCTGATGAAGACTGGTAGAGCCGCATGCACTCCTCTTCAAAAAGGATCTGGTCTGAATACTCCACTGCAAAAGAAGAATCAAGAGTTAGAGAAAACTCGAAAAATCTTCTAAGTATAAAAACGGGGAGTTAAAAAAATAACTTCGCGCGCAACTGAGGAAATAGCCTCGCGTTGAAACACGACTACTAGTCAAAATAGCCTCGCGTTGAAACGCGACTGCTAGTCAAAATAGCCCCGTGTTTCAAATGCGAGGATGACGCGATAGCTTCGCGTAAGAAGAAGACTAGAGTTCTTCTCCGTCTTCTCCTTTCTTCCCAAGCCTTACGGTAGGATAACGACGATCTCGCCAGTTCAAAAATGGTTAGTCGGTTAAAACCGAGCCAAAACACTTAAAAGTTGTTCTAAGGAGTCCGCAAAGTTGAGATTTCTACCTCCAATGGGTGAAGCATAAACTGGTTCGCCACTGTGTCCGCTCCCTCAGCCACTGCTATACAACGGCCGCCGATGGTGAGGAGGCATGCGACGCCGTACTTTTCTTAGATGACATCCTAATGATGAAGATCTATGGAAAATCGAACGAAGTCCGATCAAATGACCGATCGTTCGCATGAGTCGCCCGGTCGCCGGAGCTCCAGATTTCTGGATTCTTTGAATGAAGTGAGGAAGAAGATCTAGAGACTCTATTTAAAAGAGAGAACCCACCTCTTGGTATTCGGCGCAAGGTTCGGCGTAATTACTAAGTAATTACTGAATAGTTAATGAGCAATTACTCACTGAAAAGCGAAGCTACTTAACTTCGCGTGGTAACAAAACGCGAGATAAAGTTGGTATTTTAACTCCGCGTTTTCTGTTTAAATATCCAAAGTATTTCAAAATTTGCTAAGTTCTAAGCCATTTTGAAAACTTTGGAGGGGGTTCTATTGGCAGTGAAAATTTCTAAGTAAATAGGGTTTTCCACAATAGAACGCGGAGCTAACTCAGTAGCTCTGCGTTTCGCTATATTAGCCTCACGTTTGAGAAAAACGCGGAGCTAATCAATAACTCCGCGTTCTGGTCTTTTAGCTCCGCGTTTTGATGCGATTAGCTCCGCGTGAGCAGATAACCAGAATCTCAAATTGATTGAGATTATGATTTGGGCTTATCCAAATACCCAAATTAAGTCCGATCAGAACTCTAAATCAATAGATTTAAATCAAAACTAAGATATTTGATTGGAATCCTTGATTAGTACAAATTCTATTTAGATAGAAACTCTCATATGATCCTAAGCCTATAAATACCCTCTTGGGGAAGCCCTAGGAGTCTTTTTTTTTTTCGGCATCCAAAGGTTTTGGTGACGTTCGAATAGAGCCTTGAACGAATTAAGACCAGAGGAGATCAGTTTTACAGTCGGCCACCATGTTCAAGAGAAGAGTTCGACGTCAGATCGTCCAAAGGAGCTGCTTGACAGATCCCATCGCCACACAGATCTCACATCACATTGTAAAAGAGAGCGATTGAGATATAAAATCCTCTTGTTTGTTCTTTTTTTCTTGTTCACTTTCATTGTAATTTAAGTTAATTCAATGGAAGGAAAGCAAAGAAATTCTGCTGCGAACAGTTATGTTATTGGAGTTTGAGATAACCGACATAGGGCTCATGTCATATTTCTTGGGTCTAGAGGTGAAGCAAATGGAGGAAGGCATATTCATTTTCCAAGAAGGCAACGCAAAAGAAGTTTTGAAGAAGTTTAAAATGTTTGATTGTAATCATGTAAACACACCCATAGAAACTAGAGTAAAGTTATCAAAGTTTGGAGATGAAAAAAAAGAAAATCCCTCGCTTTTCAAAAGTCTTGTGGAAAGTTTGAGATATTTAACATGTCTAAGGCCTGATATCCTTTATGCAATTGGAGTAGTGAGCTGTTTCATGGAAATTCCTACGTCCACCCATATGAAGGCTGCTAAGAGGATTCTTTACTACCTAAAAGGTCAACTGACTTTAGGCTATTTTATTCTTCATCTAATAATTTCAAGCTTATGGGATTTTGTGATAGTGATTTTGTGGGAGATATTGATGATAGAAAGAATACTACTGGTTTTGTATTTTTCATGGGTAATTATGCTATCTCCTGGAGTTCAAAAAAGCAACCTATCGTCACACTGTTAACCTGTGAGTCTGAATATGTGGCAGCAATCTCTTGTACTTATGCTATTTGGCTAAGAAAGTTGTTAAAGGAACTTCATTTATCACAAGATGAAGCTACATAGATTTGCATTGACAACAAGTCTGCACAAGCACTTGCAAAGAATCCAGTGTCTCATGATCGAAGACACAAGGTATCATTTCATTAGAGAATGCATTGTCAATAAAGAAGTGGAGCTCAAGTATGTGAAGACTCAAGATCAAGTTGTGGATATTTTCACAAATTCATTGAAATTTGAAGATTTTCGAAGATTGAGAGCAAGACTTGGTGTGAAGAAGAAAATTTCAAATTAAAGGGGATGTTGTTGATAATAATTTGAGATTTCTAAAATATGACTCTTAGATTTGATACATGTATGTGGTTTAATTAATGTATTTAGAATTAATATTGTTCATGTATTTAGAAGTGTCTCTTAGTATACACCATTAATTAGGATAGTCTAAAAGGTATATTTAGAATTATCTTTTATATCTATAAATATCCCCTTGTACTTAGCATTTGCAAGCAATAAAGTTATAGAGTTCTATTTTCAAAAGAAAATTTAGATCATCTTCCTCTCCAACCAAATCATCAGGCGTTCTTAGGCAAAATTCGCGCCGCTTTGCCCCAAATTGCTTCGAAGAAACTATTAGCGAAAGTATTGGAAAAACCTCGTAAAGAAACATTAGTTATTTGTTCTTTTCACAAACTCTAGTTACAAGGCACAAAATGAAGAAGTATCAACTCCCATAAATGTAAGTATGTAAGCTGAATATGTCAAATACTTAGAGAGAAATACATCAACAAACAAGGTATAACCCCGATCTCTAAGGTAAGACATAAGCAGAGTTCACAGTTCTGACTAGGGTTACAGGAACTAAAAGGAATATCTACAGCAGGCACCACATATACACTGGGGGAAGGAGGATTAATAAGATTTTGGAAAGATAAATAAGTCTAAAATGAGCAACTGAATAATGTTGCCCGGAAGATCTATACACAATCTGAAGAAGGAAGGACTCATCATATATATATATATATATATTACTGTAGGTGAGCCGCCAGCTCAAGAAAAGTTACCTGAGCTAGCGGCAAAACTATAATGATCCAATGATTTTTCTTTAATTTTTTTTAACAATTACTATCTCTACCTCCTTAACTTTTTTCGGATTAAATTTCATAAATTTTTGAATTCGTTTACTTTTTCATCAAATGCATACAAAATATTTTATTCATTGAAAACCGTTAATTTTAAGTTAACTTGATGGAGGACCAAATCAAAACTAAAAACCAAGAAATTGGGTATGAGTGAACCCTAGGGGATCGAGATCATAATCCAAAAGAAATTTTAAAAAAAATATATTATTGGAAATGATGGAAATGAACTGCAGCTTAGATAACTTGCGTGAGCTGTCAGCTCATTTTTATTTTTCTCATATATATATATATATATATATATATATATATATATATATATATATATATATATATATATATATATATATATATATATATATATATCAAAGGAGAAGGTTTAGAATGGGGCCGTCAAACAACAGTTCAGATTGTAGGAGGAAAAAAATAAATTAAATAGGCTCCTGGCAAACATTCACCTAAATCAAGAATAAGCAGATCAGTCACATTGGCTATTGGCTATGGAGTAACTGAGGAATGTATACGGTGGCCTCATGTTATAAAATTATCACATGCACAGAGATAAGAGATGAAATAGTAGAAATAATCTAGAGGCTAGGTGTACCAAAAAAGGTAAATGCATTCACGTGGTTAATTGCAAAAAATTCGATTCTAACATGGGGTAAGTTACAACATAAAGGATGGATAGGGCCAGAAATGTGTATACTTTGCCAAAAATCGGGGGAGTCCATAAAACATAAAATGATAGAATGTATATTTTCATCAACAATATTAACTCGAATAAAAAAACAAAATATGGGAGAGAATTGAGGTAATGGAATTAAGGAGATAAAAGATATGGGAACATTGTAAAAGCAAAATCAAAGACACTATCATTGCTGCTTTATTTTGGCAAATATATCTAGAAAGAAACATATCATTGCTGCTTTATTTTGGCAAATATAGCTATGAAATATAGCTAGAAAGAAACATAGGCATATTTTCAGATAAATTTCTACTCTCAACATGCATATTTTATCGCATTCATAATATTGTTGATTTATAGACAGGATAGGAGCAAAGCATACAGAAGCGACCAGAAAACAGCAGACAACAAAGAAAAGATCCAAGAAGGAGGCTGGACTTGATCACTGTGACAGCTCAAGAGGAAAAAGGCCAACTAAAGGACCAGTGTAAGGGCACACTACGAAGGAGGGAGAAATCCAGATGGAAGACACATAGGAGCATAAGAGAAGAGGAAGAATAGACAGGAGCTCTCTTCTATTTGGCTAAGAGAGTTAGCAAAAACATTATTTTGTGTTTGTAATAGTAGTATTAGTAACATAGCCTCGTATACTAGAGGCATATTAAGACTCTACATTATGTACTAACTCATTTTATTATTAAAGCCTATTTAATGAAACATCGAGGCCATGCCCACCGGATTTGCTAAAAAAAAAAGCATGTAAGCTGAAAATCATTCCAAACGTCACTTAACATGGAATCTGCTAAAAATAAGTTTCCAATGCTTTGGAAAGTAAATCCTGCAGAGCCTCAAGCTACTCTGTTTTCTCAAAATAAGAAGTCTCAAACTACTACTGAGTTGAGAATTTCGTGCACTTTAGAGTACAATTTTACATCCTACAGCACCAGATATAATCTAAAGCCCCAGGGAACAAGTGTTCACTTTTATCATCGAAGGACTCGGTAAGAGTGAGTAATAGAAAGCCATGCGGGCACTCTCCTGTGCTGAAGGCGGCTGCGTTGTTGATTTAGATACTCCTGTGGAGATGAAACTCATCCAGATATCCTCCGGCAATAGCCATTCTCACATTGCTCTCAAACAATCTTGGATGGTCATGAAGAACTGCAGCTGCGACATGATTCAAGAGGTCTTCATCATTGGGAGCCTGCAGATCAGATGCATTTGGGTGTTATATGTAGGATCACAGTTTATAAAAGATAATAGAAGGAAAAAAAAAAAGTATATATTGTTAAAAAGAAGGGAAAAAAAAAAAACACTATGGTAGTTGCTATGCAAGCTACAACCAAGAAATTTCGCTCCAAAACAAGTTACAACCGAAAAATAGCAAAAAATTCTTTATACTCTTACCCTCGAATGTCTTCACATGAGAAACTTACCAAAACACAACCTATTTATTTATTTATTGCTTGAGCAATCAGGCCATATAACTGCGGCAAACTGCAACTTAATATAGGTTAATTGCAACAACTATCCTTTTGCCATTCACGGTACATCACTAATACCCCGATAAATTTTTTTTTTTTTGGTAGAGAGACCACATGATAAGGGATATAAGTGCAACAAAAATAAGCAAATTTCATTGCACTTATACCCTCTTTCAAGAGTCTCTGCGAAAATTTCTTATGATAGGATATTAGTGATACAACCCTAATAGTACAAGAATAGTTTTGCCTGACTTGTAGATGATAGATTAAAAAAAAAAAAAAAATGAGGTTCGCCTGACTTGTAGTCTAGATGGAGAAATATTCGCATTCAGCATGTAAAAGCTATAGCAACCATTTTCATTGATAACTAGGAAACACATTTACAGACGAGCTCAAAAGCATGGACACAAACACAGATAGATATCAAACACTGACACTAATGCAGTAATTGCTTAGAAAAGTGATAGTGCAGAGTGACATTAGAATTCATATATAAAAATAGTAACAAGAGTGCACGTATGCATGCATTACAAACATTGACATTCGATTGCATCCAAATTTCTACACGTGCACTTCTAATAATATAATGATTACAATGTTTACATATATGCTAAAAATTACAAACTATCATTTTTTATTATGACTTCCCAAAATGATTAAGACTTGATTCTTGTCTTTCTATAAAATAGATTAATGCATTTTACTTTATGTATAATAAAGAATCTAAACCTATCATAGTTTTTTACAGGTTCAACAGTACAGTTAAGCATTCTCAAATAAAGATGCAGTAACCATATTTGATTAACCAAACTTGCCAGAATATTCAGTCCGTATTGCCCCCAAAATAAATTAAAAGAACCTAATAGCAATCTACTTCTTCAACCACAATATTTTAAATTGATACCATCGTAGCTTCCGACAAACCACAACCATAAATGTAGCCATACCTCCAACATTTCTAGATCTTTGATAAACGAACATCACAGCTCGTTGGAGCACCAACCATTGCTCCTTTCTCCATCTGCTCTCTATCACTAGAAAACATAATCTTGACACCACATGACGTCATCATCTTGCGGGACAACCACATCAGCTGGCTAAATCGAATTATCGCCTCGAACCTCACCTTAAACTCCAATATTCCATTACTTTCCTTCAGGCCCTTGGTGATCTCGTCAAATAACCCTGGTAATAAGTCACGATCATCCTCCTTCGTAAGCAAAACACTAGTACGATCCCCCTTCTCCTGCTTAAATGCAGGCAATTTACCCCAGCCTTGAATGAGACCATACCGATATCTAATTGAGGTGCAAATATCATCATAAGCAACCCCTGCTTGCATATTGGAATTCTGGACAGAGAAAGAGACATTGAAAGTCGAGGCGAGATGGCCAATATATTCAAATTTGAGGGCATGGCTATAGGTCTCGTGTATGCGGTAGAGTTTAAAGGAGGAAATTGTGGCAGAGGTAACAAAGACAGAGGGATAACTGGGGCGAAGGATGATGTTGGTGATTTGGTCAAGAATTGCAACCAAGATGAAGATGACGATGAGGGAACTGAATGAACGACAGAGGCAGCTGTACCCTTCTTTTTCATAAGGAACTTCATACGGGTGGCCATTTTCAGCACGAAGCCTAGAATAAGAGGCCATGAATTGTCTCCAGGGGGGAGAGAGAAGAAATCTTGAAGACGAGAGAAGATGGGTAGGTAACAATTTTTTGATCCTCAATGATAATATAAAGTGGAGTTCCTTCCAAATATAGATACAATATTGCTATTTTAGCATGGTTATTTGCAGCCACTGACAATGGATTCAATATCTGCTCTGGCCTAAAACTAATACAATAACATTTTCCAATGGCAGGGCAGACATTTCTTTTCAGGTCAATATTTGGCCGCTAAACCTGTATTTGATACAAAATAGAGAGCTAGAGGGAAAATAAATGAATCAGATAAAAAGATTAAATAGGTAAAAATGATGGAGATCAAACAGGCTCCTGTGTCAAGATGAGGATTCTACCCTTGTTTTGCACTCGACTCTTGGTGGTTCATGGGGATAAGGAGGAAGCTAGTCTAAAATGAAACTTGCCACCCCTATGAAGAGATATGAAGTGTTAATTCCATAATTTACAGAAATCATAATGTCAGTTTACAGAAATCATAATGCCAATTTAAAGAAACACCGAGTCCAAAAGAGAGTGGTATTCAGAAAAAGGTTACTCACCGATAGTATCCCTCACCAGGCTGAATTCTAATTTCGAAATTCATCAGATCATTACCATTGGAAAATGTTATTGTAGTAGTTTTAGGTAGATTCGGTTCACAATTGTCTGTCAAAAAGAGGATTAAACATAAGTTTCTTATAACAAATGTTAATTAGGCTCTTCAGCATGAATCACGAACTAAAAGAAACCACGAACTAAAAAGAAAAAAAAAACAATGTCTTTTCCAAAAAAAATTTAGTGTAGCTACATGAACATTTTTTCCCCCCTCCATAAGCCTCATTAATAGTCGACCCATTTGCAAATACAATATCCTTTATATGAATTTGCAAGGACGAACTCTCCCCACTCATCCAGAAAGCAGCACTAGTCTGTTTTACACATGTCAAAACCACCTCAAATAATTCTCCCACAGTTGCCTCATAATCTCTCAGATTGATCTTCTCCACATCGTGAATAATCAAATCAACAACCAGTAGAAGTCAAGAAACTGTAGCAGTTCTTCAATATCAAAGGAGGCTCAGTACCATGACAGCATGGCTCCATGGTAGGAGCTTGGGTTATGGTACCTTTATTCCAAAAGGTTGATATGTAGATCCACGGTACAGAGGTCGAGCTGGTTGATAAACAAAATTGAGAATAGAAATACTAAATGAGAATTGCTCTAGCTACCTTCAAAATGTTAGTAATAGATAACATACCAAAGGGCATTACAAACATATGTTGCTATTATCTCACCTTGTGTGAAGAAATGTAGATTCATATTTCATATTTCATTCCGTTATATGGTCTTTGCTAGATTAGTAATTCTTTTGACCATAACTAAGGATGCTTGTTATGAATAAGACTTCTAGACAATAGCCACAGCCGTATTAACAAATAACCACTTCAATAACATCAAGTAAACAGCTACAGATATGCTGTACCTTTATGAAGACATAATCCCCCCGCACTTATGCTTCTTTCCACGAGCCCTTCCATTTAAATTTACATCATCTTCCTTCTTCTAATTAGAATTGAGAATGGACAGGTCCAAGGGCCAATTCTTACATGTCCTATTAAAAAAATTTAAATTAATTAAAACATTTTATTTTTAATTCAAATTTTTAACAGGACGGGCCAAAAATTAGCCCTTGGACTTGCCGTCTATTCTCATCCCTACTTCTGATCCTTGATTATAAAGAGCTTTAACATTTTTCTACAAAAAGAAAGGGAAAAAAGAATAAGAAAAATATAAACCAACAACATACAAAAGAAACAAAAGCTAGAAGAAAGAAAATAAATCACTCATCACTTGTCATGATTCATGATCCATGATCGAAATGCTGGCTAGGGTCTAACAGAATTTTGGCAAGGTGAGATATAAGGTTTTATTCCAAGTTTACAAACCGGATAGCCAACTCAAGAAAGAGGAGCAAAATATATAAAAATTCATTATAATGCTTCATAGTTAAACGACCAATATATTAGTGATGTTCATTAAAATTACAAATATTTACAATATGAAAATACTTTATAATAAAAGAATGTGCATATTTAGAGTTAATCATTAGAGTTATACCTAGCTACAAACAATAGGATATGGAACTTTAATGCTATCAAACTGAAACTTTAATCTAGACCATCAAATTTCAAAATCCAGCTGTATAGATGTGATTTAAGATGTTTACAAAGATTAAATTTAAAAAAAAAAATCATATGTTTTTAACCATGGATCAAGACCTTATGAAATGACATGCTTAAAATAGCTGATGAAATATAATATTGTAAGGTTACAATCTACGGATTAAATATCTTTAAGTAATAGAACTTTATTTTATTTTTTTTATGATAAACGGCGGGATATAACCCTCCGCGTTCCATTAACGAGATAATAACAGAACAATAAGAAGTTAGAACCACTAGTAAAGTGGTCCGTTAACAAGTTTACATAAAAGTTCTAAATAAAACATAAAAAATAAAACAAAAATAAAAAGGTCCAATAATCCTTCAGACACTAGCTAATTTTGCCCTTTGCTATGATCATATACTCCTGGCCTGACGTGCTAGCATTTATATCATCTCCCGAAGAGCCTCCTGAAAGATGTAACTTCTCCTCGTCCGAGGGGATACTTGTCCACATAATGAAATCATGAATGATAAGTCTCATACAATGTTGAATGGAATGACATTTATCATTAAATAATCTATTGTTTCTTTCTTTCAAGATATTCCAGCAAAATGCCGAAATAACTGTTCTAAGTGACTGGCTATAATTATCTCCCCCAAAGAGTCTTCTCTAAATATTAGCATCTAACTTAATATTGATGTTCAGCCCTAGTGTTCTAACACACGAGCTCCATGTACCTTTGGAGAACGAACAATTACACATTATGTGTTCGGTAGATTCCCCTTCCTTCTTACATAAGACACAGACGTTGGGCCACTCCAAACTCTACTTTGAAGTTTCGACCAAGTAAGTAGAGCTTCTTTGCAGGTCAACTACATGAATAGTCTTATCTTTTGCGGTGACTTCGTAATCCAAATCCACCTAATGTTTGGCGATATTACTTCCCCATTTATAAAATGTTGGTACATGGATTTTACTGTAAATTTATCGTCCTCCTATCTCCAACTCGGTTCATCCTCCTATGAGGGAATAAGTGATACGTTGCTCAGGAGTTCTTTTAATTCTCTTATTCTGACAAAATTTTGTCCATATAATACTGTTGAATTCCATCTCCACCTTACTCGTCCTCAATATTCACACACCCTCTCATCTTTATTAACGACTTTCCGGAAAATTTCCGGAAATAGAGTCTTGAGTGGTATTTGTGAGCACCATCTATCATGCCAAAAGGTAATTCTATTCCCCCTTCCTAGTTTATAATCCAAACTATGATAGACTGTCTCACTACTAACATTCATTCCCTTCTGATGTATTATTTTTTTGCCTTGATTCCCCATACAACACACACCCCTTTGGGTCATATTTATTGATCAGCAGTTTCTGAAATGAACCCTACTTCCGAGTAATTAAATGCCACCACCATTTAGTCATCAGAGATAGATTAAAGGTCCTGAGATCCATCATCGCTAGATCCCCCACCTCCTTTGGTCTATACACCTGTCCCCACGGGACTAGATGATATTTGTTGGATAATGTATCCACGTCGTTCCAAGAAATCTTTTCCTGATCCGGTCAATCCTATCCCTGACCCATTTCAGTATTACGAAAAATGACATCATATATAACGGACATGAGAGTACCGCATTGAGCATCACCACTTTTCCTCCCAATGTCAGGGATTTCCCTTTCCAGCCTTCCAATTTCTTTTCAAAACAATCTAAAAGCAGACACCAATCTCTTTTTGATAATTTTCCGGATTTTACTGGTATTCCCAAATATGTAATCGGAAAATACTCCTCTTTACAGCACAACACCTCCCTGATTAGTTGCATGGATACATTTCTTGCCCCCAGACAAATCATTGAACTCTTGACAAAATTTATTTTCAGCCCAGACCAGGCTTCATAACAACAGAGAACCCACTTTATAATTATTGCCTCTCAGATTACCATTACCGACTATGAGTGTATTGTCTGCATATTGTAAATTGACAAAGGACATATTGGTAGCCCCAGGGAGTCCTTCAATCTATTTTTTTCTCCCTCAATTTCTATAGCATAGAGTTCAGTCCATCTGCAATTAAGACAAAAAGTAAAGGGGAGAGAGGATCTCCTTGTCTAAAACCCCTCTTCAAGACTATTTCCTTCCCCACTGTGTCATTGAACATTACTTGCGTCTTAGCTGAGCTTAACCAGTGTTCAATCCATAGTCTCCACTTCGGTCCAAATCCCCTGAGTTTGAGAACCTCCATTAAACAATCCCAATCTACCATGTCATATGCTTTTTCGAAATCTAATTTCAACATGAATCCATTTATTTTTTATTTCTTGCATTGATGAATCACTTCATACGTTGTGGCTACTCCCTCCAAAATATTCCTCCCCGCAATGAAGCCCATCTAGTAGTCCTCCACCATTAACTTCAATTTCGGCGTCAGTCTGTTGGCCAAAATTTTGGCGACTATCTTAATAGTGCTGCTTAGTAATGCAATGAGTCTGTAGTCATCAATTTCCTCTGGTGAAGATTTTTTCGGTATTAGAGCAATTAACGAGAAGTTAATTCTATCTAGTCTGCATCTTCCTTCGAATACTTCATCTAATAGCAAGATCAGCTCCCCCTTGATTTCTTCCCAAAAGAATTTGAAAAAGAACATCGGAAATTCATAAAGACCCGGTGCCTTATCCTGGCCTAATTCCCACACCGTCCTCTTGATTTCTTCCTCCCTAAATTCTTCCTCCAGGTTTGAAAGTCCCACCTCATTCTCCTAGGCACCATCCTTTAAATGAATATGGAAGGACTTCCTTCTTCCAAGTAACCGTTTAAAATGATGATATATATGTTCCTCCAAAGCCTCCCCCCTCACATGTCCCTCTTTTACCTTTAGCTGGTGTATCTTGTTCATTCTATGATGCATACTTGCCCATCTATAAAAAAAAGCAGTATTTACATCCCCTTCTTTTAGCCAATTAACATGAGCTCGTTGTCTCCATCGTAACTCTTTCCTCTTATATATTTCTTCAAGATTTCTTCATAGGTGTAGCAATCTGTTATTTTCGTCCAATAACAAGTTTCAAGTTTCTTCCAGCTTCTCTAATAAGTCCATCACCTTCAATGTATCCTCGCTTTTTCCTTCATTTTTGAAGCGCCTCTCCCATCTCCCTATTCCCTAACACCTTTCGTAAACGGCACAGTTTGATACTAATATTTGCTGCACATCCCCGGCTCCTGTGTTCTGAGACCAACTCTCTCTAATGAGATCGTGCACTTCTCTATGTTCTAACCACCATTTCTCAAAATGAAAACGCTAGTGTGTTTTTTGCTTCTTTTCTCCAGATGTAAGCATAATTGGAATATGGTCTGATGTCGGACGTGCCAGGGAGCAAATCTCTACTAGAGGGAAATTGGATTCCCAGTTCTCAGATACCAGTACTCTATCCAACTTAGCCATTGTCAGGTTGAGCCTCATTTTGACCAAGTGAAAAGCCTATCAGACAATGGTAAATCTGTCAAATCTAATTGACTAATACAGTTATTAAACTCTTGTCTATCTTTACGTGACCTGTCTTCCCCTAACCTTTCACTAGCAAATCTAGTGATGTTAAAATCCCCTCCTAAAATCCACGGGTCGTCGCAGTTGTTCCTAATTGATGTGAGCTCCTTCCAAAACCACGTACGTAACCCCTTCTCATTTGGTCCATACCCTGCGGTCACCATCTGGACCCATCCGTCTGTTAATCTTCTTGCCTTTACTGTTAGTGAGAACTCCCCTTCCCAAGAGTTCAGGATCTGGTAGTTTTTGTGCATCCCAATTATGATCCCACCTAATACTCCCTTTGCATTTAAAATACAGAAACTATAAAATTTTCTAGAAGCAATTGAGCCCAAAACTCTGGCTTCAGGGTTTGAGAGTTTTGTCTCTTCCATACAAATAATATCAATCTTATTGGTGCGTATCACTTCCGCTACCATTCTACATTTAATTGGATTTCCCAACCCTCTGACATTCCAGAAAATGCAATTTATCACGATTGTAATTTATCCTCTCCACAAGTAGACTTACTCTACCCTTTAGGGTTTCATCTCCCCTTTTTTTGTCCTCTAGGGACACTTCCTCCAGATTTTTTATTAGTGTGAGATTGTGCGTTTGGTATGTATACCCTATCCCTAGTTCAATATCACATGTGTGGGCTAATGCAATTAAAACATCATTCGGCACACAATCAAGAATATTAAACTGAGTATCAGATGTACTTGGCGCTTAGTAGCTGCTGATGCAACCTGTCCTGATTGATAATTCTGACCCCCTCTTTTTTCCCAGTTTTTTGCTTCTTCTAGATGGTGTAATCAGGGACGCCGTTTGTCCACCCTGATCCATGAGGTCAGTCACCCTCTCAGCCTTTGTCTGCTCTTCCATGTCCTGCACTCCCCTGTCTTCATGACTCAGGAGTTCAGCTTCCTCTATGTGTTCTGTCGATCGCCTCTCACTTTCCCCCTGTGATATTGTATTCTTCTCTGTCAACGGTGTCTCTTGTCTATCAATGCCGAGTTTCTTCCTTGCTTCCCTAATATGTTTTGGCAATCTGGAAGCTTGCCTTCTCCTGATATGCCTACTCTGCCTGAGATTTTCTTTGCGCATCACGGTTTGTAGAAGCTTGGTAAATGTATCTCTTGCAAAATCTTTGTCAAAACTGTTTAGGGTTGCCAATAGGCTCGTATTCTCCATATTCTTATTACCAGAATCTTGACCAAAGTCTCAATGTCTTCTAGAACTCTCTTCCCCAATTGATTTGTTGTTCTTCTATGGGCCAACTATTCCATTAACATCGTCCTTCTCTATGTCCCTACTTGGGTGGTGGTGACCAACCGTGAGGGGATCGCTTTCTTTTGGTTTTATCACATCACCCTCTCTTCCGGGTTCACTCGGTTCATGGGTCCTCGCATCTATCTCAACCAAATTACAGTATACTTCATCATTATTTTTTACTAATTGCGCCCCCCTCATATCTGGACTGGTTCCTTCCCTTTGAGAGCCAAGCACCCCACTTGAATCCCCTTCCTTTTCATTTCTTTGGGCCCCACATCTTGCATTATTTTTTGTCCCACTCACTTCAAAATTTAATTCAAAGTTGCGAGTCCCACCCATTGAAAATTGGTGTTCCCCACATCTTCCAATCCTTTTCTTGGTTTCCACCCACGGCCTGATCACTTTCATAGAAAGGTGGAGAAGGTCTCTTTCTCTCCCCACTCTTCCCTATCTCCATACTACCTCCCATCTTGTCCCCTTGAGGCTCCATCCCCCTCTCTCCGTCCCCATATTTTCTTTCACCAATTTCCTCCCTCCGAGCTCCTGCTATCTTTTTCTGCTTCAGATCAAGTATCCTTCCAATGGGCTCGCTACCTTCGGTAGGTAAAGTGGTCTCCATCCCGAAACAGGTATGATCTTTGATCCCTTTAATATCAAGGAAAAGTTGCCCCTTCGCGTCTCTCCTCAAGATCCCAAAATTGGAATCCCTTTCATCAACGACTATTGGGCCTTTTGTCATCCACACATTTTCCCCTTCCTGTACCGTACTTCCCCCTTCCATTGGAAAGCTTGGATTTTGACTTGCTTTAGATAGAGTTTGTTGGATGTCAGGTTGCTGCATGCCTAACGGCGGAGGCATGTGACCCTTTATCCGACTTTTTTCTTTATCTGGGTTCTCCTTTCCTCCAACTCCGAAGGTATGCTCTGAACTTTCCTCCACCTGTTTTGTTTGATATTGAGATTTGTGGTGTGTTGTACTGTTGACCGGCGTCATCTTCGCCGAGGTCCCCTTCTCTGTGATGCAAGCTCTTTTCCATGTAAAACTTCTTTTATTGCCGGCGGGGAGGTTATTGATCCTGGTCGACGGCCGATCGGAGCCACCGATCCTGCCGGTGACCGAGATTCCCTCGAAACCCACCGTCGGGCATGTGTTGCACTGTAATTTATTTGTGATTTTTATTTTAATGGAGACTAACTGACTTTCGATGACCACCTTGAATTCCAACGGTATTGCCGCAACATTATCACACCCAATTTTCATTCTGGCACAATCCAATTTTTGTTTCTGACTTGTAGCTTCATCCATGTCAATGACGTGTGCGAATTTAATCATAAGTTTGCTAATGTCCACTCTATTCCAATGACGGAATGGTAACCCTATGATCTCCACCCACGCCACTACTGGAAATGTGTAGAATTGATCATCTTCATCTCCATTCTACCTATAGACTCTAAAGCCTGCTTTGTACCCCTTGCATGGCACAGATGTTCTACTGGCCGCGAATGACAACCCAAACCTCCGTAGGAAAATATGTATAGTATTTGTTTCCCCCATCGTGCAGTATCCAATCAAAGTTTGGGTAATTAGTGAACAGTGCAGCCAAACCTTCCTTCATGTCTTCCGACGAAGGGTTTCCATGTCCGGGGTACAATATTCCCAAGGATCTGGACAAACGGTGTTGTTCCCCCTTTGCTTGATCCAACACCGGGACGAATGCCACCGGCTTTACTCTAGGTGTAGTTTCAGTCACTCCACACCTCATTGTACTAACCCACAATGGGGTTACAGTCTGTTCCTCCCTTCGAGTACTGTTCTTTCTTCTGTGTGACTAGTCTCAAGTCGGTATTGGTGTTGGGCATGGTTTTCGCCTTGAATTTTCTCTCCGAAGCAATCGGACAGTCACCAATTTTATGTCCAAGTCCCTTACAGAATCTGCAACGAATGAACGGGCATTCATCTTTGAAGTGTTCTTTTTTCCCACAAATCCAGCAAGGTTCTGTACTTCCCGGGGAAAATTTTCTCTTGTTGTTCCCCTATGTGAAAGTCATAGCCACATTCGCCATTTTTTCCCTCTTAATGGCTGCTTTTGACTTGACCCTCTTCCATACTTCTTCCTTGGAGCTTTGTGTCGCTTCTCCCGCCACCTCCTTAGCAGCCGCCAGCATTGCCAGCACCTCATCTCCTATGTAAGTAGCGCCGGCTTTAACATGCCTCGCCGCAGTGGACTTAGCAGCTTCTCCATCCAGCGCCCCTTTCATTACCTCTGACCAGCTCCTCTTTCTATGCTTGGGGTTTTTGTCTTCTTCACTGCTATTCTCCTCTTTGTTTTTCCCTCGTCCCAGCCAGTTCCACCCAAAATCCATCGCCGGATTTGGTGAGTGGTTGTAGGTCGACAGGCGGCCTCCTTCCTTGCCCCCGGTGAGAATGACCGGTGATGAGACTACAATCTGAGGTCTATGGATTCCTCTCCAACAGTTCCTCTCCAATTGTTACTTCTCTTTCTTTTTTTCGCCGAAATGTTCACCGGAAATCGCCTCTCTCACACCCTCTCTCTATCGCCACGTTAATGGAATGTAATGAGCTGAACTTTATTTTGTTCTTGGCTATTTGTATTATGAGGAAGCTAGATGAGAAACCCCAATGTGTGAACACGAAATTTCAAGAGAAAATTAAAGCAAAAGAGGAGAAGAAACGACACAAGAATATAACATGGTCCACCAACTAATTGATCAATGTATGTCCACAGGGGAAGGCATCAGCTCCAATAAAAAAGGAGAAGAGGATTACAAGAAAAAGGGAGGTTTTGCCTCTTTCTTCCTCACCAACTCTCCACAGAGATTCTATAGCGAGAGAAAGCACACAAGAACAGTCATGGACAGTGTTCTTTTTCTCTCACAAAAAACCTTAACCAGGGATTAATCTAAGCCGTCCAATCTAAGATAATAAAGGGCTTTTGTGCTCTGACTTGAATCCAAACTGAATCCATACCGCATCAGAACTAGTGATAAAATAGAGTTCACATGTTTGCTCTTAGAAACCAATCAGGACTCTATTACCTGAGACTCCAAAAGCTAAAAGGATGCAGATCACCACCCAAATTAAGTTGCAGCTACATGCAACTAACAAACAAGCCAACTCACAACGAGGTTGGATCAAATGGGTTTTGAGGCACGGACTCACAAATTGGATATCCAAGATCACATTCATGAGGTTGGAATTTAAATTTCAGTGTTCTAACCTACCGCTCGATAGTATCAGAATTCAAATCCTCCAGATAGGAACTTAGTCAAACACTTATCATAGACATGTTAAATGGACTGATAAAATTCCACACACATATAAGGATAGACAAAACTTATTTTATTAGAATTATCTCTTATTAACATCTGTGTAACTTCTTTTGATGCATTCTCTTTTACCTTTTATTTTTTGAAGAAAAGTCTGTAGGTTTACATGATAACCCTATGGGGAAAGAAACCGTATTATAATAGGTCCAGATTGAAAGAAAGAAGCTCAATATTTATGCTCAATCACACAACGAGCCACGAAAAACTTCTTTCAAACTCTATGCACAATATCCATACACATGTCTCCACAAACTATTAGTTAAGCCTAACATATTCCAGACGTTCTCAGATATCTAGTATACAAGAGGATTGGCAAATATAGGCTGACTGCACAAAGTCCGTCAATCATCCATTAGGGTAGTTCTACATACAAAGCTTATACAGAGGCTGGTAAACTCTGTCTCTAACTATTTTAATTTCTAGGAATTTTAGATGGATAACAAAAATTAATCCAATGTTTCTCAAATTACACAATCCATAGTAGTGTGTTACACATGAACAACTCAAACTCATACCTATTACCTAGATTCCCTACAAGTCGGCATCTTTCCACAATTCAAATCCTCTAACATACAATCATATTCACAAAACTCAAGTACGGATAATAAGATGAATAGATTCTCATTCTATCGATTGACCAAACTTTGATGAATTATTCACGAGTAAACTACAGATTGGCATTTTAATCATGAACCTTTACCTTTTCTTCAAACAATTCCCAACATAGTAAGATACGCTACCAAAAATTTATTAATTGCACCTAATCGAACCAGCATTTCCCAACACATTAAGTAACTTGCACTATAAGCTTTCTATTCAATTAATGAGCTAAAAACAAATTTTACTTCTTCATATTGTTTTTGGTAGAAAAGTTGGAACTTACAAAAGTTGAGGAAAGATCGCAACTTCATTGAAATCAAACAAGTATAAGATGAATGCATAGTTCCTCTTTATATTTGAATGATAAAATTATAGCTTTCCTATAATATTTGAGAATCTGTGATGATAAGAACCTAATCAGAGTGATGCTTTTACCTATTGACGATCCAGCAATAATCATGACGTGGATTGCATGGAAGAAAGCATAAAGTATGCTTCCTAAAGGTGTAGTTTTAATGTAGCAAAAGTTGTCCTCGATGGCTTGATATGAAGACTCTCCCCTCGATCACTGTATGACTTACTAGTGGAGCTTTGAGAGTAAAGAAAGAAGAAAACCTACTTATTAGAGTTATATTTTTGAACGTAGCAAGTAGATCTCGGTACTTGTAGGCATTAAAATAATGCTGGAGATAGACGACGATCAAACAGAGCCATATAGGGAAAAATGGCAAAACTACCTTCTAAGGCCATTGGTGATCCTGTTGGTGGCTTTCCAGAGACCAAAAGAAATTTCTATAGGAGCAACTGGAAATTCCAAGGTAAAATCTTGGGTTTTTTGAATGAGCCAACGGTTACTCCACCGTGCCTCCAGGCGCAGATTGAAGTTCTAGCAGGATTTTCAATCTAATCTTAGCCTTTCATTAAAAGTTTCCTTAGACCTCTCACATGGGATTTGTTCTAAGCTTTCCCACCCTATTGGGACTCTAATATCAACAACCCTAGATCAATATTGAGAAAGCAGAGGAAGTGTGAACTATTTGATGTATAACAAACTAAACACCAATTATCAACATGATAAATCAATTAAGTACTGAAATAATCTCAAGACAATAAATCAAGATGAACTAGAGATTTTAATGACAAAAACCAAATAGGATGAAAAACCACGGAAGTAACTGCACTATGAATTTTAGTTTTTACAATCACTGCTAGTCAACCATAGTAACTCACATTGATTTAAAAGCATCTCCTGCTAACTCACAAGACAATTATGAATTAGATCCTAACTTTCAATCACCCAAATGGTCTACACTCATTCAATATTAAAGTTAAAAATCAAGAATCAAATAATAATTCTAAATATCCAAGGATTACCACAATAACGAAATGATGGATGTCTAGCAACAAAGGTGTAGGTGTTGACGGTGATCTCCAACCTTGAAACACAAGAACTCCTTTTTTTTATTTCTAGATCTCCTTCAGTTCCATCAAAAAAATGTCCCAAAATCTTTAATTAATAAAGTATATAAAGATTTTCTCTTTCCAAATAAATTACAATTCTTTCTTTTTAATCTCATCCAACCATTCTTGATATAAGGGATCAAATAGCAATTTGAGTCCAAATACCTAAAATCCAAGTGAAAATCAAATATAAAATTTCACTCATTCCAAATAAGCATCCAGATCCACAATATCTATCCTTAGCCACAAATGGGGACAACAGTGGTTGCTCCCATATTGGCTCGGTTTCTTTAGCCAATGGTGAGGACACCGGTGGGCTCACCGATGGGATCAGTGGACCAGGGATTACCTAACCTTTCAGGAATTCCTCTTTCCATTGAAATAGCAAAATCTTCTCCATCTGAATACCATTTTGGCTGAAATTGGTATCATTACGAGCATCATTCCAAACTCTACAACTTTACAGTTAACTCCCTCTTGAGATTACAGTTGTAGCTCCATCAAATTAGCCATATTGTTCGATCATATCCATTATTATTAATCGGCATCTTCATATATGACGCGCTCAATTACTTGGCTTTTTCTTCGTGTTTTTGGCACGATTTACCATACATGTAGGACTAAAAATCCTAACAATCTCTTGGAAATTTCATAAAAAAAACAACCAGTTCAGCACATGATACTAAATTTCCTGCACACCGAGAACGAAGTTAGGATTTTGGAGGGTCCTACGTGTATTGCAAATCGTGCCAAAAACATGAGCACATCATATAAAAACAGCAGTAGATAATAATGAGCACAACAAATACGACCAATATGGCTGATTTGACGAAACTACAACTGAGATTTCATAAAGGAGTCAACTGAAAAATTGTAGAGCTCGGAGTGATATTCCTAATGATGCCAAGTTCAGTCCAAACAGAGTTCAGAAAATATATCGTCATTTCGACGCAAAAAACTGCTAGAAGGTTGGGTAACCTCAGGTCCAGAGGTGAGCCCACCGGTGTCCCCACTAGTGGCTCAATAAACTGAGCTAGTCTAGGAACTACCACCAATAAAGCCACTGGTGCCCCAACGGTAGCTCAAGGGACAACATTAGGGTTTATTGGTGGAAATTTTGGGATTTTGGGAAAGAACAAAAGAACGTAAAAATTTGGAATAAAAATAAAAAAAAATGATAAACATTAATTTGGGCCTCGGCACCTGGATGATCTCTCACCCACTCTTAATAAATTTATGAGGAGAGATTTAAAGATTGTTTGGAAAACGTACCCAAATGAATCCATATCCACTCACAATGAATTCACGAGAATAAATTTTGAACCATTCAAATCCATACATACAACAACAACAACTAAGCCTTTTGCCTTTTATCCCAAGTATTTGGGGGTAGGCTACATGAACCAAAAAAAGAATCACGCCGGATCGATCACTTTGATATTCCTTCTCCATTCATTTCTATCAAGTAATATCTCCTTATTTAAACCTCTAAACTCCATATTTTTGCGTATCACCTCCATCCATATTTTCTTTGGTCTTCCCTTCGTTCTTTTAACTTGTCCTATATTGATAAACTCCCATCTTCGAACTGGTGTACTTGTAGACCTACGTTGCACATGATCAAACCATCGTAAGCAATTTTCTCGCATTTTCTCATCGATGGGAGGTACACCTATCTTAGCACGAATATCTTCATTTCTCACTTTATCTCTCCTAGTGTTGCCGCACATCTAACGGAACATGCGCATCTCTGCTACACTTATCTTCTGTGAATGACATTTTTTTATAACCCAACATTCCGTACCATATAATAAAGTTGGCCTAATAGCAATTCTATAAAAAAATTCTTTCAATCTTAACGGAATGTTCCGGTCGCATAAAACTCCCATTGCCCTCCTCCATTTCAACCAGCCAGCTTGTATTATATGGTTAACATCATTATCGATCTCTCCATCATTCTGAATAATAGAACCCAAATATCTAAACTGACTGCTCATTTGTATCTCTTGCCTATCCAGTTTTACAGCATTATAATTTATGGTCCGTCGTTTATTAAATTTATACTCCATATACTCTGTTTTAGACCTACTCAATTTAAAACATCTAGATTCTAATGTATACCTCCATAACTCTAACTTGGCATTTACCCTTACTCTTATCTCATCAACTAAGACAATATCATCAGCAAATAGCATACACCAAGATATTTCATCCTGAATGGGTTTAGTAAGTTCATCCATCAGTATAGCAAATAAGAATGGGCTCAATGCAGATCCTTGATGCAATCCAATTAAACCACCACATGTTCTGATATTGGTCACTACTCCATCATACATATCCTTAATTATATCGATATACTTGATAGGAACTCTTTTCTTCATCAGTGTCCACCAAATTATCTCTCATGGAACTTTATCATAGGCTTTTCTAAGTCAATAAATACCATATGCAAATCTCTATTTCTCTCTTGGAATCGCTCTATAAGTTGATGAAGTAAATAAATAGTTTCTGTTGTCGATCACTCCAGCATAAATCCAAACTGGTTCTCCGATATTTTAACAGTTTGTCGCAATCTATATTCAATTACTCTTTCCCAAAGCTTCATAGTGTGACACATGAGTTTTATTCCACGATAATTAGAACAACTCTGAATGTCGCCCTTATTGTTATACAGAGGTACTAGGTACTCTTCCTCCATTCATTTGGCATTTTCTTAGTTTGCCAAATCTTCTTAAAAAGATCTGTTAGCCACCTCACACCAATCCCTCCTAAATATCTCCATATCTCTATAGGAATCTCATCTGAAGCAATACCTTTTCTTGATTTCATCACAGTGTTCTAAAAAACGTTCGCGCCCGCATAAATGTTTGCGGGCTGAAAACGCAGAGAAGTGGGGAAAATCGCCCTGTCCATGCGGACAGGGCGATTATGCGGTATTATGCGGATTATGCGGCCGCATAATCCGCATAGGCGCTTAATCGCCCGCGGGTTAACGGGTTTCGGAAACAATTTGAAAACCCGACCCGCACCCGACCCGCATCCGACCCTTTAATATCCCCTTCTCTCCGTTCGTTTCTTAACTTCGTCGCAACCCGAAAATCCTCTCTCGCTCTCGCCCGAAAATCCTCTCGCCCAAAAAATCCTAGATCCCTAAATTTCCCTCCGATCATCAAATTTCTTCCCTCCAATCGCCCAATCTCCTCTCAGTCAATCAATTCCTCATCTTCGCCGACCGATCAATTCCTTTTCTTCACCGACCCGTTCGATCAATCGATCGGTCGATCGAGTGATTCATTGTAGGAATTGGACGATCGAATCCTCCGATCATCAATCCCTCGGCTCCATTCCCTCCGATTATTACTTCCTCGAGTCCTCCGAGCATCAATCTTGTGGTCCTCCCTCCCCCAGCGAACGAACCTCCCCTCCGGCGAACGATCCTCCCCTCCGGTGGTAAATTTTTTTTCCTTTCTTCTTTAACTGCTTCTAGTCTTGTTTAATTTTATAAATTTTTTTTTTTTTCAATTTCTGATCAGTGCGTTTTTTTTTAAAATTTTGTATACAAATTTTTTGTCTGTACAAATTCCAGATTCAGTCCAGAGTTGATTTTTGCACTGTCTATTTCCCTTGAACGGTTTTAATATTGACAAATCTTGCACATTGTATAATTTGTACAAAGAACTAATTAATGGTTGCTGCAGAATAATGTTCTAATTTCGTTAATTAGAAATTAAATAGTTGCTGCGAAAATAGGTTCCTAACTTCCTAATAGATGATTGCTGCAGAGTTTTGTTACTATTTGTAAAGTTATTTGTTACTATTAGAAATTAAATTATTATATTAATATATATTAAAATATTAATATTCCGCATAATTCCGCGTAATCCGCATAATCGGCGCGTAATCCGATTATGCGTTATGCGGTCCTGGACCGCACGCATAATGAAGACGCTTTCTTGAATATTGTTTCATCATCTTCAAAACCTTTTTTACTTCAGACTCTTTGATTCTGCGCATAAAACTACGATTCATATTCTCACATTGAATAGTAAGATCTCCCAAATCTTGAGTAAAACTACCATTATATAATCTATCAAAATAATTTTTTCATCTTTCTTTAATCTCTGTCTCGAACTAGAACCGTCTGATCCTCATCTTTAATACACTTTACAGTAAATAAGTTTTTAGACTTTCTCTCTCTTATTCGAGCAATTTTATATATATCATTTTCTACCTCTTTATTATCTAACTTCTCGTACACTTGTTTATATAATTTAGTTTTTGCATCCCGAACAGCTTTCTTAGCCTCCTTCTTTGCTAATTTATACTTCTCAAAACTTATTCTATTATTATTATTATTATTATTATTATTCAAATCTCTATAAAGGTCTCACTTGATCTTAATAGCATTTTTTACCTCTTCATTCCACCATGATGTATCCTTACATGGTGAAGCACCGCCCCTCGACTCACCGAATATATCTTTAGTTATCCTTTCAATGCAGCTAGCCATTTTGTTCCATATTACATTAGGATCATCATAGTCTCTCCAATCTGCTTTTTGTACTACTCTATCTACAAAAACTTTTTGATTACCTTCTAATTACCACCACTTAATTTTAAAATCTAATTAACACTTAATTTTTCTAAGTTTCTGTCTAATCTGAATATCTAAAACTAAAAGTCTATATTGGGTAACTACACTCTCACCTGACACTACCTTACAATTGATACAACTAACTCTATCTACCCTCCTAATTAAAAAAAAAATCTATTTGGCTTACATTCGATCCACTTTTAAAAGTAATTAAGTGAGAAACTCTCTTTTTAAACCAAGTATTCGCTAAAAGTAAATCATAAGATAAAGCAAAATCTAGAATTGAGTTACCTGCTTCATTTCTTTCTCCATAACCAAATCCTCCATGTACACTATCAAACACATTACGACTAGTTCTTACATACCCATTGAGATCACCACCAATAAATAGTTTTTCTCTAACGGATATTCATTGTACTATCTCATCTAGCTCCTCCCAAAATTGATGTTTACTGGATTCATCAAATCCTACTTGTGGTGCATAGGCGCTAATGACATTAAGAATATCTCCATCTAAAATAAGTTTAACTAATAAAATTCTATCACCCTTCCTCATAATCTCCACTACATCCCCAAGTAATTGCTTATCTATGATCACACCTACCCCATTACGATTTCTATCTCTATCCGTATATCAAAGTTTATAACCCCAAGGCTCTATGATTTTAGCTTTCTCACCTACCTACTTAGTCTCCTGTACGCACAAAATATTAACCCTCCTTCTAATCATAACATCAACTAACTCTACTAATCTACCTGTAAGGGAACCTATATTACATGATGCCAACCGAAATTTACACAAATTTTCATTTTTTATTCCATATTTCAATTCCTACTTACAAGGCTTATTTATAGAAAATTCTACTAATAATGATAAGAACAAAATTTTATCAAAATCAAATAAAATCCTATCAAATAAAAGCCTATCATATCTGTTTTTCAAAATTAAACAAAATCAAACTAAATCCTATTATATCAAATTCAATCACCATCAAGTAGCCATGGATCTGAGTGTTTATTTGGAAAGATTGAAATTTCATATTTGATTTTCATTCATATTTTAAGTAAATGGATTGGACTCAAATTGTTATTTGATCCCTTTTATCAATGATGGTTGGATGAGATTAAAAAGAAAGATTTGGAGTTTATTTGGAAAGAGAAAACTCTATATATACTCCACCAATTGAAGATTTTGGAAGAGCTTCTCGATGGAATTGAAGGAGATCTAAAACTTGAAGAAAAGAGAGTTCAGATGTTTCAAAATCGAAGCTCAATGTCAACATCTATATCTCCGTTAGTAGACATCCATCATCTCCTTATCGTGATAATATCTGGATGTTTAGAATTAATATTTGATTGATTTATAATTGTAAACTGAAACGAGGATAGATCAATTGGGTGATTGAAAATTAGGATCTAATTCATGGTTATCTAATGAATTAGATATACTTTTAGTTCACTGAGAGCAACTGTGGTTGTCTAGAAGTTATAGAAGAAGTGGTTGCAAAAGTAAAAGTTCATAATGTAGTTTCTTTCATAATTTTTCATTCCGTTTGGATTTTTCACATTAAAATCTCTATGTTCATCTAAATTAATAGTTTTGAAATTATTTTTGTGCTTGATTGATTGATTATGTTGGTAATTAATGTTTATTTTGTTATCCATTGAATAGTCTACAGTTCCATAGTTTTTACAATTGGTAGCAGTGCAAATTAATTCTTTTAAAATTTGATCTACTAACCGATTTCGATGGATATTCCTAGCAAGCGACAATCCACTAATAAGTCACCTATACTAGGACACTACTATTCTTACTGGAAAGCCATGATGACAGCCTTTACTGTGTCCTTAGGTAAGAAAGCATGGGCATCTATAAGTAATAATTAGAACCCTCGCTAGTGAAAATAATAAATTAAAACTTGAAAAAGATTGGTCAACTAAAAATACAAGAGTTAGCCAAATAGAACTTTAAAAGCTTTATACGCTATTTATAATGTAGTTGATCCTCATAAGTTTAGAAATAACATTTTTAAATCTGTTAAAGAAGCATAGAATATTCTTAAAACAACACATAACGAAACATTTCTTTTAAGGTGTCTAAAATCCAAAAATTAACCAAAGACTTCAAAAATCTTACTATAGATGATGATGAGATATATGATGACTTCTATGGTAAAACTCAATGGTATTGTTAATCATCCTTTAATTTGGGCGAGAAAATGCTCGACTCAAAATTTGTTAAGAAAATTTTTATCCCTTCCAGAAAGATTCCAACCTTAAAGTCACTGTAATTGAGAAAAGTAAAGATATAAATAAGCTGAAATTGAATGAACTAGTAGGTAATCTACAAACTTACGAAGTTAATAATCATAACAATTTGCTTTAAACACTTAGCTTGCGAATATTAAAAATGACATAGGATGTGAAATGATAGTGCAATTGATCATGAACTGGTTAAAGACTTCATAAGAAATATAAGAAACACTTCAAAAGAAATTTCCAAATAACTCAACATCTTTTGGAAAGAAGTCATCCCCATCAAATTCTCAAGAAAATAAATCTGATACAAAAAATCAAGGATGAAAAACTAAGTGGTGTGCAATGCTATGAATGTCATGGATTTGGTTACATGACTCAAGAGTATGCGAACAAGTTGAAAAAGAAAAACGGTAAAGCCATGCAATCTACATGGGATGATTCTGTTGTTGAGAGATATGATTATGAATTAAGTAATTTCATTACTTTTACTGCTTCTCTGGTATCTACTAATTCTTTCTGTGAGAATATTTCAAAAATTCTAAATTATGAGAATTAAGGATACGAGTCAAATGAGAAAGACAAATCTGATCTGAATGAGATCCAGTGACAATCTTGATATGATTACAGGAAAGGATGAAACACTTACTAGAGGTGTAGATGAAGCACTTACTAGAGGTGTAGTGTTCATGCAGCAAAACTTCTTGGCAATTTTGATGTGAAAACCTTCTCAATCAAGAAAGACTTGGCGACAGAGTTTCGAAAATGAACAAGGAAGAAAACCTGCTTGCTAGTAGTGTTTTAAGTATCATCTAATATACCAATACATCAATCGATATCTAGCTGCCTCTAACCAATATGATGTGTTTTTTATACCATTTATCGTTTTGAATCAAATGGACCAATATATCGGCTCGAAGGCAAAATATCGATTGATATTTCAGCCTTGAAATATCCCCTAGTAAACAGTAAATCAGATCTTTCAATTATGTAAAACCTAGTAATTCGGTCAATTATCTCATAAATTTGATCATCTATATACATGAGAAAGAGAAGAAATTAAGGCCTGATTGAAATTAAGGCCTGATTAGTACTCTTGTACCCTTTCATTATCGTTCCTCTATCACGAGTAACAGCTATGAGATGAGACATTGGCTAGTAGTTCTAGCGACAGCAATTAGCAGCTACATTATATTTATTTTATGTATCAAAAGTTGAACATTCAGTTGGTATATATCTTGACACATATGAGAAAATTTAACAAATGTTAAATGATTTATAGACTCAATGCAAATTGATAAGGTAACTATCCCTTCAAGTTCTAATTTGTTTTAAATAGGTTTATATGATTTATATAGGCATGACATTTATATCTATCATTCAAAAAGACATTTGATATGACATCTATTAGTAAATATCGTGATATATCAACTAATATATGATATCCGCTATAGAATTTTGACAACCAAATTATCACCGATATCTGATACTTAAAACACTACTTGCTAGAGATGTAATTTTGAATGTTGAAAGAAAGTATTAGCTTTTAAGTTGATGCTTTCTCCTTGATAGTGTACCTTGAAAATCTAGGAGAATCACTTTTTGACTTGGAAAAGGAAGGATTTAAGGAGGAAGAAGAGGAAAAAAACTGATTTTGACTATTCTCTCTTCTTGTTGTTATATGAAGGTCCCCTTCAAATAGATAAATTTCCTCTCATATTTATAGCTTTCCTTAAATCAAATACATATAGGATTAATCTCAGCCAAGAACTCAGGACATTAAACGAATGAGGAACTAAGCCTTAAATGAACAAATGATTAAGATTAGATCTTAAATCCTACTAGAACTCAGATCTGCACCTAGAGGCACAAGCAGGATCATCGGGTAGCTCACTAAAAAAATTTGAGATTTTAACTTCAAGCCACTAGTAACTCCTACAAAATTGATTTTTCGCCTCTGGTTAACCATGTTTCGCTGAATTATTACGTATTTCAAACCATTGTTGAAAATAACGCGTTATGAAACCCGTTATTTGCGTTACGTAACCTAACGGAATCCCAACGCTACGTAACAACTGGAAATAACTCAGTGCATCGTAACAGTACGTTTTTTACGTTATTTTACGTTATATTACATAACGTTACGTTAAATTACGTTATGCTACGTTATTTACAATTATGTTTTTTTAGTAATTTATATATTGTTGTTGATTATTATTTTGATTATTAGCGAATTGCTATAATTTTCTTAATTAATTGTTGGCTTGTTTGATTGCTTTTGAAATTTCTAACTTGATAATTTAAGTTTGTTTCTTTATTCACTTGTTGTATTTCTCGTCCGGTTGCTAAAATATTTTACTTGTTGATTTTATTGAATTTTTAATTAAACTGAAATCAACAATCATAAATAAGATAAATTGAACATTACAAAATATAAATTACAACAATGATAATAATTGGAATCGAAATAAAAAATTGGAATCTTGCTTTTTTTATTTAAATGATGATTGGAATTACGGTTGCAGACTTAATATAATTTATGAAGATATATGAAAATTATTGTAAAACTTAATATAACATTTGAATAGATTATGTATTACAAAATAATTTTATATATTTTTTAGATATTTTAAATTTATTTTTTAATTTATTAAAATTATTTTATATGGTTTTATATTTATTTTTATTAAATAAATAGAAAATTGCATAACCTACGTTATGCGTTACGCTATTTGCGACATAACCTAACAAAGGCAAAACGTTACGTTACCGTTATCGCTATTTTAAACATTGTTTCAAACTATACGCAATATTTTATTTCAAAATTGCATAGCTAACCATGTTGTACTACACAGAGTTATTCAGAGATTGAGCAGTCCTAATTACAATTTTGCAAATTAATAAAAGATCACGATGTAATTTGATGAATTATTCTATGACCTTGAAATTTAGTAATGTGTTCTTAAAAAATTTTAAATAATGAGAGAAAAAATACCTTTAAGCGGTGGCAATAATCGACCACAATCTGGTGGTGGATTAGAGATGAAGACCCGACTTCCTTTAAATAATGGAAGAAAAATTTTCTAGATTTTTATTTGTAAGGGAGTTGAAATAAGGTGCTTAGCGAGAGCCAAAATAGAAAAAATATTGCCAGCTTTAGGCTGGGAGTTTCTAAAGAAGAACACATTTTTTCCTACTGAGCCCACTTTTCCTAGTGAGCACAACCTCTCTTTTCAAAATAGAGAGTTTTTCTTAGTGAGCACACCATTTATCCCCAACAAGCCCCTCTCTAACCCCCATCAACCCCCACCCCCCATGTTTTCTCAACTGTGAGCACACCCCTCTCTCTCGCACCTCTCTATCTTCCCATATTTTTCTGCTTCGCCGCCGACTGTCACTCGCTGCCCTGCCTCCCGGTTTTAGGTTTCAATTTTTTTTTTTTTTTTTTTTTGGTGAAGTTACATACCAGCTGGGTGAGAAAGAGAAGGAGAAGGGAGCTTGAAGACAGGAGCATTTATGTCCAAAAAAGCCGATGGCGAACTTGTAATATTAATAAAGTTTTTAAGTGTGCTCACTAGGAAAAAAGGTGTGCTCCTTTGGAAATTCCCTTCAGGCTTGACTCCTGAGATTTGAGTGGAGGCAGATTTATAAATTTGATAGGGGGCATATTTATAAAAACTGTATACATAGTTTTTTTTTTTTTTCTCTCTATGGAAGGGGCAGGGGTATTGTGCCTGTCCATCCTAGTATAAAAGTGGGTCTGCCCTTGCACTTTTGCCTTTCGGGCCTCAGTTAGAATGTCGTTCTGGCTCGCTCTTCAGCCATAGGGCATCTCTACAATCTCCAACAGTTTTTGTTGTGCCTACACATATAAACTAACTTTACCTATTTACTAGCTATATCTTAATCCAAACTATTGCCTAATCCACAAAAATTTTACCTAATCATTTCCAAATTACGATATTTTCAGCCTAGCCGAATTATTACCGAACATCAAGTTGTCACTGCACACAATGATGCGCCAGAAACAACATTGGGCATAAAGATTGACGATCAAGATGCTGCCTTTATCAAATCACAATAGAAGGTAATGTAATGCAAAATCTAATATTGATACAGCTCACTAAATTTAAACAGTATCACCAATATTAGTATAATTCTTACTGATCAATAAAGATAATCGCCTTTTTACCCAAAAGAACACACAAAGATCACAACTTTATTGCGATTGAATAAAAGAAGAAATTAGAGTGTCTCGAGGGGAGATAAGAGGCCTACCAAGCTTCGTCGATCGCCAGAAATTGCAACTATCTCCTCCATCTCCAGCGAGGTTTTAGGGTTTAGGGATATGGGAGAACTAGGCAGGTGAATTAAATAAGCTAGCAACCGCCTTAAATAGGCTTGACAGTAAAGCCTCACATTTTTGTTCGATTTGCAGAACCTCGTCCGGGTTGCATTTGGACTTGATTTGACCGGAAGAATTGGGGAGTTTCCAAAGGAGCGCACCAATTTTCACAGTGAACCCACTTCTCAGTGTTTTTCTCGTCCGGACTCAAAATCCGAACAGTTATAAAGTGGGCTCACTAGAAAATGGTGTGCTCCTTTGAAAACTCCAGAAGAATTGGATAGAAACGAAGAGTTTGGAACCGAGTGAAAAACGGAATTTCTTAAGGAGCACACCATTTATTGCAGTAAACACACTTCATAAATTTGGTTAATATAACAAGTTTGTCGTCGATTTTTTTAGAAATTAATGTCGTTGTCTTCAACTTTCATCCCACCAAAAGAACATTTCTCTCCGGGGTTACATACCGAACAGTTTTATATATCGTCCAGAGTTAGATTCCGAAATGTATTATTTACCACCCTGGTTTATATTTCGGATGGTATTATTTTCTATCCGGTTTTATATCACAACGGTATTATTTCTGATATAACGGGCACCGAGAGAACATTGGACAAGGAGAGTGCGGCGGGATTAGGCCACAGGGCGACGGCATAGAGGAAATAGGGAGATGGAGAGGTGGTTTTGAGAACGTGTGTGCTCACTAAGAGACTAGAAAAAATCCTCCTTTTTCAAATAAAAACTGTACTCACTGCTCACTAAGAAAGATGGCTCACAAGAATAAATGGTGTGCTCTTTTAGAAACTTCCGTAAAAACTAAGTTCAAAACTATATAAAATCCAAACCCACATCCACATGAAAACGGCGAACCATCCAAGTTAGAATCAGCTATGGTGGTCTATATAGTTTGTTCCAAAGTTGAAGAGAAAGGTTGGATGTGAATCTAATACGGATTCAAAATCCAAATCCAATAAGAAATATATATACCAACAGAAATCAGTTCAAACATGAGTAAAGGGTACAATGTGCCACTGATCCAAGCTCAAAAGAGATAAATAATTTCGTATCTAACCCAAATTTGATTCGGATCTGTATTTGAAATCTAATTTGAATATATAATTCCTTATGTGACTCAATTTCTATAATTAAAAATTATTTCGTACTAATAGGTTTTATGTAATTATAGCCCCAAACTTCGTTCCACACAAAAACAATTATTAAATAAAAATAGTAACTAGTTTAAGATAGTTCAAAGTATTCTACACGGATTTTTTTACCTCACGTTTAACTTTCTTAGCCACTGCAAGGCCCATTGGTTGTTCTTTAAATAAAAATAAATAAAAAATAAAATTAATAGAGAGGTCAGTACACCGTAAAATATTGTATCTTTTTTTTTCTCGTTCAATTAAAGGGTGCCAAAATCTCAAATCATTATTTACCTCTCAAACCTCAATGCCTACGCATATACCCCGTAGGCCCCAATATGGTGTTTCTATTGATGAAACAAATTATATAAAGAGTATTTTGTTTTCAACTCTCACGTCATATTAAAATCTATGTGAAATCCTAGAAATAATAATCATGACTATTATATATAATTCTCCTCCACTCAAAATAGTTTCTCTTATTTTCCTCTCCTATGATGCAACTCCCCTACTCTTTCGCTGCTTCTATTCGTTATGTTGCAGCTGTGAGGAGGAGGTGGAGTGAGGAGAGAATAATTAACATGTAAGTGTGTGTGTGGAGGAGGAGGTAGAGTAAGGAGAGAATAATTAAAATGTGCGTGTGTGTGAGCCGCTATCTCAGGTAAGTTATCTGAGTTAGTGGCGATAAAATAATAATCTATTTGAGTCAGCGGCGAGAAAATAATGATCGCATTATTTATTTCAAATTTCCTTTATGATCTAGATCTCAACCTCCTTAGCATCTTTAGCATTAAATTTCATAGGTTTTTAAGTTTATTTACCCTTTCATTAAGTGGATAAAGAATATTGTTTTTACCCAAAACTGTTAATTTTATGTCTACTTGATAAAAGACCAAATCAAAACTAAAATCCAAGAAATTGGGTATGAGTGAACCCTAAAAGGTCAAGATCATATATATATATATATATATATATATATATATATATATATATATATATATATATATATATATATATATATATATATATATATATATATATATATATATATATATATATATATATATATATATATATATATATATATATATATATAACTTACGTGAGGCGGCTGCTTATTTGCATTATATATACATATATGTATGTGTGTGTATAAATGGTGTACCTAAGGTATCTCTGTAGGCAACTCTCTATAGAGACATCCTTAAATCTCATTACAAAGACTGTGTGTAAACAATCCAGACTGTTAGTTATGATTTACATGCTTTGTAAATGTAGTGTATAAAAATTATGTATTTTCAATATAATTTAACTATATATTGGATATGTACAAAATGAATGATTTTTTCACAACTGCACAAATAAGGCATGTGCATTGACGATGAAAAAAATATTTAAATTACATGATTTTGTACACCACATATTTAGAGCTTGGAATTTACAACTGGCAGTTTAGATCGTTCACGTAAACCATATATGTTGAGATTTAAAGGCGTCTTCATAGGCAACACTCTATAGAGGCACTTGAGGTATACTTTTTCATATATACATTCATGCATATACATATTTTACACACACACACACACACACACACACACACACACACACACACACACACACACATATATATATATATATATATATATATATATATATATATATATATATATATATATATATATATATATATATAAAGTTTCAATAATATATCATATTTTTGGATAAGGTATTACCAACCGGTACTCCCAAAGTGGGTGTGTGATACCTTTCATAATAAAGATTCAAGTAATAAGAGTATACAAATAAGAAGGATAAATTGATAATATAATCCATAATATTACAGAATGTGATTACAAGCTGGAAAGCAAATACAACACAAATAAGTAGCAACAGTAATTAGCTCGGTTAGCTTTAGATATAAGCTTCCAATTAGGCAAGAGGAGCTACTAGTGTTACAAAGAATTACAAGTTTAAAACCAAGTATAATGGCTAAGAGACAAAAGATATTTATAGCAAAAGAGTAAGCTTATTCTAATTATTGATAGTTGGTTTGCTCTGAGAAGTACGGGTTGTTAACTGGTAGATCAATCTCGTCCTTCGCATTGTAGTGTCAATATCTAGACGTGTGAAGATAATCCAGGGATTAGACCCGGTAAGAAATAATTTGAGCAAATGTTAACAAGTAATGCAAGAGTTATATATAAAATAGTGGAGATTTAAAGCAACACAATAAAAGAAGTTTCCTATAGTAACAAGAAAAACTAGTGTACTAGTTCTTAACCATGATTATAACTTAACCTTGAAGTTCTATATTATTATCATTAATTTGGAGTTAAATAATGAATTCTTCGCATATTAAGGCAGTATCTTGTGAACCTAGGACTATGATATAGTCACGAAAGAGTCAATAAGAGATTATAACATAAGATGGAATATCAGGTCATAGCCACAATCGAAGAATATGTTGTGATATTAGTTGGAGAACAGGTTGCAGCACTAGCTAGAGAACAAGTCACGGTTGTAAGCCGGACTAACAGCAATGCATACTTTGTCAGTTAATTAACCTATATTGTATCTCTCAATAATACGGCTGCATATTCATTACTTAATTCCCTTTAACCTTGAATTATCAAGTGCACAGGTGTACAAGGTCCAAGCACGATCCAATCAAGTGCAGTAGTCCATGTTAAGTATGGTTCCAGGAATGTTCGAGTCCATGTAATAAATCAGGTCAAGTCCTAGCCCTTGTGTGAATTAAACAGTTGAATCATTATTCAAGTAAAAGTTCTAATTAACCAATCAATAAATCATATGGTTCTGTAATAGCAATGACTTCAATCTAGACTTGATAAAGATACTGAACGAATTGGGGAAGAATTTTAAAAGGAAAATTATAAATTATAAATGCTCAATAGTAACTCAGGTACAAGAGTACTTATGGAGGTATTAGTAAAACTGGACACGAGCCAACACTATAGGAAGTATTGGTGGGGTTGAGACCCGTTGATAGTGATAAAAAGTGTCGACGGGGTTGAGACGAAGATAGTGCCTTCAATAGGGATAAAATATTGGCGGAAAATAATAGTGTTGGTAGAGCTAGGCTTGGTGAGGCAAGAGTCTTGCCAACATTATAGTGTCACGGAGATAGAAATTAACTCCCCAACATTATAAATGAGAATGCTCCTACATAGCAACAGTAATTTCAAGCTTCACTTTGATGCAGTTGGAGGTAAAATTAGAAAAAGTGTGAAATACAAATTTTGTGGGAAAATGAATTCTCTTTGGGACAGAATTCGAATAAATTCATTTGGAATTCTAGATCATAAAAATACTGAAAACTGTTGAGCTAACGCTAGGAACTTGGCACAAGGAATAAACATGAAAAATTGGACGATCCGACAGGGTTTCTTGCTAGAGTTAGAGTTGAGAAGTATCTAACTAAGAGTTTCAGAGTTAAGTAGATAGTGTGTTTAAGTAGATAGTGTGTAATTTCTTGTTAAAATATGCAAGTGATCGATGCATGATTCCTTGTCTTATAACGTCCGAGCGAAGAAGCTTGAAGTGAGACTAGAGGAGGCTCGATATGGGTTCTCTTGGAGTTGGCTGAGAGGTTGAGACCGTGAGAGAAGAGAAAATTAATGAAGAATGAGCAAGAATGAGAAGATGAAGGGAACTTGGTTATAAATTCTCTTATAAGAGGGTGTGTAGCATGGGATGCATTTAATATATAACATGGGGTTTGGATGTACTCCCCAGTCACTCTTTCATACAAAATTTCAATTGCATCATTGACATAAATTGACCAGATTCAAATGACAAATGAAATTTTAGCGTGGGACAAAATCAAAATTTAGACGAAAATGTGAGTTTTAAACTAATGAATCACTAATCGTTACAATAAAAATTTAGACGAAGTATTTATCACGATAGACCAGTTTTCTTGCAGTGGCAAAGATCAACTGAAACCTGAAGCTGATGTCTTTTCATTATCTTCCTAAACTCCATAATTTAGGATAACAAAGCTAAATATATATATATATTCATAAGAAGAAAAGCGCTACAAGTCCATAACACCACAACTAAGCTTACTGAGTGCTTAAAGCACAATTACACGATTAAGTAGCATGATGATGACACACTAATTCCCACAATCAAGACACATGCATGCATTATCTTGATTACTGAAGAACAAGCCTCCACCTTATTGTTACTTGGTCTTCTTGCACCGAATTATCTCCCCAAGAGCTCTCACTTCACCCTGCAAAAACAAAACAAGCAACATTGAATCATAACAGAGTTTTCTTTTTTCATAAAGAAATTTAAACATCAATTTGTTGTCAAATTGGTGTATCCATGATGAAGATTTTCATGGTTCAGTATCCGATATCGAATATGATAGCATCTCAAACTTATGTGTTAGTTTGTCCAGAAAAATAAAATTTTTATAATTAAAAATTTTAAATAGAGTGAGTCAAGTATTGATTTTTGGACTCATCCATTCCCATCCCTAATTCCTGTCCATAAGATTAATCACTGAAAATTCTAAATCCAAGTCCAAACTTCTTACTTGCATGGATAAAATATAAAAAAAAAAAAAATTATGATTTGCAAGTTTTAATTTGTAATATTTTTTATTGTGCGTTCTTTATAATGTAGCCTTTGATTCTTGCTCTGATTGAAATCATTTGTTCTCTAAGGAGAATTATGAGCAGGCCCCAGCGAAAATGCTATGTACTTCACTAGACTAAAGTTTACTGCATCAAAGGGCAGAAAAAAGATTAGAAAACTTCCTGCAGGTTCTCAATAATTACAAAATAGAGCCATATATGTTTTCTTAACCCAAAACTAAATAATTTGCAACAACAATTACCATCTAAAAAATAATAATTTAGCATCTTAAAATTTACCTCTAATGTTTAAAAGTAAACAAAATTTACTTTTTCAGAAAAATAGGTAATAACTCTAGGATGTCACTAGAAAATAAATGTTGAAGCTAGGGTGAGAATGAGCGGGTGCAGGAATCAAAATTTGGACTATTTTATTTAAAATTTTTGAATAAGAAAAATAAAGTGTCATTTTTATTTAAAGTTATGAATAAAACTAGTTTAAAATTGACCCTTGGATAACCAGTTGAAGTTAGGTAAGTGCATGCATGCTTACTTAGAGCAGTCAGTGGATGGGCTGATGGCGTAGGGGATGTTGACACCACACTTGCTTGGAATCCCTGCGGTTGTCGTAGGGTTCAGCCCAGAGATGCCGGCAGAGGCGGACTTTAGACAGGCGCAGGCCAGCTGGCGGTCCGGTGTTGTCTGGGCCGCGGCATTCAGGCCCCTGACGCCGATGCAGCACCCGGCCGACAGAGGGCCCCGGCCGCGGGCGTAGACGATGCACGGTGTCAGGTATGAGACAACCGCACCGCATGATATCGCACTCTCGGCCCTCGGAACAGCGTAGGAAACGAGAGCAAGGAGGAGGAGTGCTGAGAGGAGAGCAGGAGAGCGAGCCATTGCTTGATACTTTTGGTTTGCTAGTGAAATGAGGATGGACAGGTGAAAATGTGGAGAGAGGTGGGGGGGCATTTATAGGGAGTAAAGGGATGAGAGAGAGAGAGAGAGAGAGAGAGAGAGAGAGTTGTGGGTTAGAGATTTCAAGAGCGCAGTAAATGTGGTTGTTACTACGGCGTTTTTTTTTTTTTTTTGGGTTTTGTTTTGGTTTGGGTTGTGAATGCACTTGGGAGTACGTGACTTTCCATGCAGCATTTGTGGCTATACAAGAGCATCAAGAGTCTGTGTTGGGAATTGTCAATTTTTGTGTTGTAGCATGAGAGGGTGTTAGGTCTTTAGATGAATATTTCTTTATTGATATTTAGGGCGTGCTTGGGTGTTTGAAAGTAATAAAAGTAAGAAAAAAAGAAACTAGAAGTTACTTCAAAAAACGAAGAGTTGAAAGTATTATATTTTAAATACTTCTAGCTTTTATTTCTTACTTTTTAGAAGAAAAAAGAAATGGAAGAAAAATAAACAAAATGAGAAAAAAAAACTCAAGATAATAAAATATTATTTTTATTTTTTTACTTTCAACTCTTTTTCCACCCAAAATTCTAGAATTGAGAAGTGGGAGTGTCATCTAGGATCATCTCATCATCGAAGAAACTTACACTTTACTTCTTAACTAAACAAACAAATAAAGTAGTGGACTGATCTTATTTCTACTACTTTATTTTTACTTCCATGTAAATAGATATACTTTTAGTTGAATATCATCTAAACATTTAGATGATATTAAGATGAATACGATCGAAATCTTAGAGATGCTTATATCAATGGATTAGAGAAAGAAATTGGAAACGAGCGCTCTATTATAAAGCACATAGAATGATCACATATCAATCAAGTCTAGAACAAGCGGCAAAACCTAAACAAATATCATTAGGGATATTTATAGATCCATCCCTTACATCTTTATAAATTATAATTTAGTCTCCCAAGTCTTCATATTTAGAATTTAGTCTCCCAAATTCTTTAAGTTACTACAATTTAGTCCCCAATTTATATTTTGACACAATTTTTCCGTTTTACCCCTAATTTCCTTCACTTAATTCCTCTTTCTCTCTTCCCCCTCTCTTCTTAGTTCTTATTTGGTTTCCCCTTCTTCTTATCTTCTCTCTCTATTCACTTATTTGGTTTTCACCTCTCTATATTGAGACTAAATATATTATTCTCCACTAAATATATTAAACTTAGAAATAAATTTATCCAATATAGAGAGGGAGAACCCAGTAAATTAATTTATATTGAGACTTAAAGGTTTAATACATTTAGTGGAGAATAATACACTTGGTTTCAATATAGAGAGGGAGAACCCAATAAATAAATAGAAAGGGAAGAGAAGAACAAGAAAACTAAGAATAGAGGGGAAAGAGTGAAGGGGAATTAAGTGGAGGAAATCGGGGTAAAACAGGAAAATCAGGCTAAAATATAAACTAGAAACTAAATTATAGTAACTTAAAGGATTTGAGGGACTAAATCCTAAATATGAAGATGTGGAGGACTAAATTATAATTTATAAAGATTTAAGGGACAGATATGTAAATACCCCATATCATTAATGTATTTAACTTACTAGATATATCACGGTCGCTTAAGGATTATCTTGATCTAGTAGATATCTTTGGGATACCTCTTGGTATAGAAGTATTATTAGAACGGAGTAGATCTTTTTAGGGACGATAAATTCTAATAGAAAACCCTAAGAATAAAAACATCCCTCCATCGGGTGTGGGCGTGATATTTTTGGTTTGAGCTAATAACATGCATCCCTAAG